>JAYKAV010002962.1:517130-566372 GCA_035582835.1 Phoebastria nigripes
AAAAAAAAAAAAAAAAAACCAAAAAACACAACCAAGCTCAGAGGTACTCAAAAAAATACAGAAAGCATAATTACCTTCAAGAGGCAGATCAGTGGATATTCATCTTCTTCTAACTCACAAAGGTCACTCTTTGTTTCATGATTTTTTCTGACTGTTCTTGCTTAATCAAATGTACAGAAAAAATAAAAGTCCATGTGTAATGAATCATTTCATAGCCAAAAGATGCTGAAAAGGCATAGATCTTTAATCCTTCAGATTTCTAAGGATCACCACAGTAAGGATGAAAAAGAAATTAATTAGCCTTCAGCATCAGCACAACAGGTATAGCAGTCATCGTACATTGGAGAATGGCTGCAGCCAGTCTTTTTCCTACAGTTTTTATATTTTTTAATAACCACATATTTAAATGGGTTCATTTTAAAAACTGGGCTTTTCCTTTTTTCTTTTTATGTTTCCTTTTTAATCTAATGATTTTGCTAATTACTTCGTAGGAGAAGATTTGTCAGAAAATATGTTTAAATGATTAGGAGACAGCACTCAGCATGGCTAAACAAAGGACAGATACAGTTATATACAATTATATGGGGTAGAGATAAAATATTGACATGTGTTTTCAGAAAACTTAAAGACAGCAGATGCCTAATTTTGTTTGGAGCAACTGGGTAACTGTGAGAATAATATTCAATAAAACTCAGGAAGGGTCTGAAGTAAAAAAAAGGTCAAATGCCTTGAAAAGCATTGAAGTTTGAGATGCAGCTAGGCTGGTCCCGAGTCAGTGCTACAAGCACTCCGAGCTTGGCTCTAAAAACAATGGTGACTATTCAGTGCAAGTGATTACCTAACAGCCTTGTAGCTTCACAGGCATGGTCAGAAACAGGACGAAGCTTGTAATATCACTGAAGCCTCAGCTAACATTTATTGGGGTTTTGGGACTAGTTTAAGAAAATGATAATTCAGAGAATTGTGTATATGTGTGTGTATATACCACTTGACGTTTACAGAACCCAGAAGTACAGCCATCAGAGTTTCCAAATGAGCTTTTTCAGTCTGGATATTTCTCTACAGAAAACATAAAAAAAAAAAAAAAAAAAAAAAAAAAAAAAAAAAAAAAAAAAAAAAAAAAAAAAAAAAAAAAAAACAACATGTAGCAGAAATGGGACCATTTCAGTTAAAGAATTTAAAAGAAAAAAAAAAAAGTAAAGTCAGTATATTGAGAAGACTGAAATTTCCAAATAAGACATTGTAATTTCTCCTTTGGAATGCCCTTCTATTGCAGTATTTTCAAATATTTTGAAAGTTGAAATAGGAACAAAACACCCTAGTTTTTATCAAAGCAAAATGTTTCAAGTCAAGTGAGGGATATTCTGCTTCAAAATGGAAATAACTCAAAATTCCTTATGAAATTAAAATCCTGGTTTCCACGCTTGTTCTCCCCCCACTCATCAATGCTGCATATTCTTGAGCACCCAATTCTGTCTTTGTATTATGCATGTTTCCCCGGAGCACCAGCCCCGGACAGCAATAGTGTATGAAGAACACTTTCCTCCACACATTAGCCACATGCTAAAAAAGGTTAGACCCAATCCTACATTCCTGTTTTTCTAGATTACTGGAAGAGTCTGTAACTATCCCTCTACTCACTACCCATCCCCCTTCCCCTTTCTTCTCACCTTCCTCGGCCAATTCTTTTCTTCCAGAAATCTCTCTCTAAACAAGACTCTCAGAGATAGCCTTCAGTGAAACAGCTCACAATAACGTACACACTGCGCATAAAGCAAAGCCAAAATGCGATTCCGGTCAGTCAAGCCTGTCCTTCAATTATACCATCCAAAATTGTTAGTGGGAGCCGCAAACACAAAAAAATTGCTCTAGTATTTTCAATTCATAGGCAGCAATTCTTCAAGATGAGCAAAGAGCACTCACACAGCGTTAAGGCTAAAATAGCTGCATTAAGGTGATCTTGTCTGTAACCATTCTGCACATAATTTGAGATTAGACTGTGCCATAGCCTTTTTTTCTACAGGGTGATATAACTTACAATTTAAACATGTATTTAGCCAGGCAGGGAAAAAAATAACTTCAAACACACATTTAATTATTGAACAGTTTTGGGAATGCTTACTTTGTCTTTTTTTCTAGCAGAGGTCACGGAAAGCTTTTCAATAGCGTATGGATTCATCAAAATTTCTGAAAAATCCTACTCTTTAAATTTAGTTTCAATATTTGGAGCCAAACTTGAAAGTATTCTTCCCTCTGAACATACTGTGATTATGTGAAAAGCCTCAAGCCACTTTTAGTCTTTAATCCCCACAAGATACCACAGCCATCAGGCATCTTTCTCCACCAAACAGGGTATTTCAGAGTTTTACAGTTTTCCCTTGTGTACAGTCTGTTTACCCAGTTCTCATGTTATTTTCCCATGGTCTTATATTTAAGCAGTAAGTGGACTTTTTTGTTATTGTGTATTATTTACTTAGGGATTAACTGTAACTGTGCTCTGAACTCTTACCAAGACATACTGGATATTCGTGCAGGGGATAGCCTAGCTACTTGGGAAGCACCTCCTGCATGCCATACCTGACAGGCTGGCATCCTAACACAACCTAAAATGTGTGCTTGCTGGGGTACAGTCTTGACTTCATCTTTTCTAGTACACCTGTGTCCCAGGTAAATAGGTAGAAAAGAAAGTGCCACTATACACAGGCTCTTCTTCTCACCAAGATTTGTCTGTCCCCTTTCAAACTCTCATCAGAGGACGTAACGTGTCTCATGCTTCAACCATTCAGGATTCCAGGATCTTTCCAGAGTCCTGTTACTGAGGACAAAACATCATCATCTGTACAGAAGGAAGGAATTACTGGACCATAACCGTAGTGCTTTGGAGGCATGTTTTTTGTGCTTACAGGCTAAATTATAGAGCTTGCCGAAATTAAGATAAGGCTATACCATTTGCTAAATAATCACAAATAATCACACGAGGGCTCTCTTCAGACCTCCCCACTGCCTTTGGGGGAGGAAAACATTAGAAGTTGCAGCTGAAGTTTGAGCTGACTGGTGGAGAAGGACGTATTGCGGGAACAATATGTCCTATATATGTACCTATAGCTTTTCTAGCTTTTCTCCTAGAAGTCTAGGAGACTTTTAGCAGCTGATCATGCAGTTTGAAAGAAATAAAAGATGAAACAACTGAACTGACATAAATGAGAGTAGAAACTTTAAAAGACACACAATACATTTTGCTAAGATTTGGTTATATGGTCAACAAGTATAATACCAGATATTATACAGGCCCTAATTGTCCCTGGGAGGCCTCAGAGATGTACATGACAGCTTTTCTCTCTTCAGTCCCCCGCCCTTCAGAGCATGAGGGCCACTTCCAAGCCTCTGTAGAGAACCTTGCCCAGATTACTGCAGAAAGATACATAGCTACGCTCTTCCATTCTTTCACTTTGTAAAAAATAGATTACTTGGCAGCTAATCTATCTGAGGGAAGAGGGACAGAAAGGCATCATTCTTTCATGGCAATTGAGCTATTTTTCTGAGAGCGGAGCTAAAGAAGCAATGGCAAAACAGGGACCTATAACCTGACTAAAAGCTTTTTTATCAAGATTTATTAGTCCCAAGTTTACTACCTTTTTACAGCAGAGATCTTCATTTTAACTCACTATTTTATTTAATTTCTCCTCATACATATACATTTCTCTAAACATTCCGAAAGATATATATGTATCAGGAACAATGTATAAAGTGTAGTGTTTCCTGAAAAAATCCAACAGGCCACTGCAACATCACTTTGTGCTTGCCTGGGTAGGATTAAATGACAAACACATGCAAACCTCCAAATTTTGCACCAGTCCTCACAAACACTGAAAGGCAATTTGCAATGCACACTCAAATTCTAGAATTACAGATATAATAACTAGAAGTATTCACATGGGTAAATGAAGCATACAGTCGTTTGCAGTGTCTGAGCCTTCCTATGGCTCCCTAGCAGAGAATTAGAATGAGTATTTCACACCATGTACTTTGGTGAAGTGACAGGCTCAAATGACGAGACTGCATTAGCAACGTCTGTGGTATAATGACATTTGAGATTTGTATAGCTACATGTTTCTGGCACTTTGTTGCTTGATTAAACACCTTGCTCTATTTACTCAAGAAAACAGTAGTCACAAGCTATAGCTTACCTTAGTGAGTGCTTAATCATTCACTCCTTTCATCAGACAAAATCAAAATTAAAGCTACATACGCCATCTGGAAGAAGGTTTCTGACTAGTGATGGCATCTTGCTTGTGATGAGCAGGGAAGCAAAAACAACTGACAGCTGGAGGTTTTCACAGTTGATTATACGAATTATTGGGATAAAATTCTCCACTCAGATTCTTGGGCCAAATCTGGCATCTTAAAAATAGCAGTTTATCACAACACCAGAAAACATAACCTTGCTTGTCAGGCAACCAGTTACTAACAGCACAGTACGAGTGGCTGAAATCCACTGCTCCTCCTACCTAGCATTTCCTCTTCCATTTCCTGCAGTAAAATTATTTTAAAAGGAGCAATGAATAGGAGATTAGCAATATCATGCAATATCTAATATTTTCTATTCATATAGAAACTGCTACCCAAACACCATGAAAGTTAACACAGAAGAGCAAAAGAACAATTCCCACACTGTATTTTGTATATTTGTTTTCAGAATTCATAGAACTCTTTACATGTTTTCTTTTTAAAACCATGCTGGGGTTTTACAAATATTTTTAAAAGCCAGCTGTGGTTTTATCAACCATCTGATCTACATTACGATAACTCTTCTGAACAACCCCAACAATAAAATAAATATGTATACAAAAGCGTGTACAAAAAAGATAGGAAGAAAACAGCAGACTTTGGTTTCGAGCCCCCTAGAGAGTTATTTACGATCATCAGRAAGAAAGGCATCACTTTAAAATAATGAAAACCTTTCAATGTCTGTACTCCACTGAGCACAGAATCTTACAGTAAATGCTAATCTAACAATAAACTTCAATCCATTGGGACCACAACATTTTATGCAGGTAGAAATGAGTAGTACTCAGGATGAGATCTTGACTCTACTGTAAAGTCAGGGAAAGAATTCCCACTGAAGCTCAGATTTCATGCATACCCTCTTGCTATAGTTTGGAAATAGTATCTTGTAAACAGTACAAAAAGCCACATGAAATAATGTAAACAAATCACCTGTGATGTACATCAGAAAATTCACTTCAACAGCAGAACAAGCAAATTACCATCCTTTTATTCCTCTCTGCAAAATAAACACATGACAATGACCTGCTCAACAAAGATTTAAATCTTGTCCTCCTTCCTCTCCCCCAAAATTTGACGGCTAAAATATGAGTGAGCTATCAAATTTGGTCCTGGAGAAAACCGATAGAAATCTCTCCATCAGAAATGACCTGAGCTCTACATCCATATATTCAACTTTTGACTGGTTGCAGCAGTCCTAACAGAACGAAAACAGAATAGATAATTTTCCCTCAAGGTTTCTGCAGTAGCACCCCTGACCCATTCCTTTCAGTAGCTCAACAGTGTTTCTCATTTGCCAGCTCCTTTTCCAAATTCTTCACTTTACTCAGGATATAGAGTGTCAGCATTCTTGGGAAAGCCATGAGAAACACTTCATTCAACACAAAGCCTTTATTATGAAACAACATAGAAAAAGCTTTTCATGCTGCCTATAACCATACTACTTTTTTCATCTAAATATAGGTATTTTTTAAAAACAAACCAGTAGATATAGCAGTAGATGCTCACTGTCTTCACCCCCATCCAGCCACTCTCTTGTTCTTCTCAAAAATCATTTATTTCAGGAAACCTTTCAGTGCTAAAGCAGCACAAAAAAAGAGGATACTATCCTTTTCAGACAGTCTTGCTCCAGAAGTTATGAGTCAGGATGGTCAGAGATAACTACACTAAATTCTTTCAAAATCACATTTCCTTCCAAAAAATTGAAGTCAGGCCCTTTTAAGGTGTCAAACTGAGTACCCAAAATCATTGATCATTCTCAAAGTAACAGAGAGTTCTAAAGTGAACTCACCATTTAGGACAAGTCAACTCACAACTCTGATTTCATTTYAAAACTATCCAATTATTTAAATTATAAGCAACCAAACAGAAAATTTGAGAAGGCATCTAAGTGACTGCGAGATAACTGTTTACTAAATCACTCACAGACTTTCTAAAAATGCAACTTTTTTTCCTACCCATAGGCTAGTATGTACTTAATAACACTAGTTATTCTGAATATAAACATAACCAGGTAAAAGTCTGGGCAGCTCACTGGACTCACCTCACACAAATGCACGTGATGCCATCAGGAAGAGGGTAAAACAAGCCACAGAGAAAAATCATTTTCCTCTCTAGGTACATTTCACATGTAGCATGTGTAAAGTGAAACAAGTTAGAAGAAAAGTCTTCTAAGAGGAGGAAGTTCTGTTGACTCACTTTTATGGACTTAAAGCACTCAAGCACTTCTATATTTAGTGGTATCTTTATCTCTCATCTTATACTACCCTCTGTACATTCTTTAAGAGAGAAAACATGCTCACTAAAGTGGTCCTAAAATTGCCTGCAGTACACGTCTAAATATAATAGGGAGGCACGAGCATATCTGATAGAGAACAAGTGTTACAGAAAAAGAACTGTTATCACACTCTACACAATCACATCTTCCCCTGCTTACRCTGTAGACACCTGGATGATACACTTGATTTCAGAGTCCGCATTTTCTAAAATGGATTTCTGTCTTCTTCCTTCCCCTTCCTTCAGCTTCCTCACAGTCTTTAGTTTTATTTTAAAGCTGATTTTTTGTACAGCTTCAAAGTATATGTAGTACTGGATTGGTAAACTGCTTAACAGCTTCAAGATTAAAATACTCTATTTGTTTGCAAGGTAGGTGAATGATACACAGCAACAGCATAAATTCTCCCTCACCACATCCGCGTAGCCTAAGTGTCCTAATGGCGATAGTCCAGAACTGTCTCTGAAGAAAAGTGGGTAGCTGGATTTGCATGAGCTTTTGGGCAGCATCAGCAGCTAMGATACTGAGAAACACTGAAATGTTCCTGGCATTGCCTAAGAGAAGTGGTATAAGTAACTCCTTGTTGTTAGATCACCACAGATTCCACGGCATTGATTCAGGAGCTGAGTCAGGGAGGTTTGCCCTCAGAGGATTATATACCAAAAGCGTATCGGCATGTTACGCGGCCAGCAAATTTTACGTAGCACTCTGTTATGAAATTGTCAGTAGCATCTCTGGGAGGAAACAGAAGAGCCTCCCTTCTGTCCCATGTTTCTCCCCACCTCGAAAAAAGAACCACCAAACCCCCAACTTCTCTCGCGATTCAAATGTGAAGTTTTCTTTGTAGTATGGTTTGAGAAATAAAGGATGAAAGCAGTCCTCTTTTTCACACCTCTGGAATGACGCTGTCTTGTTATCATTAATTTTATTGACATTCTCATTCTTCCTTCCTCCCTCTGTTATTTTAATTCCTTTTGTATTTGAAAACCAGAGAGAATCTAAGGTATAAAATGAGACAATTTTGCGGTATTGAAGATTTAGGGGGTTTGTCTATTTTGACACATTTAATAAATGTATTTTGTAGGATTAACCTTAGCATCCATGATTATACTCTTCTTCCATTTAACTTGTAATTAAAATGGAATTGCTCTGCAAGGACAATCAAAGCAGTACAACTGCACACCTTTTCACCCAATCCATTAACAGAATATTGCTAGCAGTGAAGTAGTCTCTTTACCTTGGCTGCTTTGCTTTGAAATTTGCAGTGATTTTCTTTTCTATATGACCCATTTAAATAAATTACTAAGAAGTAAATGAAACTTCTATGGAAATTGCTTTACTATTGTTAAAAGTGGGTAATTTTATAGAGAAGTGTTACTAGTAAAATGCACATTGTGAAATTTAGTTGTGCTTTCAGTCTAATGGAAGGTTACGTGGAATGCTCTCAGATATGTTTTTAAGCCATAGTCATCCCTTTTCACCATTTCTCTTATATTGGTACTTTCTGTGGATGGTGCATTTGAGTCTGGCAGGGCACCAGCGTTATTGCTTATACAGGAGACAGATCACAAGCCAACTTTTTGTATTTAGTTACACCACTTAATAGTAACCAAGTCAATTCCAAAGGTAACAGGATTTCAACATCAGGGAGCTCTAGAAAAAAGCTACTTTTTACCAGAAAAAAACATGAAGTATTCTCAGTAGTTCCTGAACTGAGGGGATGCATGACACAACATGACAGAATTGTCTCTAGAGAAACAAAACACATGGAGAAACTTCAATGGAAAGGTACTTAATCCTTGTCTTTGAATGAGAAGGAAACCCAGGAAAGGTACCTATTCGAAAGAAAAAATAACTTTACTCTAAATCATGATGAAGAAAACCTCTGTGTAGCTCTTAGGAAAAAAAATAGGAGAAATAGATTCATAAACCCATGCTTCTTTCCCCACCTGCTAAATGGGCACCAAACTTAAAGGGAGATGCACATAGAAAATACTACTTTTGAAAAGTCTGCCTTAGGTATACCTTATTATTTTTTAATGGCATGAGAAGCCAAAAAGGATCAGAAAGAGAGAGAGAAAGGGCACACCAGGGTTTTCATTGAACTTGGATTTGATTTCCAGATATCACAAGAATTTTAAAATTATTAGACAGAGTTTGGATTAATGCCAATACACTGTTCACTAATAGTTATTTTAGTGGTCTGTGAAAGGAGCCCATTATATTCAAGTGGTCAAAATTTAGGGGCAAAGTGCTTCTTCTCTGCCTGTTTGCAAGGAACAATGCACACGTGCTTCTCCAGCTTCTGCATTCATTACACTAGAGCCCTGAGCAGAATGATCCCCTCCTGGCCTTCCCAGGGCACATACACAGATACATGTATAGCAGCAGACCACCATATCTTCTCTACTGAAATTAGACCTAGGATGGAATTAGGCAGCAGATGGCTAAAACCCAACAAGAGATATTTGATTTTTTAAAAAAAATGAAAAAAATAAATTAGACATATCTCAGAGAAAAGCTCCGGAGTGGCAAGACAGACATGCTACTGCAACATAAAGTTTGACATTAGCTTTCTAGTTTTCAAGCACACTATATTATTTGGACCATTCTCTTTTTCATATCAACTTATTCAAAAACAAAATTGTAGAGCAAACCTTTATTTAGACTAAAAGTAGATTCAGATTTATAAAAATGGCCTTTCTTTATTACCTATTTTGCGTGCAACCTGTGCTAAGCCTGAGCAGAAAGGAAGTCAGTAGAGAACACCTAATATAAGTATAATGAATACGTCCACAAAACACTACAGGTGTTTACACAGAATGAAAAGAACATTTTTTTTTTCCTGATACTGTGACTCTCTCCATCTTTTTTCAGCACTACCCAGATACTTAGTTTCACTCCTTTTCAGAATGACGTGCTCAGAATTCACTATATAAAAGATGGCTGCTTTACACAACACAAAATGCAAGCACCGAGAATGACATTCAGTGCTAAGGAAAGGTGAGGAACTGTTAGTAGGGCCCAAAGCTTTAATTTCATCTCATTTCAGCAACATGTCTATATTAGCTTTTTTATATGCAGAACGGCCGCACTGCGAGACTTTATCCTTAATTAGGACTGTGTCAGGGCACAAGGGCTGGCTGCTCCCTGGGGCTGGGATGCCAGGAGCAGTGGGGGACCCCGGTGCTGCTGGGCAGGACCTCGCCAGCCAGGTCCCGTCCCACCGCCCCAGGCAGGGAGCGGGGCAGGCCGGGGAACTGAGGGGCAGCCCCTGGCATCAGTCAGCTCTCCGTGGGTGGGCCCGGCTCAGCGGGGCCCATGGCCGGGCAGGGCAGGTCTGTGGGGAGCTGGAGACCAGCACCCTACAGCGTCAGTGGGGCAGGGACCAACAGCCCCGGGCTGGGCTGAAATGGGGACCTGGGCCATGGGCAGGGTGGGGGGCCACCCTGGGCATGGTCAGGGCCTGTAAGTAAGGCCTGTTAGTGCCCTCAGGGCCCTGACATACTGATTGCTTTCAGTCCCTGCACACTAACAGAAAATTGAGCAGGGTTAGAAGATAGAGCATCTTTCCATGTTTTAGCAGAGCTGTAAGTTCACGTGCAGCCATCGTAACTCAAGGTAGAGTGAAAGGCCAATCCATTAATTCGCATACAGATTTAGTTTAAATTGACATTTTCATTTTAACACACTAGGAAAAAATATTAACAGGCAAGACATTTTGGATTAAAATATTTTGATTAGTTAACTTATTTTTAAAACCAGTTTCCTCCCTTGCAATTTTTCTTGGATGTATTTGAGATTTTCATTATTAGTGGGATATTGAGATAATTAAACATTACTTTCAACTTATGTCAGAATGGAAGCAAGAGGTAACTGGCAAATAATTCACGGTAAAAATAATTGTATGTGTTAGAATGGATTTGCTGCTTCATTTTCTTCAAGCTCATGTTTGCCTAGAGATAGTGAACACTTAACATGTAATTTAGCCTCCCCTTCTTACAACAAGCCAGCATTTAGCCTTGAAACCATGAAGGCCTATTTTCTCACCTCTTTCCATCTGTGTGATGTTCATCAAGAGTTTTCTTTTAAGTCAGCAAGGTTGGYCCACCCAGATTAGCTTGTACTGTAAGATACTGAGCACTACAATGCCATTAACCTCTGTTTTTCTTTGTTTTTTCAATCATCTCAGTATTTCACAAAAAATTGAGGTATAATCCAAATCAATTACAGCCTGTTGAAAAATTATCGGGTTTGACATGAAAGATACTGATGGACATTCATTAAAAGCTTTGTTCCTCACTTTGGGAAACTACTGCCCATTTTTCCACATTATACTGTTAGACTGTTCTGTGAAACTTCCCTCTGTGAGGCATCCCCTGTCTGCCTGACCTGCTTGTCCTTCCATTTTTACCATCTTCACCTAACATCAAAACATCAGAAAAATGTTTCCCAGCTGAAGCTCTCCCTTACATTTCCTTTCGAGAAAACAGTTGCCCTCCAAACATCTATTCCTATGTAGAACATTGCTGTTCCCAAGTTGTCAACAGTTCTAAAGCACCACTGCCTTCTCTGCAGAGAGAAAGGTTTGAGTCAGCTCTGTGCTAAAGTACTCTCCTTTAAAGCTTTAGCATTGTGAAATCAAACCCACCCTCAAGAGGTTTCCCTTTCAAAAGACTTTTGAAGCACAATACCAAAGGTGGCAACCTGTAAACAGTGACAAGGTGGAATACACTGAAGTGGGATATACTGGAAGAAAAGGAGGAGCAAATCTGTCCACAGCACCTCACCTGTAAACTCGCATCTTACAGGTTATGACATTTTCATTTTTAAATATTAGATCAGGAAGATACAAGGATCTTCTCTAGCTCTCTAGCATTTCCTGTCCTCCCYTCCCCACACACACACGCACCCCCTGCCTCCCAGTAACAACCAAAATGATAGAAGGCAGCCGGCAATGCCTGGAAAAGAAGAGTCAGGGCAGAGGGCAGAGTTTTTGGCATTATGAAATCTATAGTGAATTTTGTATTTTGTAGAAAGTGACAAGTCACAGAAGAGTTGCATACAGTAATAACAATTCAAGAAAACAAAATACTTTTCAGCAGACCAGTTTAACTTGCAAGGAGAAACTTAAACTTTACTTAACAACTTCTTTCTCTGACCAACAATGTCATGTAGCAAGCCTTCAGAAACAACTCTGTGTACACACTCTTTCCTCCTCTTAATAACTGATGAGGAAGTTAAAAATTTCTTATATTAACTTTCTACAAAAGTTTCATTTTCAGAATTCCTCATTTCTGTTTTTCCTGTGAAATCAATTTCTGACACAGCCACACACACATAAACAGGACAAGTACTCCAGCTTTTCATTAGCTCAATTCAGACTATATCTCCCCAGTTCATCAATTTAGTTTGGAACAAATTAAGACATTATCTCTATCTCAATAGCTACAGGATAATTCATCAGATTCACTCTTAAGCCCAGATTCAGCAAAGCACTTTAGTTGTTGGGAATTGAAAATCTATGTAAAGGATTCAAAGCCAGTAAAATCTATAGGATTTAAGCATATGTTTAAAAATAAGTATGTGTATGAAATTTATCTTTACTGAATGGAGGCTTTTTTAAAGTAAGGATCTTATTACAGAATAATTTATCAATAAAGTCTTAAATGACTCAGTAAGAACATATTCCGTAAATGCATTCAGATAACTGAGGACAATATGCAGCTAACCAATTGGAAAGGCAGTTTCAGTTAATCACTGCCGTCCTATTTATAGGATATAAATTATGACAATGGAGATGTTGGGTCTTTGGAGAGATAAGTACACTGACTGCCTACAGGAAAAGGCCTCCGTCCTTGACTTACTAAGGACATTGTGGCAAGAGCAAGATATGTGTATGTTCTTCTCAAAGACATCAACTGGATTGTTCTGAAACATATATGAAGGCAAAAGGCTTATCCTTTGACTCCAGCTACCCACATTCTAAGATATCTTGACTGACCGGCACAACACAAAGTCATGTCTGGAGGATCCTCCTTATATGGAGTGCAGTGATCTGCCTTAAAGAAAAATAGTAATGACAAAAGGAAGATAGAAGCAGGAGAGAAAAAAAAAAAAAAAAAACAAACAAAAAATCTACATCAAAAGATCTCCAGGCTCTGAAGCAGAGACGGAGGATATGCTATCTGCTGGATGCTTTACTTTTGATACTGTCTTTATATAGAAGTTGCCAAGATGCCAGGCAAAACTATGAGTAAGTTAAAATAAGAACATATACTCCCTGAGCTGATAATCATAGTGGCTCTCTACGACTCAGTCTGMAGGAACGATTCCTACTTCTTTCAGTCCCTATGAAGTACAGCACAAAGTTGTGGTATTCAGAATTGGTCTGTCGGGCAAGATGTCTGTCTGACTATAAGGTGGTCCAGAATACCTCAGAGGTAATAGAAACTCTGTTGTCATATCATCTTGGCATTACTAATACAAATCCTAATAGAGAAAAATCAAGCTGCAYACTTAGTTAAGCAGCAAAGTTGAAGTTGCACTTAGCTGTCAGAGGATTTTTTTTTTTAAATTAGAACACGAAACACCTTCTGTTGGCTGGCTGGCCTAAGTGCTTTCTTTCCCCCTTGTAAGGCTTTTTTGCTTAGATTCTTTAGCTGATGATATGTTTCACTGCATTAGTCATGCAAGAATCTGTCAGGTCCAGCATTTTTATCAATGATGTGTGCTAAGTAGCAAATGGTAGTAAGCCCATGGAGAGAGTACTAGGGATTCAAAGTTGCCCTTTCTTATCCTGCCTTTTTGTGCATCCCATCAGACTAGCTTCTACATATACACTTCATACACTTGCATAGGCATTATACTGCGTACCCAAAGCAGCATAAAATCCAGAGTGAATTACATTCAAACACTTCAGCTTTTTTATATTCCTTCACTGTAGAGAAACCAAGTTTCAGAATTGTTTTTAATATTCTTTCCTAGTAAGTGAAATCAGACTCATTTTCACATACCTAGCTCTAAAAGCTTCTTTACTGATTTGTTTTCATTTTTAAAGAAAACCATGAATAAAAGAAATAAAGACAATGAAATGCAAAAAATGGAATCACACTGAGAAAATAATACAATTTGCAAATTAACTTAAAACATGAAAAATAGTGTGACATTGATGTATTGAAAGAATAATTGTAAAAGATAGGCCATTCCCATTTTCCACAAACTTTACTTAATCATACCTCTGCAGATGTAGTTTGATTGAGGCATTAATAAATGCCTACTTTACTAGAGTTCATTTCTTTGATTTAAGATGTCATGAAAATGGAATTTACCAGTCATATCTTCTCTATTCATCTTAAAATGTGTAATGAGAAGGCAGCTGGCACTCTTCTAGTTACGTGCAAATTCAATTAAAATCAAACATTTCTAAAGATTTTTTCTCAATACACGTTTCTCATACATATAACTCAAAATAATTCTATGATGAAATAATAAAAAATATAGAGCTAACTTCATGAGTTCATCATGTTAGATACTTTAGATTTACAATCATTCCCAAACAGATTAGCGTCTCAAATTTGTTCAGTATGGTATTAGCATAATATTTGTGTCCTGGACATGTACCTGAACTGAATTAATATCTTAGCTCACTCAAATCTGAATCTACGCTTCTGAACACAGATGAACAATTTAAGAAATGTATATCCCAAAGAGCAGATAGCACTTCTTAAAGTATTTTTAATTCATTTAGACTTAACACATATACCTAGTATACTTAAATTATCCTCATCTTAGCAGAGTGAAGCTTCTCTAAAATAAATCCCTGCAAAATTCAAAACCCCACATTATCAAATATTAGAATGATGTACAGTAAAATTTGTCTTGCATTACAGAAGTATAATTCCATTAATTCCAGTAAAGATTATGAAATAACTAGGAAGATTTTTTTTGTTGTTGTTTAATACACAACTAATGCTCCTCAGCTAGGAGGAAAAAAAAAAGAGAGAATTTAATTAAATACTGGTAATCAATCCTTTCCATGCTTCAGAAGCTCATACGATATCATCTCATTTCATGAAACCTCTGCTGTTTTTCTCTTTTCCAGTGACCTTTGCAGAGACATGTATAACTGCTAAAGGAGGTAGTATGCAAAGTTACTATTGCCTGAGCTGTACAGCTCTGACATAGCAATAAGAATTTATAAAATCTCTAAAATCAGTAGTGCCTTGAAAACCTCTTTCAACACTTAGCAACTTTAAAAGAAATAAGCAAGGGCATCACTGCCTGTAAGTGCTCCCATTAATGGTAAGTTGATGAGATGCATAAAAATACATCTGAGCACCTCACAATCCATAATTAGTGTTATTTTTGCAACATACCAGAAAAGTAAAAAAGTAGTGTCTGTCTTTTTATAGATGGGGAACTGAGGAACCTGGTATAATTGAGACATATGCTTTAATTAGAGTGGCATAGGCACTGCGGGATAGCAAGCCTATCACAGCTTGTCTGCTCCAGAAATACAGAACGCAAGTTTCTGGAGAAATGGGCTCAAAACTTATGATTGCCTAACTCAAGGACAGCATATCTTCTTCTAGACCAGAGGCAAAAGCAGAAGGCACAACCTATAATTTGTCTTGTTTCCTTCCATCCCTTGCTGCCTGTTTGGCATGGTTTTACATACCCATTCTCTGCACCCAAATGTATTTATGAGAAGGGAGAGGAGAAATCTGATCCCAAATGTCATCCCCATTTGTCAGAAACTCCCTAACTACCAGGCAACTTACAGGTTTCACTGAGAAGGTTTGATCCACCGCGCACTTCTTAATGCAGCCTCCAAGGAATCAAACGTGAAGCCATTTAAGGTCCCATCGTTGCAGTCTTCTTTAAGATTACACGTCTCCCTGTTTAATATGCTGAGTTATACTCACCTAAGCACCAGCATGGAGCTATTGACACAGTACTAGGGAGTGATTTATCCTGCAGGCTAATATCTAACGAAATTAATAATTTTAAAATCTATAAATATTGTGCAACTATAGACTAACAAGCTATTAACATTACCATTGAAATTTTAAAAGATATATTATCACTTTGTTAGTTTTACAGGAGTGAAACCAGAAACATTTTCTGGGAAAAGCGGGAACAATAAACCTTTCAGTAGAAGCCACTGAAAATGATTCAAATAATATGATTTTTATGATATATCAAATATTTCCACCAGAAATGGAACAAGGAGGAAGCATAATGTGAGGGAGGTCGTGTCTCCACACTCCTAATAGCAATGAAAGGGTCTTATTTATCTTGAGGTTCCAGTAAGGGATTCATTCCCTTTGTGAAGATACAGTTTTCAGGCAAACCTTGTGATTTACACCTCTGGTTTGAACTCTCCAGGTGACTGCTTACCCAGTATTGAATACATCTAACTCTCCCAGCTAACACTGGGCAATTTTTTAAGGAAGAAACTTCATGCTCTTGTTCTGTTGAATAAAGGACTACATTAACAGAACATGGGATCAGAGACAAATCTAGGCAGGATTATCAGAAACAGACATCAGGCAGGTTGTGCGGCTCACTGTAAGGCACAGCTAACAACTTCAAGGCACTCAGCCATCATCCCAAGCCTAAAGCTGAAGCCTGGGGCACTGGAAAAGCAAAGTAGACACCAATCTTGTTCTACCTTTTTTAGAATACAGGAATTAACAGGTTACAGATTAAAAATGGAGGCAGTGCTTTCTTCCTCTCATCATGGACAATTTTTGAGGACAATGGGAGAGAAGCTTGGACCTTAGGTATGTTTATCACAGCATATTTGTTCAGTTCTTACAATATCCTTCCTGCTGAACAGGACCAAAATAAAAATAATATAGGCCATACTCCTATAAATAAATTATATTGTAATTTAATTATCTTTTGAATATTTTCTTTTAAGGTATTAATACTATTAACCAGCCTTTTGGTCTGGTTATATTAGGGCTGTCCTGGTTGCACTGTAACTTGCACAGTATGGTATTACTACCACACTAAATAAAGAAGTTAGACACAAATTTGGAATGTACAAAATACATGACTTGATAACCTACAATATTATGAAATCTTTTCCTAAGCAGGAATTTTAAAATGTCTCTGGCAGTGTAATATTTATATTGCCACATTTTGTCAAGCATACATAGTAACACATAAGTACTCAATTCAAAGAGATCCTTGCAGAAGATCCTACTCTCTATGCTTATTCTGTTCCTTAAAGCTATTTCTTGATAATACAGTACACCTTTAGTGACAATCCATGGCTTAAGCCATGTGGCTCAGTGATTTTAAACTACTGAAGATGTGCAATAATCCTCTCTCTGCTCTGTTACATAGACCTTGGTTCTGTTAAGAAACTGAATTTATAGTAAGGACCTGTGTTTGTAACGGTCAATGCTTGTGACACCACTGATCTTCAGCCAGAGCATGTTGCCTGTTCCACTGCAGTTACCCAGACAGATGAACACACACATGCAGATTCTGTGGTGCAGTCATGGTTTGTGGTACTCTTTGAAGAACATTCCCTCATTAAGTTGAACCTTGAAGCCCCAACAGCAAAATTTACAATGTTTGGAACAGTTAAAAATGTTGCTCTTCGATTATAGAAAATAGGGGTAAGCAGGGTGGAATAGCCAGGGCACTGGGAAAGGCTCGCTCTGTTAGAAAATCTGTCCTTCCAAAATTAAGAAAACATTTACAAGTAATCAGTATTATGGAGCAGTAGTTAATTCCCTACAAATCAAAATGAAAGTGTGAGAAGACAGGGCTTCTTTTTTAGACTCAGAAAGGATTTGCATGCCAAGAAGTATGTCTTTTTCCTGCTTCTGCCTGCAGCCGTGGTTAGATTACTACTAGCATTGGCTTATGAACAGACTGAATCTCACAATCATCTGTGATCTATTGCTGCAACACCTACAACTTCTAGAACTGTAAAAGACTGAAGAAATTGCAGGCTCTGCTTCCAGTTTGACAACGTTTTTCTGTATGATGCCCAGTGCAATTTTTAGAAAAGCATTAACAAAGTCATTGTAGCATTTGATAAAAAATACATCACAGTGTAGGTGAAGATTACTTTTCAAACATAAGGCAAAGTTTGTGGATAAGTATATTATGGCATAATTCCTAATACTGCATTCAATGCATGTGATCTCTTCTTTCCTAATGAGTTCATTTATGCAGAGGGATAACATGTTTCTTGGAATTTGTATCTAAAACAATTGTATAGTAATTCATTTACCTAATAACTCCTTGATAAGAACTGATAAAAGGTTTTAAAATGTTCATTCAGGATGATCAAGTCTGGAATAGAAGCTCTTGTATTTGGTAGTAACAGTAAAGCATTTACAGTACTCACATAATGAAATACCTAGTCACCAAGCGGAGCACTGGAGTTGCATACAGAATGACTTTGACATGGTTGACAATATCTAAGAATACTGAGATATGCAGTTAAAACAACAGATGCCTGATGGGCTTCTTTATGGTTAGGGAAAAACCAAGTGATTCAACGATGCTATCTTCTCCTAAAAGTTTGTGACCAATTCATGAAAAATAACCTCTCAATCAAAGTTTGCCAGTGACAAATTCCCCAAATTGCCAAAAGCTGGCTTCACTCAATAATTTCTTTAAACGGCTTATGAAAGTCTGCTCCCCTCAGAGTTGTATGGTTAGCAGCACAAGAGAGAATTCCACAGCTACAAATCTCAGCACGTCAGAGCTGGGGAAGTCAAACACTTAAATTCTGGAAGTTTTTCTTCCTCACAATGGGAAGRATAATTGAAATCTTTGCTTCCTGTTTCCCAGGTTATAGGTATCAAGCTCCAGCTGACCACTGGGAAAATTTCAGAGATCAATTATTCCTCCTGTAATGTTAAGTGCAGGTGTTAGCCAAGAGAAATTTCTCCTGGATGTGCTGACATCACTTTAGCCTGTAGGACTTCTTGCAGCATCACCCTCTCAAACAGCACTTTGACCCTCCCACAGTCAAAGTGAGTCAGTGACACAGAGTTTGTTGCAGCAGGTCTGCTTCCAAGTATGATCCATCAAGAGACACTAAACAGGGTGAGTCATATCAGCTATCTTGATATTGTCACAACTTTTATTAGCTTTACAGCTACCATGAAACACTGATCTGTAGAATGGAAAGGATGATAGCTGGTGAAGTAAAGTCAGGGTTAAAAGCTAGTTATTAATAACAAAGGGCCCATAATATCAGCTTTTTCCTTCTTTGGCAGCAGCTCTCTCCAATAACAGCACAAGGAAAGGACCTGTTTCTGAATGAATGTACATGATTTTTTTTTCCCTTGAATGAGCCGAGAAGAACTAAAGCGAAGATGTCTCTCTTGAGCAAGGGGTTGGATCAAGTGACCTCTAGAAATCCCTTCCAACATAACATTTTTCTACAACTCTGTGACAGCAATTCGTTCTGTCCTGCATGTCTCCCCTGCTAACTCATGAAGCTACGTAAAGTGACTGCGTAGGCTCTGGGCATTGGTCTATACAGCAGCTAGCTCAGACACACACACTAACCTGTTAGGTGCTGTTTCAAGGTATTTTCACTCACCTTCTATGTCATCCACCACCCTTCATTTTTGGTGACTGACACAGAAGGAGCCAACCTGGGAAAGGAAAGAAGCTATTGCACAAAGCTAGGTGGGCAAGCTACACATATTCCACAACAGCTGTATTTCCCTTCCCTATAAAACCTAGAATGTAGCTTTGAATTTGCTGGACAGGATAACTTTTTTCAGTCAAGAATGAAATATTAGGTTACAGGAGATAGGTCTATAAAAGTACCAGTTCACTGCTCAGTCAAAAAAATGCAAATCAAGTCCCAGAAATTATTTAATACAATTCTTTATTCACTGTATTTTTTATAAGAGAGCTGGATTTCCTTTTTTAAAAAAAGACATGCTTTGTAACTGCAAACAGGGTTTGCTCATTTTCTACTACCTTTCTGAACCCCTGATGCCATTGACACAGGAAAGGGTTGCAAATCATTCTATCAATGAAGCAGGTGGATAAGCTTACTTGAGGGAGCTTACTTGTGTGCGCAAGGCACAGGAAGTAATGTCCTTCCTCTACTTCTGGTGGAGACTGCCCCATTACCATCGTCACTTCACCCCTAGCACACCTGAGTTTACGCAAGCTTGAAAGTTGCATAAAACTTTGCCCTGCTCAGCCAATGTTCTTTCTGTGAACCTCTCTACGGGTATCCTTCTGCAGACCAGAAGGAAAGGCACAGAAGTCTGTTGCAACTTGTCAATGATACACACAAATCACTACAAAACATAAAAAAGAACAAAGGTATTCCAGTGCCTCACACTGTACCTCATCACTTAAATGTGTTTCATCTCCAAGGACTGAGTGCTAGAAACTATAACCACATTTACACTTGAGAACTTTGGTGGTCTGGCAACAAAAGTAGTGACTTCAACATCGTATGCAGATATGTGTCTATTTTTTCAGATATGTTTCACAATGAGAATTCAGATTTTGCTTGCATAGCTTCAAATCCCCAAAGGTATATTTTACCTTTAGCTCCTGTTATGGCTAGGGAAAATTGTTCTGCTTCACGTTGTCTCTCTTTCCTTGGAACAGGATAATGTGGATCTTGGTGACCTGATGTTTTCACTCTGCTACCTTCCAACAGCTGGTAGACTAACTATTACAATAATAAAGGCAAGAAATTTAAAGGCAATGGATATCACAGGAGCATCAGGTAGGAATGAATTTAATGCTCAGTGTGGATTTCTGTCCCATTTCCCTCCTGAGTCACAGAACTCAGCACTGTCAATTCCCAGAATGATTTTTGAGAATCAAAAGCAGTTTTATACTGCAAGCTCTTGAGTTATTTGAGTACAGGAGTTTCTGAAAAGTAAATAATATATTTTAGTTTGTTCTGTTGCAACCAACAGTTTAAAATAATCTGCTCTTAAAAAACCAGCAAGATCATTATTTCTAAAGCCACTGTGATTCACAATAGCACGAGTTGGCCAAACTGCGTTCATAACACTGGGAATTTTTTTGTACAGCAGACTGTTTGTTATGGCTATGGCACAGAGGCAGACTGACCCTCTCTGACAGTCTCCAAGAACCACTGAGCCAATTCTACTGTTGCTGGCATATGGACGAAACAGTGATCATCCCAGACTCCTTTCAGCAACCCTTTCAAAATTTGATGATGAAAACAAGAAACTAATGTAAATAAGATTTCATAGATGACTTCTAAATACTATCAGGGAGTTGTAGAGTTCCTAGAAAGGAGCTACAAAGAAATAGGGGTTTTTTACTACATTCAGGAGTTTAAAAATAATTATAATTCTCTTGAGAAATATAAGCCACTAATTGTTACACTTTGAATTATATTTAACCATACATCAGTAAATCCCACTGTGTAAAATATTGTCATCTTCTGTCTGTCCTACAAATCTGTACAAGTAATTGGGCCGTTATAAATAGGCTGATACACAGGCTGTTGTATAAAACAGTCATGTATAACACGCTTCAGTGGATATTTTAATACCCTTTGAGAAGTCGATACACAACAAGAAGCTTCTTGATCCTAAATTGTTCATTATAAGCAGTCAACCAGGTAAAGCTTTCAAAGCTCCATTGCCTCCCAGGCATTCCATGGTAATAAAGAAGCTCAAATTCCAGTCAGGTCCAGGTGACTAATCCTGCAAGCAGGTATGGGCATACAAGAAGGCTGCTCGCTTCACTTTCCATTTATGTTTGCTTAAAAACAGCAAAAGAAAACCAACGTTGTTCTTATGATTCACACAGATCCCTACGTGAAGGTTTCTTTAATGTGTGAAGGAAGGCGACTAAAGAAAAGAAAAACTTCCACCAAGAGGAATACCCTTAATCCCGTTTACAATGAAGCCATAGTCTTTGACGTCCCTCCAGAAAACATTGACCAAACTAACTTGTCGATAGCTGTTATGGATTATGACCGGTGAGATACCTGTAGCTGTAAAATAACATCATCTATTGGCTTATAAAGTCTTGCACAGTAGATTTACATCCAGAAACAAAGTTATCATTTTTTTCCAATAAATGGGAAATTAATGTCATGTTGACTTTGGTAGAAGACTAAAATTTCTTGTATTGCCAGGCAGAATTTCCTTTCTAAATTTTAAAATACAGATTTGCATCCATAACTGACATAACTAAGCTGCATATATACTTACCAGAACTGAAATAACTGAACATATAATCAGACAGTCCACACACTGATGTTCTGTTTGTGCAGTTACGCTAACCCCTTAGACACACGCCTCCCTTTCTAAATTGTGGCCTAGAGTTTACTTGTATTTGCAACTAATTACAGAACACAGGCAAAGAACTTTTTGCATTCTTCATGCAGAAATAAGAAACAAATGCACACAGACACAGTGTATGCTATAATGGGGAAAGTACTAAATTATTCTGGTTAGCGGGAAATGCAAAGAGCAAACCTACGTATTTTATAGTTCATTACATTTTTCAGGCAAGAATTAATTCTAAAAATCTGTGATTAATGTTTCTAATGAAATATGTAAATGGTATGGTTCTAAAGGTAAAATTTTAAGAAAAAAATATTATGGAACATTTTCACAGTGTAGGTCACAATGAGGTCATTGGAGTATGTCAAGTAGGCAACGATGCAGAAAGTCTAGGTCGCGACCACTGGAACGAAATGCTCTCATACCCTCGGAAACCCATTGCTCACTGGCATCCTCTTGCAGAGGTAAGACTTTTCTTGCTTGCTTCCCCATATTATAATTGTGACAATTCTTCCACATGGCATTAGAAGTTGGATAAAATTTTATGAACAAAACCAAGATCCACATGCATGCACTGAATCCTAGAAAAGGGCTCAGAAACACCCATGTTAAAAGTCAAACATAACACTTAAGTTAAGTCTGCTTCTTTCAATTTTAGGGGGACAGAAAATAATTAATGTCTTTAATATATACATGGAAACACCAAACAGTATACACTGGATTAAGGGTTTGGTTTTGTTTTTTAAATAAGATCTTGGGTAACTTTCACTGATAATTGATATAAAGAAATGGACCTTGTTTACAGAACAACCAAGACCTATTTTTTTTATATATAACAACCTAATCTTACTTCTCTTGTAAGAATATATCATCCATGCCACTAGCACATCTCAAGGGATGCCTAACTGCACTGAAAAAAAAATGTTTAAGTGTCTCTGGAGATCTGAGGCGTTGATAAGAAGCCACACAATCAGAAAAGCTTTTCAAGGTTCCTATGTTTTTTTGTTTTGTTTTGTTTTGTTTTTTGTCTTTAGGGCCCTATTCAGCAGAAATGTTATGCAGGTCTTCTGCGCTTGGATGGCTGCCGAAGAGGCTTCCTCACCCTTTTAACCTATTCAGCAGAAATCTGGCATTCCTGTTGAACTCTTTCTTAGCCATATCCTCAGGGGCTATTCCAGAGAGTCCAGTGGGGTAAAGATGTCCTTTTAATCCCTCTGTCTAATCCTCCCCCCAATACAGGGAATGCTAATCCTGATTCATGAGACACAAAAATTCATCTAATTGCTTCCTAAGAGTTACCATGACTTACTTTTATTGTTGTTATCACTGGCTAAAGTCAGGCAGTAATCCCAGTCAAAAGAAACTACTGTGTTTATGAACAGCCACAATGTTAAGTCCAATGCTGAAAGACAGGAAAGACCATTGTATTCATATCAAGCCACGAACAATGCCATAAGCACCTAATGTACAGAGGCAGGCAGTTCGCAGCCTCTCTGCGTATACTTTACGCATCAGAGTGCAGCCTTGTACTAGAATGCAACTGAGGACTTTACCTACTTGGTTGTAAGCACTAACCCTAGGCAGTTCCATAAATAACTGTCAGGCAATAAGAAGATGCTACAAAATGGCAAAAATACCAGAGTCTTGCCCTGTCTCCATAAGCAATTACATTTACTGGTGCCTGGGGACCACAGCAGCACAGTTTCACCAGGGAGACCTTTGAGTGCTCACAGGCTCTATTGCAGTGGGAATGCACCATGGCTTTTCAGAGCATGGGTGCTGCGAACATGCAAGTATGCTGAGAAAGAAGATTGAGCAAAGTGGAGGAGCTCTGCCTATATCTTTGTGCCCTCAATGACAAGCTAGGTACTGGCTGAAGTGCCACACTTAAAATGCCAACCTGGGCATTTGGGAGCTGGATTCAGAAAACACATCACCAAGCCCTCAGCTGTAACAAAGCATTGATAGGAATGGCTTGACAAAGCACATGAGGAGTAGTGTAATGGTTACTATTTCCCAGAATATGAGAAGTGTCTCTTAGCAGAAGTTGTCTACATCCTTATATCCAACCTGTCTTCCTTCTTTGATAAATTTTATTGCAGCCAGAGCCCACAATTAGGTTTTGACAGCTCTTCCCTTTTTACAGGCATCCTGTTCTTTTCATACATGCCTGGCTAACTTCTTTAGATTTCATTACTGTGGATTGCTTTTCACGTCACTGAGCTAAACAGAGACATATTTTTTTCCTTCCCAGGAATCAAGTGGGGGAGGGTGTCCAGCGCATCCAGGCTGTGCAGAGAAATATATACACAGCATATCATTTTGGTTCCTGAATCAGGATTAGACTCTGCGAGAGCTTCTGGAACCTCTGTGGCCACAGCCATAGGACCCTGAATATTTGCTGAATAGGACCCTCAGTCTTCTACTGTGTGAAGAGCTATTGGTTTCAAGTAGTGTAATGTTATCCACTTGTAGCGTTAATTCTCCAGCTGACACTATTGCTACTAATAGATTATTTGTATGGTCGTAAGCATTACCCACATTCAAGTCATAATTTCTGTTCATTAGAATAACCCAGGTTTTACAAGCAACATGATAGCAATGAAAACCAACAAATATGGGAAGCAGCCACAAATATGGTTCTTGTATTTGTAAAAAAGGTGCAGTATTGTGAATGGATAGCTTTCTAAATAATTTTTTTTCAAGAATGATTGTCATCAGACATTTATTTTTTGATGACAAGTTGCGTCCTCAGTCTCGGTGCCTCCTTTCACCTTATACGAAAACAAGTTAATATGGTTCTCTGCAGAAATCCTGCAAATCTGAAAAACTGAAAATAAGTTCTGTTGGGTGAGAACAAGATACATATGGTATTTGTAATGACAGTATGTTCTTTTAGAAAGAAGATAACCATCTGTATAACATGGAGGCTGTTAGCCCTCAACCTTTGTAGATGATTTTCCAGTCAATGTTTCTTAGTTGTGTCCATGACACTGCAAAAAGTTGGAAGCATATCACAGTTGGCTATGCTTTATCATACACACAAGCACACACACGTGCGTGCATGTGCACACACACCCCCAATGTCATTTTAAAATGCTGTTCCAAATACATAGTGCCTGTAAAGTCTTTCTTTATTATTTGTAGTAGAATTAACAGGGCTATCTTACGTGATGGTATATTGTAAATGCCGACAAATTCTGACCATTAAAAAAAATAAAAATCAAAGCACTGAACTCTTTCACATGATGAAATCTATGCCCCGGAACAAGGGCCCCCGGGATAAATTTTTGCCACTTATTTAGCCATGCATGGAGATCTCACTTCCTTCAAACTTTTCTAGAGAGAATTTGATTTGAGTTTTTACATGGGGATTTTTATTTTAAAAATGCAAATGCAAAGTATGGGTATTTTATACAAACTAGTTGTCTGCTACATACTTACAGATAGGGAGCCCTTGTCTTTATATATAGTTCAGATAAGTTTATGTGCACACACATTGCTTCATACCTTGTATGTGTTGAATGCTCACCAAGCATTTTGGGTTTGCAATTTTGCTGACACAAATACGCATGCACAGATTGAAGAAAATATTTGAAATTTTGATCCAAAATCTGAAAAATTAGTTTTATAACCTATCAGTTGAGGATCTTCCAGAAAATCAGAATTGATAATGGGTAAAGCACAGCTTGGCACTTGCAGGAAATCTCGGATCTGTGGTAAATGTGTGCTGCAACTATAAAGCAGAAGTCCTGTAAGTACAGTGGTTTTCAAAAATCTCATGTCATGCTATGGAGAATACAGCTACCACATAAAAGGATACCCCTGGCAAAGTAAACAACTCTTCAAAACCTGCCCAAGCAAAATTTCAGATGGGTAACTGGGCATTTCCAGAAGAATGAAAAATACAGGTATAAATTTGCCCTGGCAAAACTATTTCACTACACTTTTAACTGAAGCTTTATACCAGCAGGCCAGTGATACAATACAATGTTCATATCTGTTCATGCATGATCCTCACTTCAAGCAAAATCCTGCACTCTTTACTCAGGTCCGTCTCCCGGGAGTCAACATGGGGAGATGTGCATGAGCAAAGAAGGAGGACCTGTTCCCTTGGAGTAGGGTTCTTTGATTTCCTGGACAAATCATCATACACGCATCCCTGTCTGGAATGCTGAGCAGGCAGCTGCACGCTTTCCCACTGCAATGTTAGCAACAGTAGCTTCTGTAAAAAGGAAAACACCTAAGCAGCAGGCTCATTTTTGGTCCATGGAAGAGGGCAGTAGCCTTTCTAAGATTTGTCTCTAGCAACTCAAAGGGGCATCAACTGAAAAGTAGAATCGTTATAATTGCCAGTGTTTTTTATTTTATTACCATACTCAGTTTATTTAACGCTAAAGGGTCTGGCATCAAAAGAATGATTTTGAACACGGTTCTATAAAAAAAAAAAAAAAAAGAAATCCCTATTCAGTGAGCATTTAAGGTGGAATCCAGCACATCTCAAAGGCTTAGGGATGGATGAGGAAGAAACCCTAATTTTTTATTAAATTCTCCTAATACTTGCTGACTCATGACTTGCAAACTGTTACTCAGGCTGTGGCATTACTATGTGCTTTTTACAAATATCTGCCTTATCATAGCAGTGCATATATGGAATGATAGCTATTTTCTATATTTGGATACTTCACTCTTCACCTTTATACTCCACTTAACCAATGCTATTCCCTAGACCTGAAATATTTTCATGTTATGGTTCTGGTGGGCCAGTACACTGCTGCTGTCTTGGGACTGTAGTACAATAATACAACAGCACACTGGAAGGAACAGAGAATCTACTGCTACAAAATCACCTGGAAACCCAGAGAAAACTATGATCCCAATACTGTTCAGTCTTTATTTTCTGAACTATGATTCTCAGAGGTAAATAGTAGAAGGCTCACAAGAATAATTTCAATCTGCAACCCTCATTTGTTTTCTTATTTCTTGTGAATGTATAATTATGCTCTATGACAAGTATCGTAATTCTAAAACAGAAAAGAAAATCCCTTAGAAATGCATCTCAGCAAGATTTTAATCCCACTTCACTCATTAACAATGTGCTATCAAACTGTTACTTTTAGTTTTCCGTAACAAGCCACCATTTCAGATGTTGTTTTATGAAAAAGCAGTGAGTGTCAATGGGAAAGCCTTCCAAACTACTGACACTGAGGCAGAGTATAATGGGCAGCTGTGTGATATTCCCATACCAAAATACTCACAGCACAACCCTTCTGCAGTTGAGTGCTCAAATATTTCTTTATCTGTTTCCACTGAAATCACAAGACATCATTGAAAACATTTCCATTCTCTTTTGTTTCATTTTTCCCTGTAAATAATCCTGGCAGTGGACAAACACACATGCATCTCAATCTGGGGAAGCAGGGACTACCAGAACAGAAAGCAAACATGTAGTATAAAAGACCCAGTGCTCAAACTGTCCCTACCAGTCAATGCACACTTCAGCTTTCTATGCCAGTGGATCCATAAAACAGCAAAGCAGTACATACAAGAAACTTCTTATATAGAAGTCCAATTTAACTACCAGTAGGGGAACTGCTGGTTCAATCCAAAGTGAGACAACAGCAAAGAGCAACACAAAAGAATGAAAAAGAAAAGGTTATTTTAGTCCACCCTTCTTGGCTTGAGGGGATAGTTGTTGGGGGGTTTTTTGGTTGGTTTTGTTCTTTGGTTTTTTTGTTTGGTTTGGTTTCATTTCTGTGTTTTTAAACACCAAACATGATATGTAGCTATGTTAACATGAGCATCCCAAAGTCCGAGGTACAAGAGACATATTTACATGTTTATCACTTGGCAACATTAGAGCACTGAGGGGACCTATTTGCCATTAAAAAAAAATACCTGCAAACTCTCTTTTAGTTTAAAAGTAACAAACAATAAACGGGAAGGGAGAAAGAGGACTGGAAATTAATTTGAAAAATATGTTTGACCCAGTCAGAAATCTATCTGAAATTACTTTATTGTTAATGCATTTTGTTTGAAAAGAAAGAAATGAAAAAGCATAGACTAGGTGACTGAATCTGAAGTGTCATCAATTAAATGCTTTCTTCCCTTTAGAACAGTGCGTTGTCAAATGATTACATCTTGGTATCAAGTGAGAAAACAATGGCTTTCTTACCTACAAGGAAAAAAGCATGTAGAGAAAGTAATCCACAATACTGTAGAATTTAATAGAAGCCCTCTGTGCTGGGAAAAATGGCAGCAAGGACAGACTTCGTAACAGTGTCACCTTGAATCTTGCTGTAATTAGTGCAAGGCTTTGCTTGCAACCATAATTCTGTTCTGAAGTGACAGCCTTACAATATGTGAACCAAGCTGTGCAGGGTGTGAATTATCTCGTAAAGGCACTGCACGTTCAGGGCTGAGTAGTTTCAAGACCTGTGTTTACAGTTAATTTCTAATACAGTGGGTTGGGCAAGGAACTACAGCTGGAAGTTCTCCAGGGTCCTGCAGTTCTCTGAAAGGACCTCCATCTCCTTGAAGGTCCGTAAAGTGCACTAATCCAGATGGCCGTGGTGGACACTATTCAGGAAAGGTATCATCAGGACATACCTCAACTGCTGACCGAACACAGCACACATGGCAGAGGGGAAGATGACATGAGGACTTGTAAGCATCTGGGCTGTTCGTTTGTTTGTTTGTTTTGTCTGGCTTTTTTAGTTCCTCCTTCTTTTGCTCAAACGTAGACATTGTAAAACTGGAATGTTTTACTCAGTTGCATGCTGGCCAGCTGTCATTTTTAATACCCATTGCAAAGGTGTGTGAAGAGAGGTGTGTTGTTTTGGTATACTTTTGTTTTTAATAACACATGAACTTTGTACTATGCTTTATTATTTCTTGTTCAATAAACAGTCCTGGTATCTCTATGTTTCATGTCTAATTTTGGAGAGTAGAGCCATACCTCTATCAAGGCTCTCTCAATTAGGTGGGCATTTTGTTCGCTTAATAGAAATAATGCATGATTCATTTCACAGTGATGGTTTGAGGGACAAAAAATTTCTTAATTTTATAATATGTATTACAATCTTCTAAACACAGGTAACAATGTACTGTGATTTATTTATATAAATCCAGTCTGAACAAATAAGTTCTGATCTTAATAAAAACTCTGTAAGAAATTGTGCAATTGTAATTTATTACTATTTTGTATTTAATATATTAAAGTTCAATTCATTATTCAGAAAGACAGCAAACACTTTGGAAATGTTTTAACTCAATTCTTCTCTATAGAGGTTGTGTTTTCATAAAATAAATTACATCAGTGAGACAAAGCTGTTAACATGACAGTTAATTTACAGCACTCAAACATAATTTGGGGGTTTGGATACTGAAACCTCCTATTGTTTCATCCCATGGCCACAATCATCATTACAGAAAGATTTTTAGAGATATCAGACATGAATCTCATATACACTTAATATTAAGAAGAAAATCAAGACGCTACTTGCTTCAATCGAGAAGCTTCTACCACGTGACGGTATGCTAAATTACCAAAATTAGTATTTAGCAGGGCAGGCTAGCAAAATTAGCAATCCTCCTGTCAACACCTGACATGTAGCTCAGGGAAATTCCCAGGGGTCCCCTGCCAGAGCCCAGAAACAAATGGAAAAGAGAACACAGATGTATCTGGTATGACCATACAAACTGCACCTAAAAAGGCGATATTCTTGTCTTTTTTTCCTGTCTTTTTTCACATCAACTGAAATTACATATCCGTCGGCAAGGGTTCTACATGTGCATGACATCTAATTAAGTAAGAGTTTCTCTGTCTCTTTAGGAATAAGCTCAGCCTCTTGTCATTTGGAAGATCTAGCCTACTTGCACATACCGCATTAATAAAGGGCCGCTRATACACAAAATGTGGCACAAAACAATAATTTCATGCAACTAAGAAAGAATTTAATATAGTTCTGTTCTCTTCTTGGGACTATTTGATATCACAGACACATGGAAAAGAAATGAGAACACACCTGTAGTTTTGAAGTTGATATTATCCTTAATAACGGTAACACCTTCAGGCCCTACCTAGACTCCTGTTTTTCTGCATTACGTACAGGTACCTGCAAAGGAAATGGTGCTCCAGACAGCTGGCATGCTAGGATAACAAGAGAGATGGAAGATTAACAAAGGACACATGTATAGGCATTTTGTCCCTGGCAATGAATGTAGTGCTAAGTATCCCTCTCTGTCCCTTAAGCCACTATAAACTAAACTACACTACAGCAGAGGAGGTGTATGAACTTCAAAATTGTTTTTAATGTCTTTCARAAATATTTTTGCATGTTTCTATTTCTTTGTTAAAAAGCCAGCAAAAGCCTTTTGCTCTGTCAAAACAGGCCCACACATCTCTCCTTTCAAGGCACTTTTCCAGCAGAATCATCCTTTAAGCCTTTTTTATGTAGCCTASAGACTTGAAACAAGACTCCATTAAGACTGGGACAGCTGAAAGACTGATTGCAACAGCCTCTTAACGAACTGAAAGTGAAAAGCCAAAGGTTGAGAATCCTCACTGAAAAAGCCTAATCAATAGCAAATAAGACATCCCACATAACGTTAAACCTGAGAAGCCTAGTGATCCTGCACAGCTAATACCCAGTGAGATGAAAATTAAGGAAGATAACTTGTTAATAACAAGCTTTACTAGTAGCTGACTATGACTTTCCACAGGGGGAATGCCTAGTGAGGACATGCAACAAATTCTAAAAAGCACCTGAAGTGACGGAACAGGAGTGCGAGTGCAGAGTGATGTCCCTGAAGAGCCGAAGACACGGGCTGCTACAGTAAGAAATCAGTAACCCAGAAAGCAGCAGAGACACAGAACAGGGCCGAACCTCTGCTTCTAAAGACGTGATCAAGTTGGCAAACTTTGTGACTCCAGAAATAACCTTTCCAGGGAAGGAAATCATGTAGCGTTTTGTACCGCAAACTAATTCCATTCACATCTGACAATATTGTCACTGAAATTTGTCATGGTGGGCCCTAACAGAGATTTCTAATATAAGCAACATGCAAATTTTTGTAAGACTTTTGGTGTAAATTCTAAGCAAAATAAAAAAACACCTCTCTGCCTTGAAACAAAGATCAGTAGATTGATCGGGGCTGAACCCTTCCCCTGCATGGCTTGCGCACATAGAAGTTCCAACGCTCAGACTTGAGAGCTGAAATTGTCCCTTAGTAGTGACAAGAACAAAGTATATTTCAAGCCACTGTTTTTATCACCCTGATGGGTATTCTAATATTGCCATTTAAACAGCATCAAATAATTCGCTGGCTATACTTACGCATTTATCATTTCCAAATTAATTAACCACACACTTCAATGTGGTCCACCACACCATCCAAAAAGTCATGGCCTTAAACCACTTAATAACTTGCAAATAACAGTCAGTGAATTTATGTTCCAATACAAGCACAAGTAGGAAAATCTGTAAATGTTCCATAGCGTAAGATGTGCCCGAACAGAGAGTGTGGTTCAAAGAGCCTAACTAAAGCAGCTTTAATATTAAAGAATCATTTAGAAGTGTGAGAAATGTCAATAAGCCAGCTAGTGTTAGAACCTTACCCAAAGGAAAAACTGTCAATAAAAATATCTTTGTTGGGGAAACCATTCTTAATAATAACAACAAAATTCTATACTGATCCTTTATAAAGTTTTGTAATTTTCAGTTTAGCAGGCAGAATTCTGTTTCTGGAATGTTACTATAACCATATCATTTATATCCTGGTAGCTGACACAAAAACATTCTTAAAACAATAGATTAATAGAGTTTAGCTACACTAGGACTCCAAAAAAAGAAATATAATTTTAAAAAACATCTTTTAAAAATGCAACAGTTTTGGACCTTTTGAATGACTTTCACCTTTTTTTTAAAAAAAGGTGGTAGTTCACTACATAAAATCAAAAAATAAATCACTAAATAACATTTGATAAATAATCACGTAACAGCTTAAAAAACAATTCCAAACTCATCCATCAGTTCTTGTATTTTACTGAAACTCAATCCCGAATATTTTCTGTTCTAGTAGAAATACCTCTTCCTTCTTCCAGAAAACAATCTTTTGATCATACTACTGGTACTTCCTCACTTCAAAACCTCAGCTCTCCAAACGTGATGGGATTTTACTTTCAGTTCAAAGTGTTTTAATATATACCACATGTTTCAGGAAAAGAACATTAAGAATTCAAAAAGTCTTTGCCAAGTCTGGCCCTGGTCCCCTCTCCTCAGTTACCCTTGAGGAATCTCACCAGCTTTTAGCTTAGGCAGGCCATGCAACAACATACATAATTACGAAGTTCAAGTAACTTTTAAAAGATATTCTGCTTCATTTTTAATTTCATTACTAATATATTACAAATAAATAAATCTTTTAAATCTAATGGAAAAGGAATTTGGGAGCTACAGGAACTGCAAACATCTGTAAGTCTTATGGTTGCACCAATTAGAAACATAGGTACATTKTTGGTCAATAAATAAAATAAGTTTAGGCCATCATAAATGGTAGAAGACTCCCTAAATTGGTACTATGCATCAAAGGTAGCAGAAACCTACTGTATGCCTGGCATGATGATTATATTCTGTTCAGTAGCGCACAGTTCCAGCAACGGTAATTGGGAACAAACATTTTACTACTATGGATGGTTTTCTTGCTATTGGTAGCAGGAGCTAAGGTTTTCTGTCATATTTTCCCAAATTAATTCATTTCTTGCATCTTTATCCAGTTGTTTGTAAATGTCCCAAGACTTCTTCCCTTTCTATACTACTTGAACTTCTTGAAAAGTTAAAGTGGATTGAGATGGAAGTAGGAATTCTCAGTATGACGCTGGAGCTGAATCTCCTCTCTGCAAGAAAGGACAGGAAGCTATTTCCTCCTACTCTTAATTTAAATCCACTTTAAATTAAAATTCATCGTTCCAAACACTGCCAAATAATAGGTTGAGGTCACTCAAAAAAGAAATTCCTTCCTTTCATCAGGAGCATCTTTAGGTTTGGGTGCGGGGCTCTGCTGAATCGCTTTTTCATTTCCTCCAATCTGTCTGAGCACTGGAGTGCCGTTCTCTCCCACTCCCCTTTCTGCTATCACCCAGCTAAGGCAGAACAGCACATTTCAGCAAAATCTTCAAAATGTCTGGAGCTTTTCAGACAACATCTAAGATGCTTTGCCTTGGAAATTCCATTGCAAGTAGAAATAACATCTAAGTTGCATCTAGATATATGCCCAATAGGTTTTCATTTTAATTGTCTACTGTTTTCACTTTTTTCCACTTCCGATGTCTGCCTTTTCTTCTCCTCCTATTCTTTCCTCAAAAGCTTTCCCTCATCATCTTTCCCTCAGTGATTTTTACTAGACAGATGGCTTCAATCATTCTCATTCTTCATATATAAGAAAACTCTCCCGAACACGTTGATTTCTCCTGCAGTTTTCCCAGTGAGACCAGGTCCAACAGACAAGGCTGGCAATGAGCTGTTTCAACCTTTACTCTCGTTTCATCTGCTATTACCTCATAGCAATAACATTTTCATTACAAAGGCATGTATTTTGTCTTCAGGTAACAGACTAAAAGTGTAGGGACATAAGGGCTGCTACAGAATGTCAGAACATGGTAGAATAAATGGCCAGATTGAAATTTAATGAGTTAATAGTAATAGCCAGGCCTGAACCACTTTTGATGAATGTTGCAAAATCCAAGGTGACAGCAAATCACAAAATCAATAGCTACTCGTGTCTGTTCCTAAAGACATCAAACATTTGTCAATACATGTGAAGTTTGAGAAAGTACATTAATACAATGTTTCAGGCCATAACATAGCCTGAAATGTCAGAGCATTCTGACAAAAGTAATGTTCGGGAACACAGTAACGTTTGCTCTCAGAGAGCAAATGGACAGGCAAGAGAGCTGTGTTTAGAAAAGCGGTTACCATAGGATTTAGGTGAACTGGCGTAATACTTACACTACCCAACTGCCGAAATAACAACAATTGAGAAATACCTTCTGGAAGTTTTATTTAAACCAAAGGCACAGCAAACCACTGTCTTTAAGAGAAAGGACTTCTAAAGAAAGGAGATTTGGATTTACTGCTCTATATTAATTTCCTTTCCCCTTTGCCACATCCTGCACCTTCTAAGATCTGTTTCAAAAAGGTTAATAACACGAGGCAAAGCAAAAAACCTGAAATCTCTAAATCATTATTTGTTTGGGATGCTTGAGTAAAAAGCACATTTCAGGGGGTAAGACAAGTCAGCAGCTCTTCAGTGTGGGAGGAATGCAAAACATCATGCATTTAGTGCTAATGATTGCTAGCTACTCACAGAAGTAAAAGAATTAGCTGATTTTCTCTTCTGCTGTCAAGATCCCATTACACATCCTTTTAGGTACATCCTTACATACATAAGTATGTACAACATATGTACAATACGCATGCTCATATGCCATACAAAGATTACACCCCATATGTACATCAGAGAAATATTTGGGTACATAGCGAGCCGTGGAAAACAGAACTAGGGAAATCCCAAGTCAGGAAGGCTGAGTCTATTTTGCTCTGGACAAAACTGTAGCTCCTGTATAATATGAGAAACATCAAACCAGCTTTCAGCCACCACTGCCCTTCTCTCCTAAATAGGTTTCCAGTAGGAACATAAATATAGTATCAGACTTTTGGTCACATCTCCTGTCATTTGGTCCTTTGTTTTACAGATAGAAACATATTACTATAAAGAAAAATGCATCTTGGTAGTTTCTTTCTACATCATTCAGAGCAGCAGATGACAATCAAGCAAGATATAGGAGTGGAAGAAAATCTTCCTATCTCCTTAGCAGCTGGCATGTTGGATTAGCTTCCCCTCAATTCTTTCCCATGTAGAGTAAGCCAATAGAAGGAAAGAAATTTAAAGCCAATCCCACATGAGCTGACTCTATGATCAGCCCCAACAGTACAGAAATAACCTGCCTTCGAAGTTCATAACAAATTTCTATAGCACATTCTGAGAGTATTCTCCTACATGGCTCTCCAGAACACAGATTTCACTTTACTTGTCCTGTACTCAAAGCAATAGGTATAAAATGAGCTGCTGTAAAGGAAGGATGAAAGTACCCTGGTATATCATCTCCATTTTATATATGGAGCGCAGGAGCACAGAGAAAATAATACTAACATATTCATTCAGGTGCCAATTCAAAAACTAAGGGTGTGGGTTTGCAATAATAAGCATCTTGGAGCAGGTTATTTCCTCAAAATAGAGTTCTGCACAAGCACAGATACTATGCTAAGAGTTCAGCATCCTCCCTCTAAGGAAAGCACTCTGCACACAGACAGAATACAGGGCATGATGAATCATGAAATCTGCAACATAAATAACTTGCTTAGCATTGTATAGGAACTCTTTGGGAAAAGCAGGCACAGAGCACCCAAGTTGCTGCCTTCAGCCAGGATACCCTCCTTTCTCTTTGGAGAATTCCCAGCCTGATATACCATAGTCCTCCTGTTGCCTCAGCAAACAAGGCAGCAGTCTAATAGACAACTGATTACCACACATCCTTCGTTACTCCGGAGAATGCAGTCTGCTTCGAATATGGCAGGAGCATGGGGAGCAGAGATAGAATATGACATTATCTTGTTCCTAAGCTATGCATTATGTCTCTTATCCAGACTCTCCTAACATACTATTACAGGAAGGGCTTTAATAGCATGTTAACAAGCCTCAATTTTTATCAGGAAACAATTCATCCTGACGCTTCCAAGCCCCCAAATACCGCCACACAGTGATTTTTATGCAACACAGTCTGCAAATGAAACCTGAGCTTTTGACCCAGAAGATTCAACCCAGAACTTAAAAAAATAATTCCACCAGAAGCACTGTTATGCTCCATGACAGTGAACCCACATAGAGATTATTATAATAATATATATAGTACTCTTATAGTAATTCATGTATCTATGCATGATGCCACATTACCTTAAGTGACTTTCATTCATCTTTCTGCCTTAAGTGCTCCAATGGTGGTTTTTTGTTTGTTTTGAATTCCAAAATAAGTACCATGGGTGTGCTGCAGACCGTGCCTAAAATAGCATGTGGTTTGTAATTACTGTCTGAGACCTAAATTACAAAAACCTGTCGCTCCATGAAAAGATACAATTATTGAAAAGATCTTGTATGCATAGTTTGTCTGCATGCTCAACCATCGATTAAATCATTACCATCTAATCCTGCTCATAAATGGAATTTCACAGATTCCTAAATTCCTGAACCTACAAAAATTTGTTACCAAGTGAAAAATTACCATATTTATTGAATGACTTAAGAAAAGCATACTTCTTCTATGGAGATCAGGGCTCGAAGCAGAGCCTTTTGTCTCTTTTCTCAATGAAAGGACATACAATTGCCAGGTTGCTAACTGCGGGGTAAAATCAAGTTTTGTTTATACACTGCAGGTAGGTGGGATAAAGGACAATTCAACTCAAACCTATGTGCAATGCCGAGTTTTGTAAGGTACCACACAAATCCCAGCTGCATCTGCCATCACAACTTCAGCATGGCAGCACAGCTTTTGTACTCCAGAATTTTGCCCAAAATTCCCAGTTTCTACCTTCACTGATGTCAATTTTTTTTTTTCCCCCTGCAACTGGCCACACACATCTGACACTTATAAAACTTTTGAGCCCAATTCTTCATTCTGATATGCTTACCAAAGGAACAGGACAGTAAAATGGTAGCAGAAACACACATCATCTTTGTGCTGTCCAGGGCTGTGTGTCAGACAAACTCAAGGGACCGGTATATATTTGAAGAGCCTAAAAAATATTCTTGGTCTCTTCTTGATCTCCTTCTACCAACTGACACAATTTCTATGCCAAATGTGACAGCTCAAAACCAGCATAATGCCAGGGATGTTCTGCAGGGAGTCAGCGGAGAACTCAGTGTTCCCTTCTGGGGAACTTGTGGAAAGAACCACCAGACTAGAGTAGGTGGAGAAGGCATTTATTCTTCTCTGATGGGCCTTTAAAGCCTTCACACCACTCTCAGTGCCTTGAAGCTGCTAGGAAGGCTGTGTGAGACCTTTTTTTCAACTTTTTCCCTTATGCTGCAATGTCTTAAATACAGATCATCTCTGACACAAAGACTTCTTTTTCTCCAATGTAAAGAATTCTTCATCCCTTTACTGATGGCCAAAGGCAGGTATCTRGAACGGGAACTGTTATCCAACTTCCCTTAGTGTCATTCTATTGACTCCTATTTTGCTGCAATTAGATTGTGGCAAGAAACCTGTCAAAAAATTTCAACTATGCAGACATTTTATTAATTCACTTAAGATAAACCTAGCTACTTTGTTTACTTTTCAATAGCACAAAAAAGAGAGCCTGGGAAGTCAGCCGGCCAGCTGGTCTGGGTTTTCAGCTACCTAACTCATGTTGTACAGCTAAGGGAGAAAAATAAAGGATAGCATGGATGAAGTCACTGAACTTCTGTTGTCTGTCAGCTGGCAAAACTGCTTTATTGTCACAAAGCTACTTCAGCAGAAACCAGGGACTACATATCTATCTTCGAAGAAAAGATATTCTGATCCATTTTACTACTTACATCAAATGTTCTCCAGTAATCTGCATAGATACTTGAAAAACACACCTCTCAACAACAGAAATGTGAACAGAAATCAGTCATAGATTTACTTCTAAAAACAGCAGTCAGCTAACGCTCACTTGCTATGTATAACCTGGCCCATGCTAAAAAGAACTGACAATTTCATTTACAGCTGTATCCTCATTTAGTAAGGGATCAAAAAGCTTCAGGACTATTTCGGACTTCACGTGATCATTATTATTATTCAGTGCTTATGTTCTGGTAATCCTGCCATGCTAGGCATTCCAAAAAAGCCTGACTTCTTTTCAGAGCACTAGCTGAAGAAGCAATGCACCAAACATCTGGAAAGGGAGTGAGAGTGAGGTTTGGATAATACAAATAGGAAGAGACACTGGCTACTTACATGCACATGGGGAAACGACTTAGGCTGTAATTTTAACTTTTATGGTATGGCCAAGAACCACCTAACTCTGGATCATTTTTCAGGGGACAAGAATGTGTGCATATCAGCCTGCACCATCGTGGCCATTAATACTCATGAACCACGGATCTGAGATGCCTAGTCCTTTTAATCTGAGTCACTCTGAGATACTCACCCAAAAGCCGATAAAGTAGCCAGGGTTTTGGTTGTTTTTTTCTTTTAAAAAAGTAGATCCATCACTTGTACTGTGCATGGGTGTTTCGTTTTCTTTTTGTTTTATTTTTCCTCTAGATCTGCAAATAGAAAGTTTCAGCTTGTTACAGTTCCATTTACTACAGGATTTCCTGTACACTCTGACAAAGATCACTGAGTAGGGACCCACTGTGAAGAGTCCAAAGCTTGGCACTCAGAACATCACCAGATTTATTCTTCACTCATTTTTTTCCAAACTGTGTTGAATCCTTCTAGGATTGGCTATTAATGATAAAAGTAATAATAGCAGTAACATTTTTGATCTTTCAAATCTGAAGCGTCTGAGTGCTCCCACAACATATATATATGTGGCATCCTGAAGGGGACTGGCATTCTGGCAGAATACACTAGGCACAACAACAGCAGGGACACAAAGTAATGCCCCGTTTCCAGTAAGTACCAGCAATACAGAGACCTCAGGGCTTTGCAGTATTTTCTTTGGTCTACCTTTAACTATTAATCACAACCTTTATTTGCTAGGTAATCCTATAAACAAATTCTCTTTAATGTTATCTTTTTYAATTACATCAGTTATAAATCCATTTTCAACCTCTTGGTGTCATGAGCGATGGACATCACTACTGATTATGTAGAGGATACTGAACAAATCAAGCCAAAGAAGGTGACCTTCTTCCATCATGCATCCTCATGTCATTCACCATGTCTCTGAATAAAGCCTTGTACTACATCTCTGAAAGACAAAGATTTGGGTTTTGCTGAACTGGATGAATGAATTCCAGCATCACTTTAGACAAATGAATGCAATCTGATAGGAGTATTATGCCTTCGGTCCCTGACATTTTCTTTTGCACTACCTACTCTGGGCATTCCTCTTCCGTGCCATGATTTCTATTCTGGAAATAAAAGCTACATTCATTTCCCTTAAGCCAATAAAATGAAAAACACAGGACATATCTTGGGAAATACTAAGAAAAGTACTGTGTAGGTCTATTTCTCATCTCCAAAATAATCTTACTTCATTCATTCTTTTACAAGTAATTTCCTCCTTCCTCTGCCTCCCTGTAACTCCTTTGGCTGCACATACTTAGAAGGTTTACCCTGGGTATGCATATTTTCCATTAGAAGAGTATTTCTCCTACAGACACAGAATTTATTCAAAATCTGTCCCACTAATCATGTCTTCTCTAGCAAAATGTATTTCAAAGGATCAGCCATTTTTCTTTATCTTCTCAGCAAGAAGTAATGTTGCCCTTGTTCCTACCTACTGCATCAGAAAAGGTTCCTCAGAATAACATCTTTATAGGATGAATTTTGCATGGCTCATTCATACAAACGTGAATATTCATACAAATTCATATGAATGTGTTTGAAGCTCTAAGCCTTAAACATAACCATGGAAATGAAGATCAATGAGAGATCATTTCCAAGAGGCACAGCTGCGTGTCTCTTTCTAGTATTTCCTATCACTGAAACTGGACGTTAGATGTAAGTCTCCAAGTTCAGCTCCAGATCCAAGCCTATCCATGAAAGTTCTTAGGTATTTATACTGATGTCAGGCCCAGCGCTGCCTCACAGGTGTAAGCTGCTGTCCACAACTTCAACTGGAATCCCATTAGATGGTTTTGCTTCTGTCAGGATGATGAACTGGACAGGGTGCCAGTAATGGAACAAGAACACAGGCTTTTATTCCTTCATGTATGGTGTTGGTTTCCATAAGTCTGAGTCATCAATCTATGCCTCAATTTCCCTCTCTGTAAATCAGGGATAAATATTTTCACCTGTGAAATATATCAAGCTGTGTATATGGCAAGGGCTACAGTAGCTGAGTGACAGTTTATTCTGTATTTAATCAAATAAATACTATTTTTGCTTTATTAATCTAAATTACTCCTGAAACTAATTCAGAGAAAATGGGCACAGATTTTTAATGACCCACCATTATGTGTTCCCAATTGTAAATAAGCCATCATTAAATTTCAAAAAACATTTGAAAAAGGAACATTTACAAAACATAATAAAYATTATTTAAGAAATTATAAACTTCAAGATTTTTTACAAGTGTGATCCTCCAAATTACTGGCAATGTCAAAGGACAGCAATAATAGAAATCATAGAAATACTTGTAAACTTATAAAACAAAACAAAATGTTTTATTAGAGAATTTTTGTCATTTAATATTATTTCTTAAATTAGCTCTTAAGATTTGAACAAGGTCTGCCAGTGTACAGTAAATTAAATATGACTTCAGTAATTAATGTGAAAATATTAAAGCTAAGTTACAGTTAAAATGAAATAGTAAAATGTACCATAGCTTGTAATTTTTCTGAAGTAACAACAATTTCTTCTACTCCAGGTCTTTTAACATATCATTGCATAGCTGTTTGCCTCTTTTCAGCATTATGCAATTATTTGGCATCAAATGACAAATACAACATTTGACTATTATGAAGGGTGTTGTAATGAATGATCACTTTCGATGTTTCATGAAAACAGCCTCTTTGGCGTTAGGATGATGCACACTTCACAATGGGATGCTAATTGAAGATGAGTCAAACCAGCCAGGGATAAAGTAGATTTTGCAAGAGTGGTAGATATTAACCAGCTATAGCCAGATGCTATGAAGAAAATGTGAACTTCTGATCTGAACCAATGGCCATACTCTTTTTTAATTAGAGTAGAAAGTAGAGAAATAAAAAAGGTATGTAGGATCTACAAGTCCTTTATTAGCTGGGGGTTTCAAACCTGCCAGCTGCCACCTCCTGAAAGAATACAAAGCCACTAACTAATGTGGTAATAGGTTAGACTATAATGTAGTAACAGGTTATGTGAGGAGAGTGTGGTGATACCGTTCATTTTTCTGAAGTTTGCAGGGAAGAAATGGAGTGAAATGGAGTGGCTGAATAAGTGAAAGAAGAAAAAAAATCACAGCCAAGGTTCTGTTTGTTAACTGGGAGAGTCAAACCCATGTTCTGGTCCATGATCTGGTCCAAAGCTGTTTCTGTATTTTGTTCATTGTCTTCTTCATATAAAATATAACTGGATATCCAGGTCTTCTTCAGCCAACTGATTCTCCACATATAATTTTGGCAAGTCACTTAAAACCTTGGTATCTCACAGATCTAATGCTTTTGCAAACCTCACGTAAATATCGTAATAGAGCAAAAACATTCAAAACTGCAGCTTTGGATTTGGGCACCTAAATTCCATCCAAATGCCTACTTCATGCCTTTAAATCCATTCTTATCATTAGTGACAAAAAACATCACAATTTTTTCATCATTGTTACATGTTCAGCATTTTTCTTTAAAATCAAGGTAGAACCAAGACACTGAATGAGCATCTCAGCTTTCACTTAGTTTCTGAGAAGGTATCTAAAGAACTCTGAGTGTTCAGAAATTAGAGAGTAAATTAACCCATCCATATTAGTTACTTCTAGACTTCAAGTGATTTTCATGTGATCTTCACATGATCTATGATTTTTGAATTTATGACTGTCTAATAAACTTTGGCTTTTCTGTTTGCATACTTTTAAGCATCCGGTGGGTGTGGAGCTCTCACGGTGGATTCCGTGGTGCTCTCAGGCTGTGCTGTAACCTTGTCGCAGTCATAACTTAGAAATGGCAAGTCAAGTCCTTTGAAATGGCAGAATTAGAGCTCTTCTTTCGTACTTAGTTTTTGGAGAACTTCTGGCCATCTGCTGAGAAACTGAAAAACCACAAAGTGCTACTGACTCCATCTAGTTTCTGAAGGAAGCTTTCCATTATCTTTGCTAGAAGGCCTTTAGCCTAGACTAACATGGAGTCTCTGTATTTCAAACAACTGTTGCTGCTTCCTAATTGCAGTGAACAATCCCTGTTAGAGATTTACGTTCTGTTTCAAAGCACTGAGCTTGAATGATACAGTCCTTCATTTTGCATATAACCTAACAGATGAAGGCATTAGTACAGTCCCTCAGTGACTCAATAAAACTAAAAATTTTAGTCGTTTTAGTGCACTTTTCATGCAAAAAATGACTGCATGTTGCGCTCATAAAAAAACCAAAACTCACAAATGTTTTAAATAGGCTCCAACTTCTTGAAAGAATAGTCTATTGTACCCTCATTTAATTCAAGCAAAAACAGCTTTCTGGCCTATTCTTGCACTCACTAACACTACCAGGAATATTGCCATTGAGTACAGTGAGGAAAAAGAATACCTAGTTTAATATATGCTTATATATGCTAATATATGCTTATATGCTTATATAATATATGWTTATAATATACTAAGTCAACAAGTTGCTTAACATCGTGCATATCTGTTCATTTATTTTTAGACATAAAATACAAGGACCTGAACACATAGGGGAGACAGAGCTAGGACATTAACAACAGACTGCAGTGCTTCTTTTTGTTCAGTATTAACAAAACTAAATCCTTGTTTAAGGATATTATTAACTTGGTATCATTAACTTGGTAGTGTGCAAGCAATCCTTTTTGGAGGGATATGTTGCGCTCATGGATGTCAGAATAGAAGTAGAATGATTGGATGGTAGCAAAGGAAAGTATTAATTGTCTCTGTCACATCCATCCTGAACCACAGGCAGTTCCTGCCACCTCACATTTTTAACCATTCAACATCTATATTCTGTTGCCTCAACCCATCAGACTGGAATGACAGTGTTCAACAACAAATTAATAACTTTCCCAAGGGCTTATTATTCATGAGTTAGCAAACATGACTTACCATGCAATCTAATGAAAACAGCTCTATTATTATTAAGCAGTCATTCTACAATTAATTCACTTGTGTTTCCAGATGAGTTACACTGCAATCATATGAAGACTATACTGCAGAAACTTCTTGTCCATTTATCCCATTGATAACATATTATTAAATGGAAACATTTTGCCCACATCCTGCCAAGCCCATCCATGCACACCATTGAAGGAGCAGTAATTAATACTGCCCATGGTTCTTCTTACTAGTCTTGTTCTCTTGTTATAAAACCCCTGATCTTCTTGAYCTTTCTGCATCAGAAGCCCCCAGGTGAGGAGGCTGAGAATTTTCTCTATCAGAATTCCTTTTAAAGCAAAATTAACAGTTTTTACTGATTCAGTGTCCTTCCACTTTTGGTGTGCCCAGCTGGGAAGAGATAAATATAATTTGCAGAAAGGGCATAGCAAAAGTCCCTTTGCGACACAAGAACGTAGACACTCAAGGTTATGCATCACTTCTGAAAATCTTGTCCCATCTAAGTGCAACAAATTCAGGGGCATGATTTTAAACAGCTCCTGTTGCTCAAGACATTTTACATCTATCTATCTGTCTGTCTATATTATACATAAACAGTATTTATTTGATATATTTCCCAGTTATTCAAGAGATCACGAGTGAAAATATCTAAGTGTTGAGCTTCTGCAACACATGCCATAATAAACACGCCCCCAGCTTTAAGCCTTGTTTATTTTTACAAGGCTTTGCTATTAAGGGATTTTATTTTGTTCCAGTGTGCTTTCTCCTCACATCAAATTCAGAATGGTCTTCCTGCCTATCTTTCCTTTTCTACATTACTGACAGTCTTTTTAACTTTGAACAGCATTATCAGAGTAGTAATCAATGTTCTGCTGAAACTCCAGGGATTCAACAGATACTCTTAAACCACATTACTCAGAGGCTCCTGCCCACGATTTGGAATAAATGTCTGTATTTGAAGAAAGCAAATATCATGTAAATCATGCCTGTGGTTCTTCATCATATGGAGAAAAATTTTATTTCAAATAATGAATCAGAAAGCAAAGCAGCAAGAGAGCTGGAAGGAAAAAAAAAAAGATAACAGCAAGAGAGATGGAGAGGAGAGGAGAATATGATGGAAAAAATGAGACAGGACTAGAATTAAAGGCAATGATGTAGAAAAAATCCTGACAACTTTAATGGGTTGTCAAAGAAGAACTCCAAAGGCTCCAAAACAAATGAAACAAAAAAGCAGAGCCATATAAATATATATAGAAATCAAAATGGAGCAAAGTATCTCATCTGTTATTTCAGGATGCCAAAATCAAACTACCCAACCTAATAAACTAAAAATGGTGTTTATGAAATGCTGCTTTAGTTTTATCACAGCTGCAGCCTGTATTGGTTCTAAAGATGAACGTGCATCAAAATCTCTCCAGTCTGTTTCTCCTGGAAAATGTTCTTAGCTTCCATGGTCTCTGATGCTAAGAAACCATAATAATGCTACACTTTCCATCTTTCTTGGCTACAAACAAGTTGATTAATTACTCTGCTTAACTGCACTACATACAGTAAATGTGCATGCATGTGAGCACACATGCATGTGTGGCTTCTTCCCATGCTGGTGAGCAGGAGGAATGTGTTTTCTTAATATTATCAGTTGTAATCAATATATCTACAATACCAAAGAAGAACATTTCAGAAGAAGTGAAAAGTGCAAATCATGCATTGAGGACTCTGCTGTGGTCCTTAAACCCTGACCTACATCAGGATGATGTTGCACCATCAAAAGAATGAAAGGATTCGACTGGGTCTTCTGATACTTCATTACATCCTCAGGCATATCAGAAGAAATACGCTTGTTTCTTTACCCAAGAGGAGAACGCTTATTTCTCTGATAATCACATCTGCTTTTATGTGCCTCTATGGTACAGAATAACCAACCCCAGGTAGATTTAAATTAGCAGATGATGTTTGTAACTAATGAAAAAACAATACAGGTTATTTTCCATTACCTTTCTAGAGAAATTTAGCTTTAAAAGACAAGATCAGATAAAGTTTAAATGGGAATTAACATATGTACTAAATGACTGAAGCCATGCTAAAAATCTTTCAATAGTAGCCCTATATCTATGTATATTTGTAGTCACACACACACTGTACCATACTCAGTATTGGAAAAAAATGTATTAAGAAGCTCTTTTTCAACAGTAATTGTCACCCGTGAAAAGTGCTAAAAATACAGCCATAAAAAGCAATCTGTTTCTGTGAGTTCTGTGTTTCCTTTCCTCCCCCTTCCCTACCCTTTTTTTAAATTAAGGTCTTTTTATGGAAACTAGATTTTTTTCTTATGAGTTAATCTATTCCTACTGCTCCTTCCCTATCTTTCGTTGCAATCCCTATGTTATATGGTATTTCTGCACTAGTGAATAGTATGGGGTAGCAGCGATAAAACTGAAGGTCCAGCAAGGGTTCTGTTKCCAAGCTAGCATTCAGATGTTACCACATAACTACATTTCTTCCCTAAACTTCCTTTTATACCTAACATTAACAAGTCTCTTTATTTTTAAGGTTATTAGTGAATTAACGGCAATCATACAAATTATCTCATCATTTTAGTACATGGACAAAAGGAATGGAAAACTAATAGAATGTTCAAGAAAAAAAATTGTACCCCTTTGTTCTCTGTTTTCTGCATTTTTGTCTGTTTTCATCTTTCACAACCTTCCCACCATTATTGCCCCAAAGTTTAGTTCTGTACTGATAAATGGGGTCAATACAGCACTAGTCAGTAAAATGAGGTAGATGCTGCATATGAGATCTACTATTTTGATGTTTGTGCCAGCAAAACTTTCTGATTTTTGCTTGTATTCAAGCTCTGTAAAAAAATAAAAGAACACTAACCTATGTTAGACATTACTGACACCATGTTTTTGTTTAAAAAAAAAAAAGCAAGTTATACAAAGACCTCCAGACCATGAATATTACCAAATGAGTGGTAATTAACTGTTTGGTTTTTTCCATTCCACATAAGCATTTGCTTAGGAAAAAAGGAGGTTATATTCTTATTTAGGATCATTTTAATTTATTCAGTATCTCTGACCCCAATCCCAAAATGTTCTGTTTAGATTATTGGTCAATGATCATTGCTCCTGCAATGATAAATGATAAATATKCCCTGCATATTTATGTTTTCATTGGTATCTAAATCCTTAATTTGAAACATCCTACCTGATAAAAATATTACTTAAGAAAGAGATTTCCACCAACTATTCAACTTCTATTTGTTTCAAATTAAGCCTAGAAGGCTCAACACAATGTAAGAGCCATGCTCAAAATGCTTACTGAAGTCAACGTTTGTTTTTCTGAGACTGGACTTTCACCAAAGGARTTAAAATTGCTGTTAGGAGAGGATTATGCATTCTTGAATGCTTTTCATTTTCATTTCTGTTTTATACAGTTTCTTTTTTTTTTTTCTTTTTGGAAATATCCTCTATAATATAAGGGACAAAACCCAGCATTTCTATAGATGTACAATCCATTAGTATCACTGAAAATATCTAAAATGGATATTACTGTTAATTCTGAAAGCAGAATCTTTATTGTTATCTTGTGCCATAGGAGCACTGAGAAAGCACCAGAAAGCAGCCAGATTTTTTCTACCAGGATTTCTGTCTGCAGAGATGAGTCTTTAGGAGGTGCATAGTTAGTATTTTGATTTCCACAATTACCCCTCTGACAAATAGTGTGCAATTCCCCCGTTCTCTTTGGGCTTCTTTAGGAAGCCCAAAAGCTCCTAAAGCAGATAATGCTTTTTTTTTTTTTTTTTTAATAAAAAAAGCTGAAGCCTTAGCTCTGAATGCTCCTGATCTAAAGGAATACTTTAGAGACGGATATGTCAAATATAAGAAATGTCATTTGTAATAAATAAGGCATATGAACAAATCACAACTAGATTAAAGAGATCATCCGAGAGTCTCAAGCAGGGACTGTTGTTTATTATATATTTGTAATATTCCTAGAACATTAGAGTTCATCTATTTGGTGATATTAAATGTAAACATTAGGTAAATATCACCAAGGCTATTGCTCCTAGGTTTTAGAAAAAGCAATGCCATTATGAATGGTATGCATTCACTCTATAGCATGTTCTTGCTTATTGCTGCTATTAGAAAAACAAATCAAAAAAGACAGTAAATATCTTTTAAGCCAATACTTTTCTCTCCTGCCAACTGTTTAACAACTAGTTTGTGTTTAGTTTCATAGAACTGCACACATTTATAACTGTACTATATGTGCAAATAAAAACCACAAGCAAGTTGTTTAGCTGCTTTAGTGGAAGTATTATAATCAACTGGCATTCAGTCATACACAATGCATGTCTAATTCTGCTTTCCACTATACTTCTCTAGGACTAGCACAGGAGACTGAAATTTCTTATTAGTACAAGCTAGAATATAGACTGGCAGTTTGTTATTATCAAGCTGCTACCGATAAATGAATTATTACTATCACACAGTTGGGGGAAGGGTGTTGTTTGTATATTTTCCATAAAAACAAATTACAAATTCTTTATAGATGTGATCATTACTGGATGATTACTCTGGGCCAACAATTTATACTCTTTAAGCTGCTTGGGAACTGTTTCCTCTGTATTAGGTATCTGAATTGTGTTATTTTTGTTCAAGGTCACAGGGCAGTTTTGCTGTTCCCTGATTTATTAAAGATTAATTCAAACAATAGGAAATGTTCTTAAAAATATTCCTTACTGATGCATCTAAACACTACCACAACAATAGCAGCAGGATTATTCATCACCATGCTGGTCTCATATTTCTCAGGGAGAGGGTGAAGAAGGCAGAATGGGGCACTGAGAGGACAGACTTCAATTCGATAAAGAATCTAAATAAGTGCTTACATTTAAGCCTGTAATTAAGTGGAGTTTTACTCACACAAACTTTAAACTCAAATCTTTGAAGGAAAAAACCTCTCAGTAAATACTAAAGCAAGAATTTTAAAAATCAAAAAGAAAAAGTTGAAAAAAAAAATTATACCTCATTGAAAAGTACCATAAAACTGTACAAATAGGTGTGGAGGGGACCCCAACCCCCCAAAGGGGTCAAAGAGATCTCTTGCCCATCCTCATTTATACAAGAGAATCAACCATATCTAAAACATTCTTGACAGATGTTTGCCCAGAACTGCTCACAGGTCTCACTACCTCTGCCTCCTGAGCTCCACTACAAGACTAGGTGTGCCTGTCAGTTACTCCTCTTCATTCAGTTCATACAACAGTCCCTTCCAGAAGACCACACACAGAAGACATAATCCTTCCCAATCACTTTACGCTTACATGAGATGAACTATGTTGGCACAAATTTTAGCTGTGAGGTAAAAGTACAGGTAGCAACAGCTGGCCAAAAGCTCTCCAACCACGTCTTTGTCAAATATGAAGAAATACAATTAGGTAGCCCTAGCAAAAATACTGTGTTGACAAAAATGAGCAGAAAGCCAGAACTCTCAAATTGCTGAGTAGCTCTCTAGAATGACTGCAACTATGAAAGCTGTGTAGGTGACTGAAATGGCCACAGAGTCTTGGTATTATTAGTGTAAATAAACACTAATGGGCAAGAACTGACAAATATCAAAGTATTTCCGGAAAGCAAGTTGGTTGCTTTCACAAAGAGTGAAAAGCTTTGAGCTTGTCCAGGCCTCCCCATATTTATATTTTGACCGTTGTCTGCCATACCAAAGAGGCTTTATTCGCTTGGCTTGCTTGATGGCAGCGCATGTTTCACATTCATGGATAACCTGTGCAATAGCGTCCGTGGCCAAGTCCACGCCTTGATCACGAGCCCATTTATATGTTGCATCTCTTCCCTGATGGCCTGAGGTGTCATGGGCCCACCGAGCTATAAATAATTCACCCTTATGTTGCCAGTCCAGATCCACCTGAGCCACTTCAATCTTAGCCTGATCCACCTGCTGGTTGTTTTGATGTTCTTCAGTGGCTCGACTCTTGGGTACGTGAGCATCTACATGATGTACTTTTACAACCAGGTTCTCTACCTGGGCAGTGATATCTTGCCACAATGCAGCAGCCCAGATAGGTTTACCTCTGCGCTGCCAGTTGTTCTGCTTCCATTGCTGCAACCACCACCCACAAGGCATTTGCCACCATCCACGAGTCAGTGTAGAGATAAAGTACTGGCCATTTTTCTCGTTCAGCAATATCCAAAGCCAGCTGGATGGCTTTCACCTCTGCAAACTGGCTCGATTCACCTTCTCCTTCGGCAGTTTCTGCGACTTGTCGTATAGGACTCCATACAGCAGCCTTCCACCTCCGATGCTTTCCCACAAGACGACAGGACCCATCAGTGAACAGGGCATATTGCTTCTCATTTTCTGGT
>JAYKAV010002962.1:570620-635094 GCA_035582835.1 Phoebastria nigripes
ATAATGATAGAATATACAAAATGAGCGATGCACAATGCAATTGCTCACCACCCACTGAGCGATACCCAAGCAGCGATCGCTACTTCCTGGACCACGCCTCCCATTTATATATTGAGCATGACGTCACATGGTATGGAATACCCCCTTGGCCAGTTGGGTTAGCTGTCCCGGCTATGCTCTCTCCCAGCTTCTTGTGCACCTGGCAGAGCATGGGAAGCTGAAAAGTCCTTGACTAGTAGACCACTTAGCAACAACTAAAAACATCAGTGTGTTATCAACATTCTTTTCATACTAAATCCAAAACACAGCACTAGGAAGAAAATTAACTCTATCCCAGCCGAAACCAGGACAGAGCTATAATGCATCTCTTTTCAAAACTGCAGATGTTGCAGTGTTTTGCAAAAACAAATCATTAATACCACCTGTAGATGCAGGAACTGAGCTACAGAGGTGAAATGAGTTGCCTGCAGTCATTTAGCAACCCAGTTTGGAAGGCAAATATATTCTAGGTGTTCATCTCCTGAATATGCCAGCCTGAACATCAGAGAGAGCTTCTTCAGGTTCCTATTCACTCTCAGTAACTTGGATTCCCTTTTCAGTTTCAGTATATTAGTCCTAATTCTGCTCCAGTTTGTAGTCAATGAAATAGCCAGGTACTAATCATATGATAYGGGTTGAAAAACCAAAAAGAGTCTGGTTCGTCATGCTCAGATTTGGTATTGATGTCAATCACTATCCCAGCTGTGATACCTCTGCCAAATTACATGAAAATTGCACACAAACGAAGGGCAGTTAGAATCTGCTGAGTTGCCCCTACAATAATGTAAGAAAATATGACATCATTTTCCTTGTTATCAAATACATATTTTGCAGTGGAAAAATAAAATTTAATGATCACTTGATTATAAAAAACTAGTTAAGATCAGAAATCACAACTGTAGTATCTGCACTAAGGAAAATACTGCAAAAGGAAAAGCTGCTGACTATTAAACTTCTCCAGTATTAGGTTCTTGTTATACCCGATAATATGTGAAGTACGAAGCATAAACAGTTTTCTAAATAAAATAGTGAAGAACAGTTGCCATGGAGACATCATGAGTTGCCTTGGGGCTTGAAGAAACACAATTAGCCTACAGGATGGCTTTCAAACACTTTAATTGGAACCTTTTGGAGTTTCAGCAATGCAGTGATCTGCTGAAATAATTATTTGTGCTCTCTGTATTTTTCAGCCAATATATATTACTGTGTGTTCAAAAGTAATGATTATGGAGGAATATCTTTTCATTCTGATATTTTAAATTGAATTTATAGAAGGGAAACCTTCAGCTTTGACTTTTTAACACTGGATTAAAAAATACATCTAGTTAGCACGGAAATCTCCTTTTTTCTCTTCAAACCTTTCTGATTTTGCAACCATGCAAATTAATTTTTCTTTTACATAGATTGCTCCTAGCACAAAAAAAAAGTGTTCCACACTGACTCAAATATTACCTGAAAAATTGCTGCTTGCTAATTTTCAGTCTGTGAATCACAATCCTTGTTCAACAGGATGCAACGAGGGGCAACAAAAAAACATGAGTTCTTTAAAAGTGTCTGTAAATTCCACATGTTAAAGACTTTATTTTTTGGAAATGTTTGCAACTTTCACATTTATAAAACTTAGTAACTTTGTTTTTTAAAAATAGAGATTGGACTAGATGATCTCAAGAGGTCCTTTCCAACCTCAGTGACTCTGTGATTCTAAGATGTGCAATGTAAATAATCTAGTTGGGATTTCTGACACCATGTCACCTGCACCCATACTCATTAAGTACACAAGCACACATACATGTAAGAGGAGGTGAATAACAGAAGGTAAGTTTAAACCCGTACTCACTAACAAGCTGCATTGTCAGAATAACCTTGAAAGTTAGGGATGTGCTTTTCTCAGATAGACACCTGCAAATCTATCTGTGAATACATTTACTCACCTACTAAAATCCTGTGCAACTTTCAACATTCAAACATAATTCTCCCATCCATCATCTTGTTTACGCCACATCTTCTGGTAAATTCTTGTCCCTTACTCTGGCCACTGTAAGGTGTGTAAAAGGACTATAATTCTCAAAGCTCAGAATCTGAACACTATTTCAGCACAAGAGCTGAGAATATTTTTGAGGGTGCACAAGAGGACTGTCACTTTGCAGGGCCTTCACACATGAAGGTGCTGTAGAATAATAGTAGGATGAAGATGCTATAGAGATAATAGTACTAGTTCTAGGAGAGAGTTACCTTAACTTGTGTCACAAACTGAGCTAATGTCCTAAGCTCACCAGGCCATTGTACATGGAGACCAATGGACCAAACTGTCAGGCATCAAATTATTTGAAACTGAGTGAGTCAGGGAGAGACGATTTCTAGTTTCTGAGGCTTTGGAGGATACTACTAGGCTCATCAAGCTTGTTTTGGTTGTGGGCTGGCAAGGATAGCTGTGACCAGCTATCCCTGGTCACATTCCCTCACAGCTCTGCCAAGGCCCATGTCATTCGTAAGTTACTGCTTTATAAGAAAGGGATTTTGTAACCACAGGACCTTCGGTCTGCATAGCATTAGTAAGGCTTAATAGGAGCGGCTTTGTAGAGCAAAAGTTACTGCTGAGGACCTGATACCTATACTCTTTGACAGTCATTTGAGTTCTGTTCTTCATAACATGTTTTATACATACATGCATGGTTTAGATTCCCTTTGCACCTATATAATATCAGCATGTAAAAAGTAACGTATCACATCCTTGTCATAAAGTGCTATAAAGTATAGAATTATGTTCAAATGTATTCCTACCTATTTTCCATTTTTGCAGCCAGAGGAGACCATTAGCTGATTTAGATGGCAACCTAAAAAAAAAAACAAAACCAAAAACAAAAGAGCAATTAATTTAAAAAGTCAGATCAATGAAACTATCTGTAAAAAATGTTAGGTACAAGAGAAATGTACAATTGGAAAAGCATTAATAGGAATTGTGAAAGCAGCACTAAACTGAATATAAGTGAAAGATACGGATGGTATACATTAACAAAAGTCAAAGCAGACAAATATAAACAGTAGTAATACTTCTGTGTAGAAAGACCAATAGACTTAAACATCCTGCTCTTTTATTTTATTAAGCACTATGTTCATTTACAGCACCTTATAAGTAACCTTTTTTAGCATAGATTTTCTCATTTTTACAGAAAGCCATTAGAAAATTACACATTTAAAGTAATTGAACAATGGTATTCATTTAAATATGATAATTACCTTAGACTACTTTACCTCTGTATTTTCATTATAGGAAAGCAAGCAGGTGCAGAACAAGCACTAAGATCTTAGGTGAATCTCACATGATTTTAAATGACATTTTTTAATATGGCATCTCTGCCTCCTTTGTTATCATACAAGGGCTCTCTGCATGCTGATTTTAGCCTTCCACAGTTGATGCCTATGAACTTAGCACTTGCTAAATGTCCAGCATCAAATAGCAGATGTTCATATCCACATCAAGATCATGGCAAGATTATATTCTCCCACAAATGTCTTGGTAGTGAAAAGTAAGGTGTCAAAAAGGACCACGATAAATGGATTCGAATTAAGACATTTACCTTTTTTATTTAAACTTTCAGTGAAGAAAACAGTATTTTTTCTTGGCTATTATTCCAAGTCAGCTCTCATTAGAAAAGAGTAATCAAGGATTTGTGGAGAAGTGTATATTTCCAGCACATATACACTCTGTTTCTGATTTGACAGTACTCCCTATTCATGATTATACAGACTGAAGCTGAATTCTGGAGCCTTCAGGATATCTATGCATCTTTCCTTCATCAAGGGGTGCATGGAAGTAATTCTAATAACCTTTTAACCTACATTTCTGTGTTGAGGTGCAGATCTAATGACACATTATTATTAGCAAGGTCTTTTGGAAAGAATATATGCTTCCAAACAGAAACCTCAAGAGATTAATCACTCAGRCTAAAAGCTGTTATGTGCTTTTAACACTTCAGATGAAATGAGCTCTTCCTGACTGTTAGATCTACCTAAAATCTTTGTATTTCTAATAATTTACACCTTCCTTTAATCACCTGAACCTGTTTCTCAAAGGAAGCCAATTAGCTTCAATACATCTTCACATATCATTTAATATAAATAAAAGAAACACATATTTCTTGGTAGGTTTTCAATGTAATGGCAACTCCATCTCATTTTCCCCCTTCTTTTCTTTAAAACAAGCTGGTAGGTCATATTGGAGACTAATGCTCTGATCTGAATATGCAAAGAACATGTCTCCAGAAATAATTCTGATTAGAAGAAATATGGATAAACTTGCCATTTGTGCACTGGAATAATGTCATGTTACAAAATGTTTTGAGATCCTATGCAGGAGAACAGTACTAATTTTACAATTATTACTTTTGAAGTGCAAATATAATCTCAGAAGATCATTAGTAATGGCACTACACAATTGTTTAACAGTAAAAATTATTAAAAAAATAACAATTAACCACACACATTAGAGTATGTGTGACTTAAGGATCAAACAGTCTGCCTGTACTCTGTGCTGCTGTGACTAACCCATTCCTGGTACCCCAAATAGCTTCTTAGAGTTGCACTGAATTGCCGCATTCAGTGTTGACAATCACAATCACTCCAAAGTCTGCAATTTAAAAATTATTCTACTTATTAGCAGAAGCTGAAGAAAGTTAACAAATAGGGAATGAACAGCTCAGGAATCCAGAAGAATAGAGGTTTGTGAAAAATTCAGTAAAGAGTAAAAATATACCACATTATACCTTGATGGCTACTAGCTTCTTCCCTATCCATATTACACATATGCAGAATGTCAGATACAACAGTGTATTCAGTTAAACATCAGTAGTAACTAACAGTCACTCCCGCCACAGAGGAGTTTTCAGTCCTGTTTCTGTCTAACCCCCCACTAATGTAATGTACATTCAGGGAAGATGGGCCAAGCCTGTAAAAGGAATGACTGTTCTGCAGAAGATGTGGTGGGTTTGCCGACTGAGCTATGCTTGCCTTAGACACACCTCCCTTAATTATTTCTTCTAGTAAAATACCTAGTATGAACCTACCAAATATTTTACTCTCTGAGAGGAAAGATCTGATCAAAACAAATTTTATCAATGAAAGCCAAGTACCTAGACACCAAAGCTATAAACCAGTAGATTCACCATYAATAAGGGAAAAAATATTTCTTGAAATATTATTCACAAAATATATTAAACAGATACGCTGGAACAGAACTGTGACTTTAATATTGTGAACAGCAATTTGGATATCCTCTTTAATGGAAGTGTCATCTTTTCTAAACTGACATATGTTCCAAGATAAATTATATTGAACATTTTAAAATACACTTTTTACTCTCTTAGCAGTTGGACAGGAGAGGTGTCTTCCTCCTTAGTCTATCAAACTCATTAGATGTTTTTTCTCTCCACAGAAGTTCAATTGTAGGACATTTTAAAAAAGAAAGATTTCCTGAAAACACTGCCATGGTCCTATAAAGAGATTTCATAAAGTTGAACCTGGAAAGATTAGGTCTTTCTTATGTTGATTGTTTTCTCTCCTACACCTACAACCATTCAACCATGTAGCACACTCCTGTAACATATGAAAGCATATTAACTTATATTAAATTTATATTCAATTTATTTTATAGTCTTTAGAAAAATCAACAAAGAAAGGCATAACAAGGGGAGAGAGAAGAACTGAATCGGAAAATACTAAAACTTTTATTAATGTTGGATAGGGTCAGAAGTATAATTTTAATGGGTGTTCCAGTCATACTGTATGATTTAAGAAACAGGTTTTCTTCTTTCCTATCAACATTTTTCTTCAGACTGTGCTTCACAGCTTAAGAGAGATTCTGTGACTCTACTAAAATTTCATATATGCAGGATGACTTGACTCTTTCTGAGACAGATTATTTGCTATACTTAAACAACAAAACACTTGAATTCTGGAATATGACCATCCATAAGTTCTACTTTATTGGTTAATGCAATTTTTAAAGAGTATAATTAAAATTCTTTTACACATTTACAATTTACTACCATTGGAACATGTTTTCATAAAACAGAAAACTGTATATCTGATAGTCTTAGAATGAGAATAAAAAGGTAATTTCAAATCCTTTTTAAGATGTATCTAACACTTAGTCATCAATGATACCAGCAGTGATGAAGAATGTCAGATAATTTAAAAGTGCATTTGCGGTATTCACATTTTATTTTCATGTGTCTTTCTCTATTAAAGCATTGATCCCAAATTTACATGTGTGAAATTTTGAAAAGTCAATTTGTGAGTCCAAACAGAAAATAATGTGCAAAGAGAACACAGAAAGCAAGCATTAAATAAAATTAGTTTCACAAAATGACATTCTGATTGAAGTGAAATAAAAAACAAAACCTGTAAATTCTAGCAGTAATTAATTTTTGAGCACAGCCCAGTTCTTACGATATAGTAGTAATTACCAAATAAATAGCAGTCCTTTTTTCATCTGTAACTGCATATTACATGCCAAATTTATTCCTTGTGATGCTACACACTACCTCTTAACCTACTCTTTTGATAGGATCATATCACCATTTGTAAATAGAACCTAAATTTCAAGGATAATGTTGAATCATGGGATGTAGGAAAACTTGCTTTATGTATAAGCATATGTATGTGCAACCAAATATTTTATCAAAGAATAGACAGTTGGTAGGCAGGAATTCAGGTTTTTCCTCTTCTACAGACTGGTTAATAACTACTAATCTTGAGCAACATGTCTTTACTGAGCAAGACATCATACAGCACAGAAAGTCCACGTGCAATTCTGCCATCCATCAGGCCTCTTTCTATTCTGCAATACCACAGACGCACAGTTTATTCCTTTATTGCAAAAGTTCATTGCAGAATCTTAGCCTAAAATAAAAGCACTAATAACGGTGTGAACAAAATGCAAAAAAATGCAGGAGGACTTTCATGAGTCTATAAAGGATCTGAAACAAAAAATGTGATAGATGTGCCCTATTCAGTTCAGTAATCCTTACTGAAGAAAACTACAATGTAAAAGAACTACCATGAGTCTCCTCTTAGCTGACGGCTTAGGAACTACCAGATGTAATTCCCTTAACATATTTCTGAAACTGAACTAGAAGTTCCAATCACATAGTATGGGGATCATTAAAAATGTGCTGAGATGAATGAGAGTCTTGCAACATTGTGCTACTTACAGCATAATATGTCTAGTGGGTAACAGCCAAGCATGGACAAAAAAATGAATTATGTAAATGCTGTCCCTATCAAACAGCAACATCTGTACAAAGAGCTTCTTTTACACAGAAAGATCTATAGGACATGTTCTTATCATAGGATTACCCTGACCATGACAAAGCAAGTCTGCTATGGTTTTAACACGCCAGGACCGCTTGGACAGGAACAAGCTGGCAGCATACACTACCATAAGTATCTATCTTATGGCACCATTGTCATCAGCTTTAGTTTCTTTTGAAAATTGTGGTTCAATATTCTTTCAAAAATTCTGTTCTATTAGCAGGAAATACTAATGGAACAAATGAAAGTTAAAGCCTCAAAACACACTTAAACCCAAGAAATTGTCTATATATGAGCTACAAAAAATTGCAAGTAAAAATGTGATGGAAAAATAACATAGGTGAGAAACAAAAACTGGTCCAGCTATTGAAACAAGCACAGAAGATGAATCATTGTGACTCAGGGAGTCCAATGGTACCTCCACCTCTTTCATATTCACCAGGTTGTGCATCTGCTTATCAGAAAACTGAAAATGGCATCTGAAAGCACAAACAATGGATATGTACTAACATTTCTTCATTCTTATTTATTTTTACATTTTCAGACAAGTGAAACCTGAGAAAAGATTTTAGAACATAACAAGCCATAGTTTTAAGTGGCAGTCTTTAGAATTAGAAATAAAATTGTGTTCTGTCACAAAAGATACCCGTTGTTTAACTGCCACCAACAAAAGTTTAAAAACAGAGAAACCTCCTGAACTAGGGCACCAGCTATGCCACTATCCTGATTTGGCTAACTATGGCCATCAGATAAGTACAAACAAAAAAAGCACCAAACTGAATCTTTAAAATAAGATTATTAATTAGATGACAATGTAAGTAATAGCTAAAAACAAAACATATCAAGTTATTATATAGCCTGCTCACTTACCAACAGGCCTGATCTTAAATCATGCAAAGCTGATTGCTAGACTTGGTGACAGTTAATCTAAAAGATGAGAGGCTTGCTCAAGAACTTGCTCCATAACATGTAGATGGGGAGCTCTGTAAATTCCTCATCAGTAGCCTCCTCAAAAAATTATTCCTCTGTATTTCTGCTGAAGTCAAGTTTCCTGATGATGCATTGAGAATGGTCCCTGGAAGAAACATGGGAATTTGCATGCTCTGTGGGAACTTATCACATCAGTGAGAAAATCCTGTTCTGAAAGCTTTAATCTTTCTCCTTGAATGACAGTCGTACTTCTAAGCTATCATCTGGAAAACAGCTTACTGGTATTCACACTTCTTCTCTTTAGGTTTGTCATAACAGACTGCCAGCTGAGAAGGGCTTGCATATCCCTCTTCTGAATGCTTCTTCACACATACTTACTGTCTCTTCATATAACAATGTATTTGTAACAGATTTAGTTGACCCCAGGTTCCAACTCCATCCCAGGGTATTTTCTGAAGAAAACATACACCACCACATAGCTAGCTACCTTCAAAAGAACCCATCAGTGTTTGCCAGAGACTCTAGTGCTTTGCCATGTACAAACGACTGACTTCTGTGAAAACTAGAAAGCTGCTCAATTAATAAATTTATAGAAAGGTTTGGAAACGATTGTGACACTACACTCAAAAAATCGATAGGTCTCCTGTGAAACAACAGTGACCATCCCCAGTCTCTCATTTCTGTTTTTGTTTTTACTTTTTTTTTTTTTTCCTTTTTAGCTCATTTGTTTGTTTGTTTGGGGTTTTGTTAAATACTACTTCTTCCTGGGAAACTACATTATAATAACACAAGGGGTGAATTTACTGTTTGAGCCTCGTGGATTTGATTGTGAAACTCAGAAATTATATTAACAGCCACATGGTAAAATCCTCTTGAAGCATACCAAATGTATAAGTGAAAAGTCAGAAAAATTCACAACAGGATAGAAATCCTGTGGTGTTGGGTTTTCTTCCTGAAATGTGTAATGGTATTGTACTGGCAATCATTAGAACTCTTCTGAAAGTGGATCCCATGTCCAGTGAATAGAGTCATCTCAGCCATTACACCTAAGATTGATTAGTTAGCTCAGATCTTTTTGACAATACTGCTTTACATACAAGAATTACAGTGCTAGTACATATTTTTATATATTTTATTGAAATATTCTGCTTTAAATAAAATGCATTGGAGAAAGTTGCAGTCTAAGCTACCTCATTTCTTTTATGTGATGTCAAGGTACTTTATTCCAAGAATATACTGGCACTTTCTTCTGATAAAGTAAAAAGGCTTGACTTTATATTGTTCCTGTTTGCATTTTTATATGAAATATTGTAATAATCTATTCAGAAGCTCTAGTGACTGCAATAAAACTATACAGTTGTAATTACTTTGCTATATTCTAAACAATATTATAATATATGGTATAAAACACAAAATACTGTAAAAATATTTGTACCAGAGAGGACCAAGAACAGTAGAGAGAGGTCTTTGTGCTTTTCCAGTGTGTATGTTGACTTTACACTGATGGTAATTGTAGTTATATACAAGTATTAGAGGAAGTAACAAAGACACAGTGGGTTGTAGCCATAAAACTATAGTTTTTCCAGTCCCTAGACAGATAGAAATACGCATTCTGATGAATCATTAGGGATTTGATCTACAGCCTCCTTTACTGTTACAAACATGAACCTTTCTTTCGTAGCTAGTTCAGACAGATGGCAAGCAACCACAGTACATCACAAGTTTTGCTGTGTGAGGCAAACATGTCTGAGTTAAACACCTCCAGAAAGCTTTCARACCTGTCTGAGAATGACGGGATTCTCCCAGCTTAAAGAAATCCTCAGAGGATGCAAAACTGGCAGGGCAAATTTCATGACAGTCATTTCCCACCCTTCTAGTACAGTAAGAATTTAAGAGCAGGGTAAAATAATTGGAGCCGGGAACACAGCAAAAACTGACAGTTCTCCCTAAGCCACTACTTYGGAGATTGTGGTAAAGGCTACCTTTAATTCCAGCCCACGTTAAGCAGGTTAAGACAAGATAGTTTTAGTGTTCAGAAAAAGTCCTGGGTTCTACTTAGAAAGTATAACACAGATAATCTCAAAGCCTACTTCCTTTTCTTCCAGATGCAATTTAAGCTTTCTCATGCTTTGCCACAGATTAAGTACTTACATATGTGATTAGACCTTTAAATCTCTGCACAAATTCCTTTGTCCTTAATACTTTCCTTGCAAGTTATATCGCTATTCTCTCAGTGTGATTGTGCAATGTTCTTGAAATGTGTGCCTCAAAGAGTAATTTAGCCCCATCTACCTTTTTACACTGCTATAATAAAAATTTTTAGTCTCTCACCTGCAATTTAATCATATCCATACCATTTAAAAAGACAGGAATACTATGCCTTTCCGATACCAGTCTATTTTATGCTGTAATCCCTGCTGATATTTTAGAAATTAATCTTTCCCAGGCTGATGGAATGTGAAACAAAAAACACAGTTATCATTATCATTACCTGTGCAGAAAATATTAACTTTATTACTCTTCTATACATTCATTTATCTTTCAACCAACAGATCATCAAGACCTTATCTTGGAACTGCAATATTAATCATACTTCAGTTATTTGATTCAATTTAATGTAAAGTGTTCCAGATCATTTTAGAGTTGGATACTGAGATTTAACGTGAAGCTAAATTACCATACGCTTTAGTAAAAGAATTAATCATGACTGCTTTTGAAGCAGAAGCCTTCTCCTTCCCTGCCAGGGTCATCTTACAGCATGGTTCTAGGAGAACAAGAACATATATAGCCCCATTTTTCTAGTACAGAGTATGTCAGGTTAACATATTTCTCCTCACATTTGGCCGTTTTATGAGTGGGCAGGGAAGCCAGACAACTTTCCCACAGTCATACAGAAAATCCATTATATGACGAGGATTTCAACCAGCATTGCCATGTCTTGGGCTGGACAACCCTTTCTCTTCATCTGTTCCCTAGCTCTGTAGGAAGGAATACTCAAGCCACGGATGTCTACACAGGGAGGTTCTCCTCATCCCTTTCCAGAGTTCTCCTTCAACCTCATTTCAAAGAATAAGGAGTCTAATGAGACTGTCAAGCTACACTTTGCCTCTTTTTCTTTTGAAAGTAGGCAACAGGCAAAGGGATAGCAAACAACACTATCTGTGTCCCGAGTACTACAGGCAAACTGAGTGTAACTGAAAAAACCCCACCAAAACCCAAAACCCAAAAAACCCGTGAGATAATGTAAAGCTAATCGAAATCCCTGGGCGTTGCCTTCTGTTCTGAATTGTTCAGTTCAAACCCATGTTTATGAAATACCTGAGTCTCTCTCCTGAAAATGGATTTCCTCACTCAGTTAAAAATTGAGGTAAAGTGATCCATTTTTTCTTAAATCAAAGATGATTTTTTAAATCTAAAACATGTAACATCTTCATCAAATATCTTTTGTATCCCAAAGAACATGAACAAGATGTTAAGAGTAATGAAATAGCCTAAAGGAACCAGCCAAAGGATGCATGAAAAATATATTACTTCCCTCAAAAATGTTGCAAAATTTATTTGTATCTACAGCTCTTGCACAGAGCAAAATTATTCCCCACAGTGATTTTTTTTTCCCCATCAGGAGTTACCGATTGCATTTTAAGTGTCTCATGTAATGGATCTTCCATCATTTTCCATGAGAAGTTGCTCCACAGTCTAATAGCTGAAGATCCAGAAGACACATCCAAGTTAAGAATGCTCTTTACTTGGTGCCTGTTCATATAACCTAGTAATTATCCTTTTTCTGAAGTTTAATCCTCAAATGAACTTATCTGGCCTCAGTCCCATTAGAGGGCTGGAAGAAACCTTAAAAAGATGACAGGAGATGACAGGCAACATATCTCTTTTCACAGAGAAATATTGTATGAATTATTAATCTGACCCAGAAAAGATCATAATCAAAGACTAGCAGGGGCCCCTTGAGCACTGTTAGTGCGTAATTCTACCCTCTGAATCTTGAAAGCTTAGGGAACTGATACATGAAGGAGTAGAGCAATAAAACAAAGTGTATGTCACTGATAGGAATTTTAAAGGACTATTGTAACATCTACTATAGTGTTACTTATATATAAGGATGTATTTTCAATTATTCCTCTATTAGAATTTCTTTTAAAACACAGAGGGAGATACTTATAATCACTTAAAAATACTATTGAACAATTCCATAATTTTGCAGAGTAGGGGACCCAAAGAAAGTGTACCAGCAGAATTTAAAATGTATTTCTTAATTACAGAACCATTTCTTTAGAATGAACAAAACAGTTACAACCACGTACAAGAAAGACATCAAGAGGATCTTAGCTTTATTCAGTGCTGAATACCATTAGCACTATGGACATCCTCAGACACGGAAACTGTGGAGTCATGGCTTTGAGTGAGTGAAAAACTGAAGGAAATAGGTAACTAAATATTTTAGCTCAAGCATATTCAGCAGCTGTATTAAAGTTGCCTCTACATTTGTCTGCTATAAAAATAAAATGTTGATATGAGTTGCTACTGTGTTTTTATTGCTCCTGGAAAAAAGATATCTTTGATTACTATCTTCTTTATGAAATAATCAGAGAAATTACCTAAACTAATCCTGAGTTACTGATCTTGTTCAGCTGTTCTTAACATGGAAGATCCTGCTAATACAGGATAATGAAAAATGTATAAAGTTCTACTGATTACATGTACAAGTAAGTAAAAGAGAGTGAAATCAGGACACTAGATTCTAGATCTTACAGTGCTTGACAGATTTTCAGCACATGTATTACATGAGTTATTTCACCAACTGCCTAAATGCAGGACATACTATCTATAGCATCTTGGATGGATAGAAACAAACAAAACAGAAACCTCTTTCCTTTCCTCAGAATATTACCATTATTACATTTGACCTCTATCAGTATACAGCAGGGTTGATGATGCCTTGTAGTTCGTTTGCTCAAAGCATACACAAGTTGCCAGCTGCCTGCTCATCCAAACGTGGATATCCGGTGTCATGTAAAACATTTTGAAAACTGTAGCCAAAGAAAGGTGTTTACACCACATCTCATCTGAGAAAGTCAYATAAGGCCAATCTCTTATCCCAGCACACCTGAAAGCTACAAAATTGTCTAAAGGTTTAATGAAATGCAAAACCTTTGCTGGTTTCTCCTGCCCCTATGGGATACACACACAGCATAACACTTACAGAACCCTCAGGCTAGCTCAGTCTGATATACATTATTATTTATGCAATAGATATAGGATTAATTATTTACAGTACATATTTAGTGAGGTACACATTCTCTTATCTTTAAAATGAGCTTCCCATTTAATTAATTTCTCATTATTTTCAACCACATGCTTCCTCATAACCATATTTTGAAAAGTAAATTTTGCTCTGTAAGTTCAACAACAAAAAGCAGAGGTATGTATGAACAAGCCTGAAGCCCTCAGTGTTCAGAGGACGGAAAAATCTTATGAGCCTTTAAGTAAATAAAACACAAATTACTAGAGAAGACTTCAGAGCAGCCAGCAGTTTTAAGTCAGCCAAAACTTAGACACTTCAGTATGCATTGCATTAAGATGAAACTTTTTGGTGTATATCTAAATCATCCCCATATTACATACGGTTTCGTTTCAAAACATATCACAGGGTGTACTGAGATAATCCTTATTACAGTAGTTTCTGAGCACTTCACAACCCTTTATGGTTGTCATTTTCTAAGGAAGTACTTTCACAGAGGGGAAGAGGCTCAAAGGTCCAGAAACTTAAGACTACAAGTACCTAACTGTCTTCTTGAAAGCGATTTTCCCACAGTAATTCAGACCTGCAGCATTAAAAATCTGCAGCACACCAAGGGTGCAGCATACATTTGAACATAAGTCTAATTTTTTTGTCCTAACCACTTTTTCATTAATGGTACCAGAAACCTTTAGAAGACAGGATACATGAACAGATGTGGCTGGTTATTGTTTTTTGGGTATTTTTAATTGACTTTCTGCAGGCTGTCATCAGGGTTTTTTTGTCTGAATTGCTCAGGAATACTCTACACAAACACAAGGACTGATCCTGCAAGGTGCTGACTTGTGGTTCTGATCCAACCCATCACAAAAATACAAGTAGAACTTCATACAGTCTGCTAAAGCTAAGCACGTGTGTTACGAAGAGTTTTGCTCAGCTGGCACAAAAAATGTTTAGCATCTTACAAGATTCAACCCCTATGTTTAAAATTTCTGTATGGATATTTATTTGTGATGCAGAAATCTCTGTCTGATAAGAAGAGGAAACTAACTTAGATGGACACCAACCTGAACATTCCTGGCACGCACTTCTTGTGCAAACTACCCTTCCCAGGCCTTGCGTGTTCTCTCTGTCTGACAGCCATTGCTGTTTACTAGATTTATTTTTAAATGCTGCAGATTGCTTTTGGAGTTCCAGATATGATTTCCAAAATACAAAGCTTCTGAAAGAGCTTTGTGTAGAACTAACTCTCAACCATGTTATGAGATTTTTTTTTTCCCAAGATCTTTCTGACATAAAAGGAATTTATTTTTAAAGGAATCTGCAGCAGATTTTGTATAGACAGAGACAAGACAGCTACAAATGCAAATTAAACATTCAGAGGAATATTACTTGCAGAGTTTTTGGAATTCTAATATAGCTTTCACTTCTAGCACATTTAGACAGCAGCAACAAACACCAAGCCAAAAAACATTGCTGCTGATTTCAACAGGTTCAAGAGCAGTTGTGAAGTTGAATATCCCAGCATCTTTATAGCCTCCAAAATAATCAGAGGCCATCAGAATTCCAGCAATTTCAGAAAACATTCTTTAAATTTGTAATAAAAATCGTCTGGGCATTTATGTCTGAAATCTTATCTAATATAAATTCCCACTGAGTACAAGAAGTATTCCAGGCAAGGTGGGGGAATTGGCTATGTTGGCTTCACAATCTAAGTGTAAACACTGGTGGAACCCACTTTATTATTTCAGCTATCAAACAATGGTACTTTAGCCAGATCTGCAAACTGTCACATCACATAACTCAGGCTCACTTCGGCTACTCCTGCAACTCCGGCGGAGTTCAGACCGGCTCTGGGAGCGGTCTGCAATCACAGCTACAGCTGCCTCGGGCCTCTCTGGCATGTGTTGAACAAGAATCTCGATATTCTCTGAGGATGCACAGGCTCAAACTCCCAAGAAGCCTTCTGTCATGCCCTCCCTAATCAAGGCTGTCACCTTCCATCTGATCTCAAGAAGTCCTCTAAAAGCCACTAGTTGTTAGCTTTTCCACAAAATACTCAGAAACCACATTGAACCTCAGCCCTTGTTTCCTGCACCCAATTCCAAATTCAATTTCCCTTAGCTTTGCCCAGATGGACACCTGCAGAAGCATAGTTGTCCCTAAGATTTTTCTCCCACAGCCTTTGGGAGAAAAGGCTTGCATCCCCTTACTATCAGCTTTCCAGGTTAATCTAATTGATTTTAGGAGCAGCTCTTCTAATAGCAATCTGCTACCAATCTCTTCTAGGGCACATAAGAAACCCAGCTTGCCTGAACAGTACCATAATTTAATTACCCCGTTTTCTGCAACACACAGCCAAACACACGCAGAGGCAAAACCGCTGTTCGCTTTCCTCCAGTCACCCACAAAACTAGCCTTATCAGTTTTTAAGTGTTTGCAACAGCACACCTGCTCTTGTATTCATTTCCCCAGAAGACCCCATATGGCCATAACAGTTTGTCAGCAATGCCAGCCTCCTCACTGGTCATGTTTTGCACAGGCTCCTGCCCAGCCACCGTGAAGTTTACAGTGATTGACATAAAATTTGCCACCGTACACCTTTTTCTTGTGAGATAATGTGAAAACAAATATGATGACACATGGAGTGTCACAAAGCCCCGCAGTTAGAGATGCAAGAGAATGTTGGGTAAGTCAGCTGGAAAAGTAGTTTTGAGGCAAAGAGCCGATAGGAAGAAGCTTGTTTCTCAGGTTTTGCTCTTAATCTCCATGTTCTTTAGTTTTCTCCTTATCTCACTAGAACAGAGATAAGGGAGGGAAAGAAAAAATTAACAGTTCTGAAAATGCTGAGATCATCATCCAGAATTGCAGATTATTCTGTGATATCTCAATTTTCAGCAAAACTCATTACTGAGAACACTATTTACAAGTGAATTACTCATCATCATTGATATGTAATATAAAGAATGGGGAAAATTGTTGTGACCACTAAGAAGTAAATTAGTGTTAACTACACATTTCTAATAGATCTTCAGTGAACAAAGTTCAGCCAGCATAAAAGTAAATAATCACTAATAGTTTCTAAAAATTATCTGATTATATAATGTTTTATTACTCTCTGCTGATGAATTTTTAAATGGAAAATATTTTCTCACATCCCTGCCACAAATGTAGCTACTGTTTTGTGCCCAGATGCAGGTTGTCTCAAAGGATGTACACAGGCAGAGAYTAACTCATACAGACGCGTGCTCATCGGTTTTTCACAGAACCCTTTAATTTTGGCCTTTTTCCTTTGTTGCTCTCAATAAAAGTAAAATGCAGCCTCCAATCATTTCAATTTTTCTGTTTCTTCCAAATCTGAGCTTTAATGCATTCTCCCCAAGTACTTCACAGTACCATCTTTCGCATTAAATTGAGTTTAATTAAACTCTTGAGTATAAACCTGTGTGGTTGGTTTGGGGTTTTTTTCCTTTCTTTTTAAACACCTTTTCTCACCGGGCAATGTGAGTAAAAATATAAAATATTTTGCACGCTGAAAAACAATGCACAAAAAGACAGTATATGGATATATGAATACTGTAAGGTCTGATGTAGTCGTCAAGAATTTGAGAGATGAAGCTGCTCATCTGTAATGTTTATAYAGCTGGTATGATAACCCCTTCAACTTATTTATTAGTCCCCCTAAATCTGTGAATTTCTAGCTCAAGTATTTGTTCAGACTCTGTTGTCATGGCCCCTCTGACTCTGAAATCCTTGGGAGTTTCTGTGCCAAGATTTTTACAGCCAACAACATTTCTGTTAGTTGACTTGCATGCATAACCTCTTCTGTCTTGTTTTATAACATACATTTAAGACCCAGAAAAAACCCATCATTTGTGACGATGTTGAGAACAGCTAGAACAGGAATTTATTAACTACATTGCTGTACTCACTGGTGAACGGAACTTAAGACATTAATACCTGCCTCCTGGATGAAAGTGGTTAAGAAACTTTCTAACTTTTTAATTTATTTTAATTTCACTTCATTTCATTTCTAATTCTTAGTGCTCTCCTGCTGTTCAGGTTTTCTATCACAGAAGTGAACGAATGTTGTGGTGGAATCTAGTGGTGATGGAAGGCATATTAACTGCAGTTGATACAAGATAGTACTAGAAATAGTACAAGAAAGCAAAGTCAATGACAGATTTATGCCAGATGAGACAAGACAGTGCATTGGTAATATATCTCAAGATATATGCTATATATATGATAGCAGTTTATTTATCTCATTATGTTTTACTTGTAACATTTAAAACATTTAATCTACCAGTTCAAGTTCAGAAGTTTGTATCAGGTGGTAGAAATTCTATTGGTAACTGGTAGAAAAAAGATTCTTCCAGATTGTTAGAAAGCTTCTCTGCATCTACCAGATGTGCTAAATCGTACCACACTGGCAAATCATTTCACATGTCCCACAATAGGAATTCTTAATATACACTAGTTCACCAAAATTATTCTTCTGGGTCTATCGATCACAAAATGAGATCAGTGACTCTTCAGACCCCAAAAAACATTTGACCACTATTTTGTTATCGTTCATCTCAGGAACCCTGGTGCCATTTTATCCTTTCCTGTAACTTGGTCTCACTGAAACACACTATCCTGAGTCACATAAACCTAGATATATTCAAACTGCATGCATTCATCAGAACTTCTGATACTGGCACTCATGCATGCATTTCTTTCTCCATGGTCCTCAGTGAGACTTATGGCTCTCTGATGTCCTTTGACAGAAGGAAGGAGGGAAGGAAGGAGAGAAGGAAGGAAGGAAGGAAGGAAGGAGGGAAGGAAGGAGGGAAGAAAGGAAGGAGGGAGGGAGGGAAGGAAGGAGGGAAGGAAGGAGGGAAGGAAGGAAGGAAGGAAGGGAGGGAGGAAGGGAGGGAGGAAGGAAGGAAGGAAGGAAAGAAGAGAACTTTGGCATTTGTGACAGAACACAGGCAGATGCATACAGGCTCTGGCACAAAGACTTCTAATGAATCAACATCCTGACTGGGGAAGAAATAAAGATACTCTCTTCTTTGATAGAGAAGCTGCTAAACTGTGCCCTCCTGGAGCCATTCCAGACTGTGAATGGCACAGTTAACACATGATGCTTCCATACAACTGCACAACATGCTACCTCCCAGAATGAGAATGATCGTACTATTTCTCAGAAAAATTAATGAATGTAGCACACAGAACTTTCTCAGCAACTACCCAATTAGCCTGGAACTTGCTACTGGAAAAAAAATCAAGGCACTGCTGAACCTCACAATGTTAGCAATGAACCTTTCCAAAGTTAAATGTACAGAGAGAGCAAGTGAGAAGGCAAAATTAAAAGAAAAACCTCCTTTTTTAAAAAAGAAGGGAAATCAGGGATGCTCAGTCCTTGCTGATGTTAAAAATGAGGCCTTCTGAGCTCACTTGTATTTTTTTAAAARCAGTACAAAATTAGTTGACTACAACATAGTATTAAGATGAATCCAGGCTTAAGTGACATAAATATAGATAATAATATAAATTTGCAATTGCCATAAATGGGATGGGAAAAAAGCTGATGCAGGAAGTAATTATACCTTAATTTCTTGAGATTTATTAAAATAAAAGGGGGACTACAGTTTAATGTTGTTGTGTAGTAGTTCTCTTAAAAGCTCACAGAAAAATTATTCTCTAAAGAGATCCTGGAGTTTATGTGGGAGAGGAATTAAATTACGGAAGGAAACTTGCAGACTTGCAGAAGAAAACTTGCAGAAACTTGCAGAAGTGCACCAGATTACCGCACTTTAAAATGAACATATCAAACGCCATTTCAGCTACACCATTCAGACTCAAGATTCTAACTTACACTGGGAATCTAAGTGTGATGCTGGAAGTACATAAGAATGAGATGCTCAGAGCTGTGAAATTCTTTATGTATTTTTAGAGGAAGTACTGAAAACTGTAAAAGAGTTCATGGCACCGTAACTTTTAGTCTGCTTGGATCTCTGCTTATCAAATGGCACTGAAGAAGTTACTAGTTCTCTCCTGAAAAAGCATCAAAATCCTACTAGCTGGAATACCGTATTTAATGACTGGAAAGATGACGCAAATTTCATCACGCAAAATAGACATTATTACATTCACTCAGTTCAACATCCAAAAAGCATAATCTATGTATTTTTCATCTAAAAGTATTTTGAGGTGCTTTGACATCCCAGTATCACAGCACTGAATAGTCATTGTTATTTAGACACATTATACACAAGGTCTCTTCTAAGACTGGCAAATTATATAGCATTTCTTTCCCTCAGCAATTCTAGATATAGCTGGCTTTGATTACTTCATAAAGACCTGAGCAAAAAAGTAGGTTTGGGAAAGGACTTTGAAAGCAGATTTTGGTAAGCCTGGTGGGTTATTTTACGAGAACTACCACAGACATAAAGTAGTTATGGACATCTCTAACAAGTCTGAAAGTACTGCTCACCAGCATTGTACACAGCTATTTCAAGCACAGTCAAATACAGAAAAAGAAATCTCTGTATTAAAGCCAATGGCGAACCTGAACCTAGAGCAGGTACCAGAAATTAGTTTTGAATCAGCAACTTATTTTAAAAAGCCATAAGCTTACAAGTGTTTAATGCTTTTTACTGATAAAAAAAAAAAGACAGCGGGAATCCCCTGCATAAAATTCCAGCTTCATCCATGATAGTGTGAAGCATAAGTGCTTGACAAGATTTCCACAAAGTATTTGTCAAAAAAAAAGAGCTTTCCTTCCCCCCCAAAAAAACCTTTTCTCAAAAGTTGTCAACGTGTTCTAATGAAATGAGATAGAATTGCAAGCATTTTTAGGACAGGACCACAACTCAAGCTGTTACAGATAAACTGGATAAATCATATGAAATTAATAATGTGGAATTCAAAGAAGACAACCGCAACTGATTGTGGAACTGTTAACACTCGATGCTCCAAAGTTGAGCTAAAATCTCACTCAACTGAGAATTCCTGTCTCAATATAAAATTGAGTTTTACTTTTGAAAAATCAAGATAAAATTATTTTGCTACTCTATCAGAAAATTAAAATTCACAGTCAGCTATAAGTGCTTCCAGCTAGAACTGTTACTATGGAAGGACACCTTGCAGGTCCATTTATTTTACCTCCAAAGAAACATTACAACCTACGCATTCTAAGCTTATTCAATGTTTATTTCTGCAACATGCAGTCCTCTAGTTTGTCTCAGCAAGTCATAGTCTGAATAACCTGTTTCTCTCCTGTTTCCACAAAAAGCACAAGACATGTCCCAGCCTGGTTTCTACGCCATCTAAACACTTGGGATTTTTCAGCTGGGTTCAATAGTGTCAACCTACAACTCTCTTGCCTTTTCTTAAAAACATGAAGACACAGTGGATACTCAGAAACATTTTTTTATGATGACTGAGATATACAATGTAATGCATGGTAATCAAATGGAAAATCAAATAAAAATTCATTGTTTACTCATAAGTATATAAGGGATTGCAATACTGGTAAGACACAATGAGTGAAACATACTGAAAACTTCAGCACTTATAAATTTTCCCTTTGTGACAAATGTTCTTTCTTCACTTCATGATGATTCTAACTTATATAAAGTTTTTTCATTTCCCCTGTTCAAATCCCTTTTATTCAACATTACAGGAGGAATTATTTTCTCCTTGGTTTTCAGTCAGCCTGAGGGATTTTTGAAGATCATAACTACTGAGATTATTAATCGGACAATACTATTTACAGACACGAAGACTGAACTGTTCCACTGCTGTAGCACAACAATTAGTGGAAATCTGAAGCAGTATGACAGATTTCTATTGCACTTCATAGCCTCACTAAGTAATGCTTCTATGAAGATTGCTTCTTAGACAAAGAACACTGTAAAACTGTGTTTTCCCTCTGTAAAACTGAATAATTGCATTCCAAAAACCACACACAGGTATAGCAGCACACAGCTACTCTTCCTATACATAATTGGGCTAAAGAATACAGTGACATGCACGTGATAGGTTGTATCATATAAAATAAGATAGTACTTGTGTAATCCTGTCTGCTACCTGTTCTCTCTCAAGCAGCAGTGTACCTGTGTATTTTCTAATTTATGCAAAAATAATCCTATTGTTTTCCTTCAAAACTCTCATTCAAACTTTATTTTACTGCAATGTCTAGAAGAGCATGGCTAAGCTTTGGTCTGTTTTGACCAGTGCTTATCAAACCATTCAGAATGACTCTATCATGACTTCGTGCCTCCTGCCTGTTTACCTCACTGAGTTTTTGTCTACTTTATCCCAGAAGCTCCTCAAAAGCAAGGGCTATAATATTGTTCCACTTATAGAGTACCATATACATCATTTCATGACTGCAATTGCAAAACACTGATGGATGAAAAAAAAAAAAAAAAAAGTAGTAACACCACAACTAGCTGGTTTTTAATTTGCCAGAATTTAGCCGTAAGTGTGTGGTGAATTTAGTGCTTATTTATGGGTGCTAGAGATTTATACACATTTTCTATAAGCATTCAGTTTGTAACTAAGGACACCAAGCTGGGCTAGAGCTTGGGCACAAGAGTGATTTATTGCAGRTTCTCAGTTAATTGCAGTAATGGACTGTGAGGTAAATTAGATCACTTTGAATTTCTTTCACTGCTGCGGGCTAAAAGCATGTACATTATCTCTTACAATTGGTCAACTGACATGTTATAGCTTAATCAAGTATCTCAGTCCTTAATTTTGATGTTACAGAGAAAATTTTAAGAATATAGAGGGAAAATTGAGGGGAGATGTGTATACTTTCCATGACACGTTTTTCTTTTTTTTTTCTTGCCATCCATTCTGGTTGTATATTATGGGTTGGTCCAGGAGTATATTGTTCAACTAGGATGCACGTCTGTCGGATTAGCACAGAGTACAGCATGTCCCCACTAGAAAATATGTTCCCTCAGTTACCTTTACAAAGACAGGAGACAGTCATGTAAACTACTGAATACTGTATCAAGGTACTAAGCATCAAGCATTCACATTGAATGTATTTGAGAGGAACCACAGTGAAGATTCTAGCACAATGATGGGAAATACTCAAAAGCTTCAGTTTAATTTACAGAACTGTAAAAGTTCAGAAGTTTATCAGAACTAAAACTAATCATCAACTGCTGGAAAGGATAGGGCTGAGAACCATAAAAAATTTGGCTGGTACCAGAAAAGGGCAAAATCCTATCACAAGTTAGCAAACTTTGGTAGACTGGACAACCTTACTAACAAAACAGAGGGTTTTGTCTGATTAAAGAGTAGCTTTCGAGTTAAAAAAAGAACAGATTTTCTCTCCAGATCTTTGAGAAAATGTACTTCTGGTCAGGCTGGAAATACTGCATGGAAGAGACATTCTCAAGGGACTTCATAAATTCTGTTTCCAAACTCAAATTGCCCCTGGGAATGCAAGGCACATGGAAAGAAATACACTGGAAAAATAATCTCAAAAGTTTTGTATCTTGAGCATTCGTATCTTGCTTTGTTTTTTGTGTGATAGCTTTAGCTTTGACTTGCTATTTCTGTCTTCACTGTATTCTTTGGTAATATAAAAGCACAAAAATTTTTTTATTCCCTAATATGAACTTCCCTTGCCTCTATATTTCTTCCTCACAATAACTTCAGATTTCTGAGGCAGCAATACCAGAAACGGGAAATTATTTTTTCAAGTAGGGAATTAGCACCAGGAAGAGAGAAATTCTGAATGAATGAAGATACTAGCTTTGCAATTGAATTGGAAGACAGGCTCTTTTCAAGTCAGTGTTCCTTCTGGTGCAAACAAGTGCCCTTTACTCCATACACTATACYGTTAATGGGGCATTTAAACTTCTAGAAGGGTGATGGTGGACAGTTTTGTTGAAACTAATTGATTGCAGAGTAGTGCAGTCTTAAGAACATCCCCCCAAATTACCCTCATTGTCTCTCACTGTCATTCAAATTGTTACCTCCTAGAGAATTCATTGGGCTTGAGTGTGGACTCAATTTCTAAGCAAATATTGATGCCAGTGATTTTATGATCAACAGGAGCAAAAATATTAATTTACATAAGTAGTTTAATAATGTTCAAAACACTGCTGATCTTATTCTAGAGTTTTGAAGAAAATGAAGTGTGACCACGGGAGGTGTTGAGCAGATCTAACTCCCAAGAGCTTCATGGAAGCCTCAGGCTCTAAGTTATTCTGACGGTCAAGATTCAGACCAGGGTGAACTCAGACGCTTGTGGCAGTCATCATGAAAAAATCACTAGCACAAATAAAGTGTGAAGAGTCCAAAAGTACAAAGATGAGGCCTAAGTGTTTATAAAGTGCATGCAGCCCTGACCTGGAGAAACCGGAATAGCACTGTTCATCTGTAGCCTACAAAAAAGATGGAATCACTAATTAGAAGAGAGTTGCAGAGCATATTTGAAGTAATAACCTGAAAGAGAATAGCCAATATGGATTTCAAAGGGAAAATTTTCATCCACAAAGATGGTTATAAAAGGTTATGGAGCTGATTATGGCAGCTCATTCAAACTGTTTGAAATTCAAAAGGCATTTGATGACACACCTCCTGCTGAAAACCATAGAAAAAACAAATTTGGGTCACATAGAAGGAAATATCCTATGGTGAGCACTAATTGCATTCATCCTTTATTTATATATGGAAACCTCATAAAACATTCCCTACCCCAGTGCCATCCAAATACTTTCCAGACTGAGCTGTATTTAGGACCCTGCTCCACTCCCTGGAGGTGGAGGTTCTGCCACGCTCTAGGATCTGGCTCACTAAAAATCCTAAAATTCTAAGAGCAAAGGGATTCACTGATCTTTGTTATAAAAATTTAAATTAGTGGAGTTTCACCTTACCTTATCTATCTGCACCTTCCTGTCAACTCTTGCCTGACAGAAAGAAGCATTTTTTGGGCAGAGACAGACTTTTTATTCTGACTTCACAAAAACAGGGTCACATTTCAGAACCTGGAAGTCTGCACTTACTTGTGTATGTGCTGATGCTGTGTATCAAGCCATGAGTTATCATCATCATCATCAATTACCAACAAGTATCAATTCCAATTACTGTATCCTTGTGCCCTACCTAAGCAGTATTGACATGATTCCACCAATTTTAATGTCATTCCCCCTCCCAGACATTGGGTTAACCAGATGCAACCTCTATTTCTGCCATGTTCTTCAGTTTTTTCAGCAGTCCAGCTTCTGCTGCTTCCCTGCAATGTGTCTATTATTTCATCAGACCATTAATATATTTCTGAATTTGTCATTTTACTAATGATCAATGTTACAGAAATCATAGAAAATTTTCATTCTTTTTTCATGACTCCATACAGCAAATTATGAACAGGAGGGATTATTTCTTTTTTATATGTCTAGTTACAGGCACTCACATACTGTACCTATATGCAAATACCTAAGTACCTTAATTTGCAGAGAGTATAATTAGCACCTGTAACCCCAAATGTCTTCACTGTGAGTTCTGGATGATATGCAATTTTTGTTAGCAACAAAAGAGAGAGTTAAAGAGTATGTGGATATCTCAGGAACACGTATGTCTTAGCACAGAAGATTTGAGCAATTCTGTTTTGACACATTTATCATCATAATACTCCGGTGAAATAGCGAAGCTATCATTAGTTTGTACAAGTAAGAAAGTTTAAAAATAAACATAATAAAATTTACTATGCAAATCCATTAACTAAAACTGTTTTCCCTTCTCAAGTTAATGTATTTTTTCACAGATGATAGTTTAATTAGAAAGAGGAAAAATGGGTAAATTGTGTTTCAAAAAGCCTAAACCAAAACATGAATACATTCTTTAAATTGCAACTAACATTGTATCTGTTCTATTTGAAAATCCAGAATTTTTTCCACATCTATTATTACACTAAATGGTAAAGTCAGGGTTGTAAAAAGAAAAAGAAAAGGAAAAAAAGGGATTTACAGTAACGTTCTTAAACATTCAGAATATGAATCACACATGCATCTAACTACCTAACTAGCTGCCATTTAAACCAGCAGAAAAATATTGTATGTTCGGTACTAGCAGATATTGTACTTCCTGCTTGCATATCTGTGCTTGTCTAGGTCAGTTCTTTCATACATACATTATTGCTGCACATCTCAAACTACAGCCCTCCAGTTAGGGGCTGGGCACACTAATCCTATCTGACTACTGTGGGCGTTGAGGGTACTCAACACTTTTAAACAACATTAAGCACTAAAACTGGAAAAACTTTTTTTCAAACTATGTCAAAGAAAAAAAGTTTTTATTTGCACACAAATGAATTCTTGAGTCATTTCAGCAAAGAACAAATACCTGTTGTGTATTAATGCTGAAACATTTCATTTTGGCATTTTTAAACCAAGGGCCTTGACTTTTCATTTAGAAACGAAAATTTGAAACTGAATTCCATTACAATTAATTTTACAAAAAAAGAAAAAAAACTTTTTTCTAAAAGTAGGTCTTGGCTATGCTAGTAAATTAATATGCACAAGCCTGGTTGTTGGCCAGCTGGCATGGTATGGCTCATGTCCACACTATTAAACTCTCTTCCCTGCCAAAACAGGCTGCATTCAAACTGCATATTGGGGAGGCTCCCTGACCAATGCTGACTCCTAGCTATTGTACATGAAAGCAGCAGTGAGCTCAGACCAAAATCGAGCAGGAGACCTTTTTAAAAGTGTGACAGTACAGACAATGAAGTTCTGATACATGCCAATGTTCCCTGGCACTATTTAATTTACTAGAATCAACATATCCTGAATGTTCTTGAACTGAAAAATTAGTTCTTTGTAGAAAAATAACCTACACCTTGCACGCCAAGACCAGGTATTCTATACATATTTAAGACATGCCTTCCAGCCTTTTCACCAGCTTTGTTGCCCTCTTCTGGACGCATTCAAGGACCTTCATATCCTTCTTAAATTGTGGGGCCCAGAACTGCACACAGCTATCTATTTTACACACAGCTATATGTATTTGCTAACACGAAATAGCTGTTGCACAGGAACCAACAGCTCTAGTCAGTTTTGGGCTCAAGTGGCCTAATCATTTCATTTTAAACGTCCTACCTCATGATGAAGGCTCGGACAAGGGAGAATGGCAACACAGCAGTTCTCTTACTTCACTTCCTCACATGCTAGTCCTAACAGTTTTATTACAGTACTTTTTAACAAAATGAGGAAACAGTAGTCAGCTAAGAGCATCAAAATTGCTGTACTGATTCTGTTAGCGCAAATCATCATTATCTTTTGAATGGGATCAAACACAGGGCATGAAGCTAGGTATGATGACTGTGCTAGTGATCTTGAGCCGTAGGTCTGTTAGCCTAAGAAGGATGTTCCAAGTTGAGCTAAACTTGGTTTTAAACTGTAGAAACATTTTCTTGTTCACTGAAGGGCAGAAAAATATTTTAGGTAGCATTTAACCCTCTGCAAAACCTGAGAATGCTGCTGGTGCCTGCCATAAGGAAGAAAGAATGACTGCTGCTTCTTAATTTTGGCTACCTATAAACCTGACAGTGAGGGTGGGATCCAGCTGTACACCTTTAGGTATTTCAGCATTAACACTGATGCACTGAGCTTTATGACATATTGTCACAACCAATTAAATGCTATTTCACTTCTACCTTTTCAAAAAGTACCTATGAGATCTTCAAACTGCAAACACAATACTTATGTCTGCTCCTTTTATAGCCACTTGCAACAGTATATAAAACAGCTCATTAAAGGGCTGCAGCAAGACCATTCAACAAACTTCAGCTTAGACAGATTTTCTACTCCCGTGGACTGGCATGCTGTACAGTAAGACCCTGTACCATGACGAATAAGTGATGAAGTTCCTCATGTGACTTCATGACACAAATGCTTTAGAGGCCCTGTAGATCTATTAAACATCTAAGACTATTGAAACAAAATATTTGAGCACCATGCAAGCTTAATCATTTTTTCCCAACACAGTGCTGTGAAATGTAAAAGTCCTCTTATCCTTACTTCACAGAATCTAAAAATAACTAGTCAATGGAGAATGAGAGAGGGGTCCTTCTAGAAGATGACTGAGAGTGGCTAAGCTAGGCTTTTCCCGTGAGATGACCACTGGAGAAGCCTCTCTCCAAAAAGGCAGGCCTCCAGAGATTGCACAGCTAAAGTTAAACTTCTGTAGCCAAAATCAATCTTTCTGAATAGCCCTCAAGTCTGGTTTTGCTTCTAAAATGGGTAAAYAGTATTTCTATATTTCACAGCAGTGCTACAAGGATGAACACATTAAAGATTATACCAAGGCAAGGTTTAAAGGCAGTATCCTCTATCGGCGGGGGAGGTGGGGAGGGAACCAAAACAGAAATGCTTTTCAGGACAAGCCCTTCAGGACTGAAAGACAATGTGAAGTGTTCAAATATTACAGTTCTGTATATGCAGCTAATCAGAAGTCTCCTAGATTGGTCTAATTCCCACAAGAAGTCAGTGGCAGTGTTCTCCAGTCCTTGTCCAGAGCTCTAGTCACTGGACTAGTCTTTCTCTTTCCATGTGAATGAAAGGTTCTGCACAGTATCAGCACAGAAATTGGGGTGCCTAATGTGCAGCTCTTCAGCAAAGCAGCTGTTCATCTACCTGAAACCTGTAATATATAACAACTCCTAAATTTTTTATGACTTGAAACTGGAGATAAAACACGAGAACATTCATGGGCTAAATAACAGGTAAGAGGACAGAGAGAATTTTGCCTTCATAAATACCCAAGCAACCCATTGATATTATTTATCTTACAGTTAAATTTTACTCTCCACAGTTAAATCTTGCTGTTTGTTTTAATTACTCTTTCTCTTTGCTCATTAAATGAGATTAAAAAAAAAATCTAATTTAACAAATTCATCTTAGCACAGCAAAGGACTTTTCCGTACTAACAACAGCCCTAATCTTCCATCTCTTTTTAAAAACGATTCTTGCTTTTCACTGTTTCTGTTGAGCTTTTCAAAAGCACCAACTTCAAAATCTTCTGTTCTGCAACCATCTTTCTGCATATACTGCGCACTGAATATACATAGTATGATCACATCATTCACAAACTTCTGGACATTTTTAAAGGTTTCAGTATCATAATTGGAGCCCTAAGGGCCTGTAGGATAAAGTCAACCTGTCCCTGAATAGGACAGGTAGAGAAAAGAATCTCCTAGCTCAATATGGAGCATTCAGGATTCGGTCAATGGTCTTGATCTCAAGATTCTCATTCAGTAAGCAGGCAATTATTGTTGTGCTATGTGGACTGCAGCAAGGGATTAGGTGAATCAGGCTTCTCTGGGTTATAAGCTTCCTGGGAAACCTGCCAACAATCACTTCCTGAAAGACTATTTCTTACCCAATTCTTTCACTCTGACACGTCTTGTAATTGCTGTTTTATGACCCTGTTCAGTTTTCTGCATCAACTGGAATAATAATATTACCATAACAACAAGCCTCTGTCTAATGAGAACAATTATTCAAAGATTATTTCTTGTCTTGTGACAAATCATAGGCTGTCACTTCTTCCTTTTTCTCCAGTGACAGAATATCAAGAGTGACTTCAAAGTTTCCTCATCTCAGGAAGTTTCTTGTAAACACTAAAGTGTGTCCTTACAAGGCAGAGGCACGGTGCTCTGCTTCAGCAGAGCAGCAGGGAACAAAGGGGACTTCTACTTGCCCTAGTGAAAGGGCCCATGGAATCTCAACTGCTTCATTCTGAGTCACATAAAGCCTGAAAAAAGCAAAAAGTCAACTAGAAGTCATCATGATAAAGGGCCAAATGACAGAACAAACAGATTAATCCAAGTGAAACCTCATTTACCCCAAAATAACTTGCATCCTTGTCAACACTACCTATCAAAGACTATAAACAGATTTACCATAACAAAACACATGCTTTTCCCAGTCAAAGTCCTGATGTGTTTCCTGCTCTAGTATCTGACTGTGATGCATACAGATATTTGTGAGAGATGATAAGAGGTCAAAATAAAATGGTATGCCAAAATCATAAGAAAGCCAGCGTCCAAACTGAGATTATAATGCAAATTCCTTTATTTTATACTGATTCATGTCTCTTGTAGCATGCTTCTTCCTACTGGAAAAGATGCGCATGCTACATACGGTACAAAGCTCACATCTAATGACAAAGGAAGACATTTAAGCTTGCTACATATGTCAATTACTGGTAGTGATCTGACTGATGTGATTGTGCTTGAGAGAAGGACTCTTCAGAGAAAATGTGGGCTTTGGGCTGTACACATTTCAATCTCCTAGCACTCTCTGAACCAGCGTGCTTGTCTTTGCATGCACAATACACCCTGTAAAGGCCAACTTCTGTGCCAGTTACTACACTAAATTACTTCAACTGTAGCAAAGCTGAGAAGGGATGCGAATTAACGAGAGACAAATAATAAATTGTGTAAATGGTGTCATCACAGAAAATGAAAGCAAAGCAACTTCACATAACTAAATTTCATTTCCATTTATACAGAAGTAAGGGCTTTAAAAAGAGCCACACAAAAATATCTGGAGAATGATGGGAGAGGCTTACTGAACGGGGAGTAATAAATAGCAGTACATTCATTTTGGCATGGTTATCTCAATCTTTAATCATAAAACAGAATTTCTTGATGTTCATGATGGAATTCACAAAAACAATTTCACCACTAGAATTATTCATTATCCAACCATGCATTTCTTTAGGCTTTTTTGAAGTCATACTTTCCTTCACATTTCCACAAAAGAAACAATGCAGATATTTCTAGGTTAGTAAATTGATCATAGACTTTTGTAGATGAACACCTGAACAATCTTACTCCATACAGCCACAAGATAGATAGATATGCTCCTTGACACACTACCACCTAGGCTGACACATTCCTTAGCTGTCCTCTGATCTTTCTATGTGTTTCCTTCCCATGGCAAGCAAGAAACGGAGGAAAGGGAAACCTGGCTTGCACTTGAGTCTTGTCTTAACAGGGAATCATGTAAACACCTAGATCCACAATTTTAACATAGCATTAGAAAGTCTGTTACCTACACACTTTAATTTACACTCTGCTGGGACTTGGCTAAAGAAAACACTTATGGTTGTATCTAAGTCCATCCCTATTCAAACATGGAATGAAGCATATATTTAAACATGTGATCCAATTTTATAAATTCAGTGAGTCCTAGGTATATATACCTGTATGTTTTCTGGATAAGAATGTTTCCTCATACCAGAATTTTTGTTTGGTTTTAAGCACATTCTTGTATTAGTTGTGTATATTTAAAATACACAAATATCTCATATTGCAAGGATATGTGGGACAAGCTTACTACTCATATAGTAAAATAAATCAGTTCAACTTGACTGTACATGAATTTGAAGTTAAGTGTGTTCCATAAATCATTAGGGTATCAAAGACAAGAGAAATCAGAAACTGACAGGATCAAGGTGGTATAGTAGTTTTGCATAGAAACAGTATGAAAAGGCATAATATTCAGTTATTGATAATGTTGCTAGAACCTTTCATGAATCTTTGGTCCCAATCGTGAATGGAAGTTTTGCTGCAAACTTTGGTGAGTCCAGATTTGGCTTTCCCTGTTTTTTTTCTCCTCCTCTTCAGTCTCACCAGTTCCCCAGAAAGATAAAGATAAATATCCACGATAATATCTTGACCCCATGGACTTCAAAGAAATAACTGTATGCATTGAAGCTTTGTTTCAGTTATAATTACAGGATTGTTGATTTTATCAAATAATAATGCATACATTTCTGAAGTGTAAAAATAAAACTATTTAAGCTTATGACAATATTGCCCATTTAGCCTGAAAAATATTCCAATTTAGCGTAGAGATGATGTATTCCAGTGACATACAGATTAATTAAAAACGAAAAAAAAAAAATACCTCAGTATGAAATAATGAACACTGTAGCTTTATACAATACATTTTATCTAGGATTTAACTTYGTAACAAGAATGCAACATGCATGACCTTTAACAAATCAACTTATAAATACTAATTGGGGTAAGCTGTGTAGACAGGTATGTCAGGCTATGATAAAAATTACCTTGCCAACAATATCCTGATGCAATCTTCTCTCATTTCAGACTTGCATATATTGGGTGATATGCTCTAATCCTTCCTCAAATGCAGCAGTAGCATGTTTCTAAGTTTAGAATACTGCAGACCTAGATGATAAAAACCCCAACATTATTTAATCAGAACAATGAAGACAAAATGATCTGCCCTATCAACTATCAGTCTTATACAGAATTTGTCAAAGAGATGATATGATTTATGTGAGAAAAAATTGCTTGAGACTAGAAAACCTGAAATCATTAAATATTAAACAGAGTAAGGGTAGCATTAGCTCTTTCTGTGTAAAAAATATGTTTGGGTTTTTTTATCATATTCTAACAATATAAACTCTAACAACCCCGCTATAGCCAGGTCACAGTTTGAGTTGGTTCATGAATATTAGTGTCCAGAGTATTAGTCACATATCAAAACTGACTTCACATAATTTCTGTTTTTGTTTAGTTGCTAGATGAGAGGATTTAAGTTCTACTTGTGGAAAAAAAACCAACCAAACAACAACAAAAAACAACTCAGAATATCTTTTGCTTTCTTATCATCATTCCACTATTAGCAAGTTATTCAGTAATAGTAGCAGAGCAGCCATGACAGTTTGCCAAGCTTTTAGAAAGATGCTGAAAAAAAGATATGAAAAAAAAATTCACACTACAGTATGGGAAACCGGAGGAAAATGGTGATGGCATATCATCAAAAAACACTAATATATTATATGTTTTTCTGGTTAGATKAGCTTTACATAGATATAATGTGAAATTCTGGCCAAATACTTGTACCTCTAATTTCATCTGGTACTTCATTCAGCATATTTTCCTCTCTTTTGAGATTTAGGATCTTATTTTTCCTTTTTCTCATTTCCTCTGTACTTTGCAGTTGCGCTGCAGTTAGGCACAAAAATTCATGCCTGCTTTACAACTCCTTCTATATTGCCAGAGTAATCCTTAGATATGGACTCTCTAGAAATGATACACTGGGGTCACTATTCCAGTGAACTACATTTCTTTCTTCCAAGAGAGGATCCTGGTACTAAGCCTTAACATGGGTGCAGTACATACACAACTGCTTAGTGACTGACTCCCTTGTCTGCCCGTTGGTGTCTGAGATCAAAATGGGATCTCGGGAATTTCACTTATTGCTCTGTGTAAATAAAACTACATGAATGGACACAAAACAATCATCTATTTTTTTAAAACTTCTCACTTGTTTAAGTAAATTCTCCTACACAGAAATTAATTGAACAGATGCGATTTACTTTTTTTCCAGGGAAGCTTACTGTTAACTAGTAAGCTAGCTTACTAAACTACCCTAAAATCTCCTTTTAGCGTAATCCTATCCAGGCATCCATCCTGAGAAGAAAAAGAATTAAGAAAAATTAAAACAATTTCTTCTTATAATAGTTATATTGMCACTGGGACCCAAATGACACACTTTTGCTTTCAGGATATTTTATTCTCTAGAAGTCCACATCTAGAAGTACCTAGAAGATCCAGTGTGGAAGAGACACCCTCAAGAAAAACTTAGAATATTCACAACCCTAAGCTTGAAAATGCTAAGAATAATTTCACATTTTCATCAGATGGTGATGTAGATGATACAATGTCGTTGGCACTAAGTGATTCCTAAAAAATTTTGCCAAATATTATTTAACATTTTGCCCAATCTTTTAATCCTATGCTACACAGGTAAGCCCTAGAAATGTCCTTGTGCCACCTTAATATGTACTCAAAAATCAGTGCAAATTTAAAAAAGTTTTTCAATAACCTATACGAGCTTTTTCCTCACAGATATTTGTGTACATATATATCTATTTTTTTGCACTTTCTTGTTCTTTTCTGAAGAAAAATCAGTGTTTATGTTTTTTCCTGAAAGATCTCAGGAAAAAAAGAGGTGCTATAAATAACTGTAACAGCTATAACTAAATAGCAACTATTTTTTTTCAGATGATAATGTTCGGTCCATGGTAATCTAACAATGGAACAAAGATAAAGTTTGTGGGAAGATGTAATATCTTTTATTAGACCAATTAACACAGTTAAAAAAGACAGACTGTCAAAGAAGGGTGAGCATTGCATGATAGCGTGTTTATTTTTTCATATGCATCAGCTACTGTAATACCTTCCCCTGCAAGATTTCCATCTCAATTAATGGTTTCATTACCAGTGATGATTTCATCAGTTTGGCACCTGCCTGTTCTATCCATTGCCAATGAACCCTCCCTAGGCAGTAAGGAAAGACTCTGGCCCATGGAGCAGCCATTTAAATAAACCTGTCATTTTTGTTTCTATGGAAACATACATCTTGCAGCTTTCCCAAGCTAATATTGAAGTTAGCCTCTCAGTCATGTTCTTTTATTCTGGTATCTTCCCCTTAACCATCATAAGATATTTTACTCTCATGTCCGTCTTTTTTGGAGAAACTATGCTACAGCCACTGTTTGCCCTTTAGTTCTGATTGGTATTTGTTTAACCTTGATTGAGTTAGCAGATTTCTTTTTGGTTGACAGCCACAGTTCATCACATGAAACACAGACAATACAGTTCCCAACCTCTTATCTAACTCATTCTGTCAAAACCCCATCCATTTTGCTACCTTAGTTGTCACAGATCTTCTATGACACTGAAACTTTTTACTTCTTAATTTTTAATAACTGCAGGCTCTCCATTTTCAATTTTTAAGTGTTTTAGATCCTTTTGATTAATGAACTTTTTCTCTACCTCCTACATAGGCATATTCTCTGGAAAGAACTCCAGACAATGCCTATCCAAACAGTCAGGCCAGTTTCTGGGAAGTCACTTGATGTATCAACCAAAATGTGCTTCAATAACCAAGGAAACAAGTACACCCATTTGTGTATTAACTGTTAGACTGAAAATTTACAACAGTATTTCATTAATTTTCCCAACTGCTATAGTTGATAATGTGTCAAAAGAGATCTTTTTTTACTTATTTTCATACCTCATGGTTACTTTTCTTAAACATAGTCTTCAAATCATCTGTTCTTCTATTCCCAACTACTTTATTTCCTGCATGGCTGACCATAGGAGGATTCTCATAAACTTATCTGTCCAGGCCCTTCAGACAACATACTGAGGAGTAGGAGTTCTAATTAGAGCTGGTTTCAAAAGCTTTCAAATAAAAAATAACTAACAGAACTGTCCTTGTTACCTTCAGCACCAGAGGAAGGTTGCTATCATGCTCCTATCAACCTGAAGAACCTCTCACTTTGGCCTTCAAAGAGTCTGCCTGTGCCCATCATGAGAAAACATGGAGTGTTCTCCTACATCATTGAGGCTGAAATTTTCAAGTAACTACTGACATGAGTCACTTTCAATCATCAATACATACGGGGAAGTTCCCACAGGCTCTCTAGCAGCCATGAACACTCTTCCCGTTTGCAGGACTGCCAAGAAGATGCAGCAGTGGATACATGCCTCCCTTCTCTTGAAGTTAACATCCTTATAATATGGCAAGGTGGGAACAGATTCTCATCATACAAAGCCTCTGTTCCTATTGTCATGCAGCAGAGGAATCTAAGAAAGGCTTGTTCTTCAAGACAGTAATCTTTGTTACTGCTCTACTACTGTCTGATTTTTACCTTTTTCAGAATCTTCTGCAGTTTTAAAATTCTGTTAGTGACACAGGAACATTTCCTTCATCAGAAAGTGTACAATGTCCACAAGAAAGGGCCTTCAACCTATGGATCCTAGATGCTGTTGCATTAAACATTAAAAATAATGAGCATAATCATTGATATAGCTCTTCCTAACTGTATATTCTTTCCATACTCCCCCAAAATGAATAATTAAAACAACAGCCTGGCTTCACCTTCAAAATTCAAAGCATTTTTCTTCTATTTCAGCTGAGAGAAAGATGGGCTTCCTTGTCTCACTCAACTGAAGCTCATTATAAAGGCCTTTGTGACTATAAAAAAAAAATCTTGATTTCACCATGCCTTTCTAACACACAATCCATCACATCAACAGCGGACATGAGTGCAAAATGGATGTCTTGAATAGTTCACATCTCTGCAATACTCACAGCTCCTTTCTCTGAAGTATATCAGAAAGTGTTTCAGAGCTCCTTGAACAAAATCTTCCAACTTGGCTTGATTAATTAGTGTAGTCAGAAACCTCTTACAAGACTAGTATTATATCTTAATGAATTGCCTAATGTTTCTTTTGCCTTGGGAAATTTKATTAATGGTCTTCAAATAAAACATCTGGTCATACACAGAAGCAATCACTCACTCCTCTAATGGTATATAGATCATAAAGGCACTAAGTCTGGTGCAGATAATGTACATATAGCACAGTCTGCTGCTGCTGTCTCTGTTGTTCCACCACACAGTATCCATTTTAGGTGATTTTCAGCCAAATGTTTTTCTATGCTTGATGCACAGGCACTCAATCCCTTTCTTGGTTTCATATGTAAATTAGTGCAACTCCCAACTTGCATTGGACGAAATACTCATACATCCAATTTTGTACAGACTACCTTTTCACAGCCTGTACTAACTACTCCCTCAAACAACTACAAGAAACAAACAAAAAACCATATTCTTCAAGCTTGACTGATCCTAGCCTTTTCTCAAGGATTTTGTGTCTCTACCATCCTGATTTCTTTTTCTTCAGCGAGCCATGCCAGCTCTATTACTTTTGTATAGAGAAAAAATACTGAGTTGTCAGAATAGGTAAGTAAAAATCACTCTGCACCATTATATGAGGTCATAGCACTTCTGCACAGGATGATTTGGATGACCATGTATGCCCATACAGAGCTCTACCACCCAACCATCTGTTAGTGTATGCACATGCCTGCTCACGCAGGTGCACCTGTGAGTCGGCCTATTTTATAGTTTCAACTAAAAAAGAGCCATTTCTATTTGGTGCATGTCCAAGGTAAGTAGTAGGTTACTCAGCTCAGCATGAAAATCACAGAAAATTCCTCTGCAATATTCCATAGGATCTGATAGAACAGCATTGAGATTGTGCATTGTAAGTGTTCAAAAAGGGTTAGTACAGCTTAAAATGTGAAAGTCTTGCTCAAGACAGCTTCCAGAACACTTTCAGTCTCTCAAAAGCAGTTTCTATCACTGAATTGCAGCTCTAATTCCTGTAATTTTTAAGCACTTCAGGAAGGCCACTTAAGTTCTCAGTCTTTTTGCCAAGGAAGTATACTACTAGAAATCTAAGAATATAAAATTATAAAGTTTTGTTTTATTATTTGAACTCTGGCATCTTTGACAAAGTGCCTTAAATTAGGAATTCAGTTTTTATATTCTAGTTTTTAAAATGGGATTTGAGAGTCAAGTCTTGGGCACTAACTTTCAAGTCAAAAACCAAGGTGATTTGTGTCCTCAGAGATTTTAATAAATATCTCAGTCAGTAGAACTTGCTCCTAATACCTCCAGATGCTTGTGAAAAAATAAAAAGATTTTCAAACTCAGAGAAAGATGAATTAAAACTAAAATAAAATTTCTTCCCCTATAGTGTTATTGCATATTGTTTACAAAATATTGTCCACAAAATACTGTCCATAAAATATTTTTAGATCCCTGGTTATAAACAGACAGACACATGGTGCATTTATGTGCAATCTATTGTGGCTATTAAACACCATGTGAGATTCTGAGAAAATAACATGTTCGGATACTAACTACTTTTAACCACATTGTTATGCATTCACCTTCGGAAGGAATGGGATATATTTGCATATATCACAGTGAAAAGAATAGAAACCAAAGATCAGTACTCCACTTACTTAACAGCATCAATATACCCATATCTTTTCCAGGCCAGACAGTGAAAAGAAGTATCATTCACTTAACGGGTGGTTACGTATGCCCCCCCTGGTACAAGTATTTAATGATTTATAGTGATGCATTTCTAAAATACTTTTTCAGACAGATTTGTGGGAGCTATTCTGGGTACAGGAAGGCACCTTCATCTTCTGAGACTGCAAATCTGAAAAAGTAGTCAACAAATGATAAAGATAAAGTCATATCTTGGAATCAAGACAAAATGGAGAGTAAAAGGTACTGCCTAAGATAATGGCTATTATGCTATTTAGAGTGCTTTCAACTGACAGTATCCATTTTTTATCCTCCTTACTTGCAGAAGCCAAATGACAAAATACCCATTTGAGGTAGTCGGTGACCAATCATGTCTGAAGCACTTAGGACAGAAAATTCCAGTGTTTATTTTTGTCCAAATTAGTTTGAAGGACATCTGAGAGGTAAAAGATCATCAGGGTCTATCCCATGATGGATATTCTACTCTGATTTGGCTATGGCATTCCCTGAATAATAAAAGAAAAGAGAAAATAGATTGGACATTTGTGGTAAAACTTTAAAAAGTAAGAGAAGAAAGTGGCTATTCTTCCTGGCTCAACAGCAGAAGAACATTATTTTAGTAATCTAAATTCATATGTGTACATTGATACAGCAGGCTGGTCCAACTCACAGCCAAAAGAGCCCATAGGGCAGCCCAACTTGGCTCACCAACTCTGTCTCAAAGAGGCAAGGTAGCAGACGAGGCTGAACAGAAGAACATGTAGTGGCAGTCTGTGAACAAGCACTCAGACCCAGAAGGTCATGGTGCAGCCCATGCCTAGAGCCCAGAACAAGGTCCAGTTCCACAATTAGAAAAGATAGGCCATGCTGGCGGATGGCATAAAGATTGCTGCGAGAATCAACTGTGCAGCAAAGCCAAAACAAAGCCATAATAAAGAAAAGCAATTAGGCATTCAGCCCTGAGAAAGCAAACACAATCTTTTCTCTGTTGTTCAGTTGTTTCAGGGCTGTGTCTGCTGTCTGATTCTTACATCATATATCCTTCTTCCCTAATAATACATTAACAAAAAAAAAAAAAGTTGAAAAACAGTGTAAAAAATTGTTGCATTCCTATAAATCTGAAAAACATCCCTGCCAAAGCCCATCATTGTTTCATCATTGTATCACTGATCCCATACTATGCTGTTAACTACATTTAAATTCATGTGATATAAAACTCTTGGACAAGATTTGGTATCCCTCACTTCAGCCAGTAATGAATTAATATTATAAATATTGTTATATATGAAAGCAAACAATTAAATTGTGTTCTGTCTTTGTCTTCAGGGACATTAAGCCTAATACCTGGGTGGACTTCTATGTTATTTCACTATAAAGGCTATTAGTAAAACAATAAATTGTATGTAATGTAAAAATAGAGCTACTGAATGCCTTTTGAATTTCCTGCCTGTAATTCTTATTGTCAAAACATCATATAATACAGCCTTCGCAAAACAGCAGCAGAATGTAGCATTTAACTGAAATTGTTGAGACTGTGTTTAGCAAAGGGTGAGTAGTAAATTATTTTGCTTATTTATTATTCAGATTAAGCATTCCAGAAACATTTCCTATTCTATTAATTAATAATTTGAAAACTACTCAACACAGAAAGCTGTGAAGAGGCAGCTTTTTAGAATTTGATTGTTTCATGTGCAGAATGCAAAATTAAATTGCAAAATTGCACATTTATTTGCTAAGAAATAAACAAGTAGCCTTCCTACTCATCACTTCTGCTGTGCAGCTTCCCCAGCTATTCCTGCTCTGTCCTGGCTGCCAACTCTTTACAGGAGCCATGCTAAAAATAATCTAAATACCAACATGTAGTTGATCGCCGAATGTATCAAATTCTGTCTATCTTATGTTACACTTCTCCACAACCTGGCTGCAATATATTTGCAAAAGCTGGCAAATTAACTAACATTGTTGTAGCTACAATAGCCTAAAGATATAAGCCAGGCAAGATTTATTAGGAGACATAATACCTTTTATTAGATCAAGTGATGCAGCTGGAAAAAAACAAGCAAGCTTTCAAACACACAAAGCTTACTTCTAAGTTAATTAGTGTGCATATACATATATATGCACACAGGCCAAGCAGATGGAGTTAAAAAAACACAGAACACAGACCTATGCCCAAATCTAGTMTTTTTTGATCCAATTTTACTGCAAAATTCCCATCTTTCAGAAATCTCTGAGATGGCAGTGCTACATCAGATGTATTATAATAACTTCTGGGAGAACTGAGATTCTTTAGCCCCCCTAGACAGTGCTGAGAATTAAAAGCTACAATCTGTCCAGCTCCCTCTGTTTGCCAGTTGTAATTAAATAGACCTTCACAATTTATATTTTCTCCACAATATTTTGCATACAATTAAGGTTCTTTTAAAATTAATTTATCAAAACATGTTTGCCTTCTATTTCTAGTAAGACGGGGCTTCCGTTTGTTTAATTTAGTACTCAAGTATTCACGCTGAAGACTGAGGTTTGAGATTACAACAAACTATCTGAAAATTGTAAACTGGCAGATATTCCTGACATTAGGACAGATGCACCACAAGTACATTCTGCTCACTATTTTCTGACAGTATAAAAAGTACGTTAACTTATAAATAAAAGATTTAACCATGCTTGTGATTGCAAAATTTATGACTGCTCCTGCAAGTGCGTGTGGTCCAGTGAAATTCAACTCCCTGAACCAATCTTTTACAAACATACAATAAACTTCCTTCAGGCAAGAGAGCTGTTTTTTTATTTATGAGTATATAGTTAATATTACAAGCAGCTATGAAAAGGAAGAAAAAGGAAATCAGAACATGTGAAGCATCAGGACATTCCAAAATAGGTAAGCATAAATTTCAAAAAGAAGCTTTTAAAATTCAATTGAAAAATCATTCTGTATTGGATACTATTCAGACAAAGAAAATTTGCTGCTTTTGGATAAAAAAAGATACTTTTACAATGCCAATACATTGCCATAATGATATAGTTCATAGTCATCAACACTCTTTCCCATACCATTTCTAGCTGCATCATTCTCATGAACATTTATGTGAAAACAAATGTAAGTGAATGATGGAAACCTCAGCAATTTTGCACAAGTTCCTTAACTTGGTTCTCAAGATACCAAAGGACTGGTGAAAGCTGCAGGAGGTGGGCACTGCAGACATCAAAGCAGTCCTGACTAAACTGCACCACCTAAAAAAGTCAAACTCAAGCCAAAAAGAAAAAAAAAAATGAAAAGAGCACCAGATCGAGGAATAATTACCACTTATTTCAATGGCGTAAGCAGGAATGAAGTTGGAGAAGAGTAAATTTCAACTTATGGGACACTAGTCCTGAAAAAGTAGTGGTGGGATAGAATCCATGTAAATAAAACCAAATTTAGTCACCATTTCTATAGATTTCTGGGGAATACTTTACCATCTTAGGAATGCTTCCTATCTTTAGACAGTTCCTTACTTAAAAATACAATTCTATGCAAGGATTGTTTACCCTAAGGATCTAAATCCAGCACAAACTATCTGCACACTGTTCTATATTGAACCACTTTACACAGTTTTTTCCACATGCATGTGAACTGTTCAAACCAGAGATCAATCGCTATGTACATATATTTATGATATAGAACCATATTTTCTGAATAACTAATCACCACTTAACTCTTGTAATCTGCAATGCTATGCTTAAAACAGTAGAATTCCATTCTCATTTCATGCTTGACTGTAACCTCGACTATGAGGTTGCAGAACTTCCCCCCGCTCCCAATGCTACTCTAAGTAAATCCCATCTGATACTATCAAAAGAAGCATTACAGCAGCCAACCATAATCCGTATGTGACAATCTGGAAAAAAGAGTTGTTTACAGCTATTCTACAGTATCAAGKATACTGCTGTAGAGAAAAGAAGTATATCATACTAATCAGGTAGTTGTGGAAACTGTGTTTCTCATTGAGCATAAATTGGCAATTGCCACCCAAAGGAATCACCCTAGGTGTTTTGGAGTAAATTAAAATTCTTCTCTAAGAATTAGTCTGTGCAAAAGTCCTGCTGGGCAAACTGATTCTTCCATGTGCATTTTCCATCTTGCCTACATTCAGTTAGATTGTAGAGGATCTGAAATTTCTCATGGGATGATGTTCATTGAAAAAAGGTAATTGGGATAGCACAGCTTGTGAAGCTTTTGAGCAGTAAGAATAAAGGCAAATGTTCTGTTTGTATCACTAGCATTGTAAAATCTTTGCACAGCTTTTAAAGTTTATTAGCCCGGTTGTAGACAGAAACACTAGGTAATTAGGTAGGTAAAAAAGACTCTCAAGTGTACAATTGCATTCCCAATAACTACTTTGGAAACAAGTCCCGTAATAGCACTCAGTGGTCTGTGGCATCTTTCATCCAAAGTGTATTTCACCTATCATGTTTATGACTGAAATGCAGTAACTGTGAAAAACATAACAACTGCTTAACAATGCCAAGCAACCAGGTAAAGTTTAGAGGAAGAAAGGAAAATGGGTTTCAACTCATTTCAGTCAATGGCAACTTCAAGAAGAAAGAAATTATTAAGAGTTCACTTTTACCAGACCATCCAGCTGGAGCCACTCTCCACGTTACAAAGCATATAGTTGGATCTGTAATTACCACTAACTAGTCAATTAGTTTTATCCAAGAGTTCTGTCTTTCGATGTCATACCATCCCCTAATAGCTGTCATATCAGCTCAAGACAGTTTACAGCTGTGCATAACCCCATTTAAAATAACTGGGGTTATCCACATTCTTATTTAGTCTGGATTTGAGTCCAGGTTTGTACCCTAACTCACAGCCCACCTCAGCAGCTATGCTTAGTGCACTGATGGCTTCGCAATATTGTTTGCTCAGGAGACAGCCAGCATGACAAACTCAACAGAAGTTCAAGTTTCTATGCAGTGAACGGGTTTTAAGAGGCAGTGCTTTTAGTTCCTGCCCCTACATGCTGTCATAAACTGTTCCTGTTGCCATTTCGAAGTCAAACAGGTTAGCTTAATTTGTGGATGGTTTCAGTCTCTTTGACTGTACACCGGAGCAGAATAAAAGACAAACAATGAAATCCATTATCAGTAGCAACTGAGAGGCCACGGATACTAGTGGTCCAGTATCTGTTACCTCCCTCCTGAGACAAGAACCTGCCCATCCTAAACTGAAACAGCTGCTGAAGGTCAGGACCATTGCTGGGCCAAAGCTTAGATCTCACAATTGGGTCACATGTGCAGCATAAACAATCACCAACAACTTGATGTCCCTTGGCTGTGTATGCAAGAATTTGCTATAATCCTGTTTAACTGCTGACAATCACTGGATCATATTCCTATTTTTCTACACTTGGCAGAATTATCTGCATGCATTACAATATACAGAGGGCACAGGTTTGACCATCTGGCCATAGATGTCAAACTGAGACATTTTCCAGTGGCAACATCTGGTTACTCTACAAAAAGCACTGTGTTTGCAGCTTTGGGCCTGTTATATGGTAGGGCTACAGATGCGTTATCTAGGCTGCCAGATCTTGCATTGCTTTCTTTTGATTCATCTTTAACTCTCTAGTGTTTTCTTTGTTTGTAAGACTATGTACAAGCATATTTGTTTGGTAAAGGTTTAATAAGGAGCTAAAGCTTATCCTATATATTTCTATGTGCTATATCACATTTATCCACCTGATACCTGAGCCAAAACTATTATATAGAGATGGTTTTGGAAGTGCTTAGCACTAGAAAGAAGAGCTCATTAGCTTTCAATGGGTTTGTAAGGCAACAATTCCCATACCAACATCACTTTCTAGTTGGTCCAAGTTGTCTCCTGTCTGTATAATAGGTATAGATACTTCAGACACATGGAGAAAAGAAAACTGGGGTCAAACATGATTCAGTTGTTTTGAAAGCGAAAGCTATTTGCAAAACTGTCATTACATGACAGAAAAAAAAAATTAAAGAAGAAAGAAAAAGAGTAACTAATTAGTGAGAAAAGCCAGCTAAAGATGATGATTCCTGTTCCCTATGTGAAACATACACAAGCAGGAAATACGTGGCCCTGCATGGAGGCAGGAAAAGGCAGTCTGAGATCCTAATCTATAATTAACAGATCATGGCACATCCTCAGCTGTGTAACAACTTTGGCCCTTAGGAGCTAAGAATAATACATGTAACAAATGGTAGTACACAAGGATATCATTCAAGACAGATTACAAAGCTGTCTATACTTTCTAATACCTGGCACATGTCAAACATGGACAAAAGTTATAGCATTTCCTTAAGAGGGAGTTCCAATAAAAGAAAACACAAAGCCCAGAATTAAAGATTGAAGTCTCTTTCTGTAAAGTCTCTGCAGAAACATGCCATAGGATTTTTCATACATCCTATGCCATTTCATTTGGTGTGACATTAGTAAATGACAGACACACTTAAGAGTTTGGAGGACCAGGAACTACCTTGTAACAAAGACCAGGAGGAAAGTCACAAAAAAGAAGCTAGTGGCCAAGCCTAATTTGTCACTTAAAATTATACCATGTCAGACAGTAACAACATTTTAAATCACCTTTCAGGCAGACATACATAGATAATTTTGTCAAAGGATCTAAAAGTATATACCTAACACCCATTCACGTATTAACACTAACACAGCCCATAGGATACACAAATTCCCTGCTTMACTCTGCCATGGCAGCACAGCATGTGAGAATGACTGCAGTGATTGCTTACCCCAGATTATTCTCAAAATTAACCCAACTGTGTTCATGGGCCCAGTACAATGACAATTCTACAGAGACTGTACAATCTTTCTGCCAGAGGTAGAAATGCACAGAGCAGACAGTGAGTTCTTGGTAGAGCATCTGGATGTGATACTCATGTATCATGTGCAGAAAAGGGAATATCTTGCTATTATACCTGCAGGCCTAAAAGATGCAGTAGTACGCTAGCTCCCAAGTGTCAGGAATAAATATGTCCCATTGGAGGACTACACTGATTCAAGTGCAGAAAAGATATCCCTTATGTACAGATGCTGCTTGTCCTCTGTTGCAGAGAACCACAGCAGGAATTTTATGTTTGAACATATGGACGAGTTAGTCATGCCCTATCTACTCAGAGAAACAAACAGAGCCAGGCTGGATAGCTTGCAGGGCAGAACAGCTTTTTTTTTTTCCTGCAACCCAGTAAAAGGCCATGATGGTGGCACTGAATTTCTATTTTAATCAGTTAAGAGAAACAGTTTCTGATTGTCTGGCCAACTGAGGGCTAGAGAGATGGAAAATTTTACCACATATTACGTATTACTGAATGGATTTGGTCCTTTTCAGCTTTCCTCTTAAGACAAGTGTTCTGCTTTTTTCCTAAGTAAAGACTCTATGGGTTGCATATTTTTATGAAAAGACTGAATTGTCTTCAGCAGAAACTCGCATTTCAAACCATACAAATTCAGTGTGCACTGAGCCCTGACAGGTCAAAGGGAACAGATCAAATCCACTTGATATAACATTGCAGAATGTTATATGCTGTGCACAGATATATGTGACCTTTTTCCTGGATGGAGGTAATTAATTTTGGTGATACAACAAAGCTTGAGGAATGGATTCAGTATAACACCGAGACCACAAAATCCATTTCTTGCATATGTGTCATGCTTACAGTTCACTCTCTGTTGGTTTGGAAGAGACTATTTCTAATCTGGAGACTTTTGTGAATGTCTTATTTTTTATTCAGTTTCAGAGATTGGGTGCAGCATAATATGAAGCCTACATTAAATGAAAATATGAAAGTGTCTTGACATGACGGGACTTTGAAAAATGTCAATTTCAAAAGTTGTACAGCCAACTGCTCTGCAGGTCCAATTGATGTGCCCTCTCCTGACCTGGAGCTTGTCTGTCAGGAGATTTCTCTGAACTAATGCTCAGATTAATGTGCATCAAAAAACATGCTCTCCTATTATGTACTTATTCTGTACTTATTAGCTCAGATCCCCCTGCTTTGCACCATAATTACTAACAGTTTATTTTGCTTAGTCTCTCTGGCATGCATCAGGGATAATTTTGAGATCATAAATAGGTTGGCAGAAATAAAAATTAGAAATAAAAAAGATTGAAGTGGTGAAATTTATTTTTCATACCAGATTAGAGAGAGACAGAAATCTATACCTGTGGATATCCACTTAAAGTCAGAGTATGTCTCTCTGGCTCAATTCCTGAATGCAATTCTTAATTTTGAATTCATCCAGAGAAATATGCTTGAACAGTGTAAAAATTTAACCAACTTTCCAGAAGTAGAAATCTCAAGACTCCCGTGTAGAAATCTGAGAACACAGCAGGCCTCATTAATCTTACCTTGAGACCCGGATTCAGCTGATAGCAAGCAGATATAAATAGCAAGAAAGATAATCACAGATATTTTCTTCTTTAATCATATTCTTATCTTTTTTTAAAAAATTATAAAAAAATACCCCTTATTTTTAAGCATGACTCTTGAGTTTGGGCTTGGCCCCTCTTCCTTTATAGGACTCGTTTTTATTGGTAATGTGAAAAAAACAGCACAACAAATCTCAACCATCCTCATTAACTTCTGCATGGCCCCTTCAGGGCCTTTTCTGTCCTAGTTCCCCCAGTTCATAGACATTTTCCTATCTTTTAGGTTTTGGGTAGATTTAATTAGACACTTGCTAGCACAACTCCATTCTATTCAGCTCAAGCTTCTGGTACCGTAGCTATCACCATAATCTCTGAACGTGTCATCAGCAATCACTTGGAAATTTAGTGTAGGGTCAGAGTTTTAGTTTTAAACGATGTAACTGAAGAGTCCTGAATTCACTGCTGTAGTCTCAGAGCACATCACCCTGTTACAAACTCTCTTCATATCTGCCAATGAACTACAAAAGTACGCATTATTCATTATCAGTAAACACATTTTTTCCACCAGTTAGTGACATTTAGTCATCTCAAAGGGAAAGTTACTTAATAAGTTTTAACAGTTTTCCCAGGTATATACAGAGCCCTTCCCTCTTCTTTGCAACATGTAGGTACACAGATTATGAATCCATCTCTTCAGTGCAACAATAAATGAAACAACACAGAAATATGATGAAATGTTATAATGTCAGTGTCTACTACCCCAAAAAAAAMCAAACAAAAAAAATAAAACATATCATTGTAGGCATTTAAAATTTAAAAAACATCTTTTCAGGTTTTCATCTGGTAAGCTTTAATATGATATTTAATAAACAGAAGTCATGCATCATACGTAAAATATCTGTTTCAAAATTAAATATAATCAAAAAACCACAATTGGCATTGTCAACTGAAGTGAGCTGGACAATTGTCATAATCATTTCCTGTAAATACTCCGAATTTAAAACAATGTCATTTTGACTACTTTACTCCTATGAATAGGTTTAATGAACATGAACATTCAAGCAAAACAAATTTTAGTGAGAATATTCATGAGCGGATTCCACACTCTAAAACAAGCCAAAAGCAGCGAAAATTTTAGTATTAGTTTATATTGAATTGTACAATTCAAAGTTTGTTTAGTTTCAGGGTTATACAAATTTAAGCTTCAAGGTACAGGGAATTGTCTTTGATCAACAGAACATGTAATTCTGAGTTTTACAACAAACAAACAAACAGACCATTCAAAATAATTACATATGGTTGATTTTTACATCAGACTATTTTATGGTCTGTGTCCAGATGAAGTTCTGTGGATTATTTCAATACTTAAAGAGGGCTTATAAGAAAGATGGGGACAGACTTTTTAGCAGGGCCTGTTGCAATAGGACAAGGGGTAATGGTTTTAAACTAAAGGAGGGTAGATTCAGACTAGATATAAGGAAGAAATTTTGTACCGTGAGGGTGGTGAAACACTGGCACAGGTTGCCCAGAGAGTTGGTAGATGCCCCATCCCTGGAAACATTCAAGATCAGGTTGGACGGGGCTCTGAGCAACCTGATCTAGTTGAAGATGTCCCTGCTCACTGCAGGGGGGTTGGACTAGATGACCTTTAAAGGTCCCTTCCAACCCAAACCATTCTATGATTCTGTGATTTATCTAGCTCCATCTGTAAATCAGTACAAACAAAATGGGGATTCATTTTGCCTTTGTGATTTCATTTTTAGAGCCAGTCCTCATGGGATGATTAGTTTTTCCTGCAGGTACTGGACATCCCGAGCTCTTGCTGATTCCAGGAAGCACTGGCTTTTTGGAAGGCGAAGACCCCTAATGCTTGTGAGCTTGTCACTGCAGCAGCAGATTGCTAAAGCCTACTAGCACCTGGCTTACTAATAGCTTTCCATTTGTGTGTCTCTCTATCATTTTGGACCATCTGAACCATGCTTCCTTGTGTATGATTTATCTCATTCAGGGAGTTTGGAAATGGTGTGTTTCAGTGCGGTTTGCCTTTCAATTCTAAGGACTTGAGAGCCGCCTAGTGGAGGCCTCTGCCTGAATCCCCAAATTCAGCGAAGTCTCCTTTTTATCACCATGTATTACATCCCTTACTGGTATCACTCCCGACACTGTTCTTATAGCTGAACACCACATAAGGACTTCAACTGGATTTTATATGTTTGTCTTTTTTACAGAAATGTGATAAGGCAGAATTGGAATTAAGTGTTGATTTCCCATTATGACAAAAATCTTTTCTAACCTCACAGATCTCAGCATTAGACAACCTCATCAGGTAGTGGCCAGTACTAACAAGGAACTTAGTTCTGTAGAGCCAAGTCTGAACAAAATTAGAAAATCCACAAGAAGACAATGATACACTATATATTATTAATATAAAACATCATTATGGTTCATCAGCGCCAAAATCTACCAAATTGGGCAACCGTAAACTAAACAAAATTGCAATCACAAACAAAATCCCATTATTTCAGATAGTTATCTCTTTTCCTCTTGTTGTGATCATGCGATGATCATGAGATGCAAAACCACAAGGCACACATGGACTGATGTATCACTGATGCATCAGGCTGAGTAGCTGTTATTCTAATGCATGTGTGTATGAAGTCAGTAATGTAGAAAGCTGTAAATCAGACTATGTCTCTGACGTTTTCTTTTCATCTATCTATTATTGCTTTACATGTAGAGGTTAACTAAAGATGAAAAACATAATCAACCCTGTTCTAAGCCAGTCTGGACTTCAGGAGTAAAATCTGATGTATATGTGTATGTGTATTACTTACATCTGAGCGACAGGAGTGTGGGCTTCCCACTTTTCTCAGGGTTGTGATAGCATAGGGCACAGCATTAGGAGAGCATCCGTTGCTCAGCAAAAGCCAAGGAAGAAGGGTAAGGGAGCTTGGGAGTCAGGGATGTTTCCGAAACTCAGAAAGAAAAATGGCAGGCTGGGTTTACAGAGCATACTGGGAGTCTATTAGAGTCACAGGCATGGACAGACCCAGCAATGACACAATGTGGTTTATGTGTTATGGCTCTGGTGGGACAACAAACATGTCTCGTGATTCCTGTGAGGAACTAAGGCATAACTACAAGAAGCCACAGTGGGACTGCAGGCAAGTCAAAGAACTGAGGAAGACCTGGCACAGGAAGCTACGGCAGTGATGTAGAAGAACTGGAGATCTGCAACAGAGCAGAGAGACTCGTCTCCTCAGACAAAGCAAAGAAGTGCCTTGAACAGGAAGCTTGAGGTCTCCATGGCTAAGGTCCTATCTCATGACAGATAGGATTTCTCCACCATGAGTGTGATGGAGAAATGAGTTTCTGTGAAGAAGTAAACTTGTAGTTTACACACATTCCCCTTGACTGTAACAGGGTTTGCAGGTACAATAGAGTGCCACAAATTACTGCGAAGAGCCTGACTTATTCTGGCACTGCTCTGGTTTTACCAACTGAAATGCCAGAAAGAAACTGACTTTAAACAACCTAACAAAACATAGCATGCAATGGTATAAGAGTGAAATAATATCTTAAAGAAATGTCATTTTTTCACCAAATCTAGTATCCACTCTGAATTGATTTCAACATCACTTTTAAAACACAGAAAACTCCTCTAGCATCTGAAATCAAAACAACAAACACAGATTAGGAGCTGAAAATACCTATTTTTTTATTTGGAAACCTCAAACAGCTGTCAAAACAGAGATACCAAATGGTAAAAAGGTGGAATAAGTGCAGCAAAGAAGCAGCATTGACAAAAAATACCATCTTACCCAGAGAGAGAACAACAAGAACAGTGAAAAAGCATATACACTTACATCAACATACTTGTTTCCTTTTAGAGATTTGTCTGTCAAACCAAGATAGATGTAGGAAACCTATTCCAGGAGTAGTTCACAAGAGAAAAAGTGTTCCTTGAGATAAGAACAATCTTTCTGCTCTGTTAGTGTATAAYGTCCTGTGCGCTGAGACCTATGTCTTCCCAGGCATGCCAAACAAGCCTGCTTTAAATCACTATCATAAATATATACACATATTTATTTATTATATACACAGCTAATATGTAGCTGGAAAAAACCCCATGTATATGTATATATCTAGGCAGAACAGAACTGGAAAATATATAACAACTAAAGAAAAAAAAAAAACAAACCAAAGCTCAGTTCTTAACCAGATGCTATAGCATGCCCTCCCAGAATCCTGCATCTGACATGACATCATTGCCATTTACCATGAGATTATGGTTTAATAAGCAAGGGAATGTCTCATTAAAAGAAATCCTTGGAAGCTTCTGGTCTTTCAGCTGCTGGTTATTCTGAAAAATGATGGAGCAACACTACAAAATCCAGTTTCTTATACAGCATGCTTAAGCTTATACAGGATGTTTAGCAGTTCAAGATACTTTGCTTTGTAGATAATTTGTCTCTGTCTTAAGATGAACAAAAGGAATTATATATCTATATCCTGACTTTTAAGTATACTTTCTTGATAGTAAGTTTGTAGTATTTTGCTTAGGGTATTTTATTTGCTTAGGTGGTCTGGATTCAAACAGAAATAAGGTTGCTCTGAAACTGATAAATGGTAGTGTTCATCGAGTGAAGTCTGAACAATTGTCTGTGATTATCAAAAATTCAGACACAACTTCTAACACCCTTTCTAAGGAAAAACTTTCAGTAAGGAGTTCTGCTATGACTGATGCTCTGACATAATCCAATAAAATTCTCCAAAGAGGCTACTGCCTTATTTTAGAGGGAAACCCAGACTACGGACTGCAATGAAAAAGAATATTAAAAGTCATAAAGTTAAGATGCTACTTCATATTACCTTAAAATAGGACTTGCAGACATAACTTGAGTCAAGCATGTTCCAAACTGCAGGCAAACCATGACAGATTTTGTTTTATACAGATGTATGATTTCTCCCTCCATTAAATGAAGACATTAACCTATTGAATCCTATAGTCTTCATCTCCTGATCATTGCCTTAGATTATTGTGATAGACATACTAAACTCAGAGAACAACTCTGAAGGATTCCAGGTTCACCTAGGAGGTTAGAAAAGAGATCATTTTTCTGTGTTCTTCCCCAGTGTTGAAGCTGATTATTTTGTGGAAAAGAAGACAGCGCACTTTGTCAAAATGTTCCATAGGACATAATCAACACACTTCCTAGTGTGTCTATTCTCAGTGTGTAATCCTTCAAGGATCCAAGCAAGCAAGCTTTCYGTCCTCCCAGGCAGGAGTTCTGGAGTAAAGTGAAATAACACTGGAGTGGAGAACCAAGTATTAGCCTCTCTGTGCATCATTGACTTTGCATGTAAATAGGAACTGGCAAATTGTTTACGCCTCTTAGGATAAAGCAATATTAAAAGAAAAAATACGTATCTATGCACCTCTGTGAAATTTGCCTATAAAGCAYGCATAACCGTACCTCACAACAATCAAGCAAATGGAGGTAAAAATCTGCCTGCTGTGACACATTTTCATGAATTCTGTCACAAGTCACATGCTTACACACAAGGCAGTCAGAAAGAAAAGGAAAGCTGTGTAAATGTGAGGAAAAGAACTGTAGGGAAAGAAAATGGGGGGAAAAAAAAAGGGAAGAGGTGCAGAATTCTGAGAAAGAGAAACAGAGACATCCAATTTGGCTTCAGATACAAAGGGAGCTTTCTAACATCCTAACATGTGGTTTCCTAGCAAATACAATGTTAGCATAGCCACATATATTTCCAGACAAGGCATTCAGTCATGGAAATTATGAAAGAGAATAAATAAAAATTGCCTCAAATGCAATAGACTCAAGTAAGTTAATTATAATTAATTTTTAAGTCATCCTAAGTAGAATTATTATTCTGAAAGAAGAAACCTATCAAGGACTCCATTGAATTGACACAGAACTGTGTTAAGGATATTGATTTTAGCTAGAAAAGTACTGGCAAGAGAAGAGGGGAAGGAAAAAGATATTTTTTAAAAATAATTTTATCTATGGTTTTCAGTCCTACTGTAAATAGGCTGAATACTGGAAGTGAAAACAAGTGCTTTAGATTGTTTCATAGTAACAGCTGTGGTTTTTGAAATAGCTACAGATATTGTGCATCAGACCTTCCTGTGAAAGAATGACCAGTGCTCCACTGACTTTGAATCTATGCTGACTTACACCAAATATACACTGCACTGTGTTGGTCACACGGGAAAGCAGATGGGAGGAGAAAGGAGGGAAAATAAATTATTTTTATTTGTGTTCAATAAAATTTGGCCTACAGGCTTTATGTGACTCAGTACTGGACATCTGGGATTGATCATAAGATCACAAACTGGAAAGCAGTCATCTGGCTTCTAGAAATAAACACATTCAGTTCCTCTTCCACAACTTTATTTTTTTAATGATAAACTGCAACAGCCATTTTAAGTCTTTTTAATGCTTGCAGCCACAGTATTTTTAACTTTTTAGTAATTTTTAGTATTACTTATTCACATCGCAGCATCAGACAACTGTTAAATTTCATTTAATCCTGGACTGGCAGTAGTGTTTGGGATTGCCCTCCACACTCTCACACACACAATTAATTCACTACTTTTTTGCTTCAAAATTTTATGAAACAATGGTAATCTTGCAACTCCGATTTTTATTAGTTCCATTGCTTACAAGCGTCATGGGAGCGGCCCAATATGCGATGCAAGATGCAGCGCTGATGAACTATATTGACCGGCGTCTCCTATCCTTAGAGGTATGTGCTATCTGTATCATTCTGTAATACTGCCTAACTGCAAAGAGGTTTGAAAATGTGTTAATGTTCTTCTATGTGTGTGAACACAGAACAGTTTGTATGCTAAACAATATCAGGAAGATAAATTTCCAGCTTTTTCAAATAAATAAGTAAAATTGTAGCTAAACCTTTAACTATAATGATTCCTAATTACCACATCATTATTTATTGCAGGATATAATTTCAGAATTTTATATTTTTATTCTGTTATCACTCATATTTTTTTACGACATCAGTGAATTTAGCTGAATATGCAAATGTTTATAGTACTGTCACAGTCCATCCTAGGGAACAGTATAACCATATTGTCACCAGTAGAAGTGCTGTCAATTATTAACAAGGAGATAGACATTTATCAGGTATTTTTTCTAAGTACAGATGAACCTACCTGGAAGAGTAGTTTAAGACACATTTGTGTAAACTAGCAGTGTATCTGCATTTTAACTAGGAGTTGAAATAATCCCCTTACAGCTGGGAGACTGAAATAGGTATTTGCTTTCAATTAATTATATAAAAGTACCAGTACCTGCTTCTTTTTCTGCAGTAAAAAACTACCAGTACTGCAAAATACCTTTTCAGTATTGGCATGCTGTAATCATACATAGTTTATCTTAAAGCATTAACATGTCCTTGGCTCCTGACTTGCATTGGTAGACTTTTAGAGAAGCTTTAACTTGTCTGATGTCACATTCCCTTTTTGTATAAAGCGCKCTCTGGTCTTAACTTCACAACACAGAAAGAACTGAAGGATTAGCCTGGTATTCTGTTCCCATTGTGTAGACTGAGATTTAAATTTTATTAACCACTATAGGAATAACTTCACATGGTAATTGCCATTCATTTGGCACACATTAAAAATTATGCAATTCCACCTGTGGCATTTGGTGCAAGGGGCCCCGAACAAAGAACAGGAAAAAGGGTGAGGCAGATATTGAAGAGAATGCTTGAAAACATTTAAAATAAAGTTTTTGTAGAAAGTAATTAAACAGCTTCCTGGGGACTTATGGTCACATATAAATGGGGGAGGGGTGGGACCCACACAAAAACCACATGTCACAAAACAAACAAAAAAAACCACCACCACCAAGTTTACAAGGAACACATGCATACTGCACTAATCATCCAGTAAACTCAAGACATTCCCTAGTCAAACACCACCTTAAAACAAAAGACCTGAAATCTGTGCATAAAGCACCAAATCAGAACACCCAATCTGGCAGTTAGATCTACTATGATTGTGTGTTTGGGCTTAAATATTGGCTCAATTTCCTTATCTTCCCAAAGTGGCAGCTGGGCTTCTATTTTCAGGCCACCTATGATATTTATAGAAGCAGCTGCATTACAACAGAGAAATCACTTTCCTCACCTTTAAAAATGTTGATAACTTGAATCTAGTTAGAAAGAAACATCTGTATTGTTTTTTGAATAGAGCCAACAATTTGACAAAAAAAAAAAAAATTCTCTAACATAGAGATGTCAGTATTTCCATTTTCCATTTTAAATGGATGAAAAATAGCCACACTAGATACTGTGTTAGTCAGAAGAGGTGTATTTATGTGAAATGTTCACATTGTAGATTTCCTGCAGAAAACTTTTTGAGACTGCTTCACCAGTGGTCCTACAGGAGGAGTTCTGAAAAGTTTCTGGAAAGCAAGTAATCAGAGATCATGTGCCCTTAAGTATCACCAGCTGTTTCCACCAGAGCACTTTTCTCTCTTTAGGCAGCAAAATGAAGTATCTGATTATCAGTAACCACACCAAGAAAAAAAAAAGTGTATTTTTGTCCAGAACCGTGAATGCTAGTGCCAGTCTAATTCACGTAGATATACAGCAACAGACCATCGGTTTGAAATAGATAGGGGGCAGGGGGACCAGAAAGGAGAGAATAGCACGGTTTTTGAAGTAATCATGGATGAGGTTTTAATCTATACAGAATATACATGTATATCCATGTATTTTCTTCCTGTGTTCTAACTCAAGAAGAGGCTGGAAAAATGCAACCAAGACATACTGGATTACGTGGAAGAATTCCGAGACTTTTCAAAGATGGTACTATCACGCCTGGCAGGACTGAACAATTATAAGGCTGAGGTTAAAAGTGAAGTAGAGAATTTGCTAACAAGAATTGAACGAGCACAAAGGGACATTGACTATTTTGGATCTGTCACAGATTCTAATACATGTATAGAAGTACATGAAGACCTGGTGAAACAGCAGCTATTTGAAGAAGCAGAAGAAAAAAGGAAACTTAAACTCATGCTTAATGCAAGTAAGAACAGTTTACTTTTCAGAACTTTGATACGAATGAACCAGTTCCCTAGCCAATGAATGCATGCTGATACAGGGATAACAGAATTTCACAAGTTATGTGAATACCACAGATAACTGCATGGGGGTTTGGCTGTGTAAATATTAGACTTTTAAAAAAAAAAAAACCAAACTACAAAAAAGATATGGGAGAGGGAGGGAAGAAAGTACAATTCAAACATTTATTTTGCAGATACTCTACTGCATATCAAATTGATTCTTTGGAAGCTGCTTTTTATTATAAAGTAATGTAAAAAGGCTCTGAAGGTATGCTCTTGCGAAGTCCTAGAAAAAATGCCAGTGCATTTCTGAGTATTGCAGCTATACCAAGGAATTAATGGTGGTCTTTGTTTTTTGGAGTGGGCAGGGGTCAAAACCTCAACTTAAAAGTGAACTCACGAGTTAATAAAAAGACTGAATTCACTTCTACAATTTGCATCTGTTTTACTGTTCTCCTCTGTTATTCCTTCTCTCCCTCTCCCCTCCATGTACTTTATCAAGAGAGCACACCGGCTTAGCTGCAAGCAAAGCTCAGTTCTGATTCGAAAATTAAGTGTTAAGGTACCTAGTATGAGGACTATATACACAATCTATACTTTTTTAAAAACAAATTAAGTTTTATAACAATAAGTATCTTCACCTTAAGAAAGTTGAGTTATAGATGTAAATTACATATTGTAGACCTATTTGAGGTAGTCTGTTTCATTTTCATTCAAAAGTAGTAAGAAATTAAAAATAAACAATAAGAAGTATAAACTGCCATTTTTTAAAAAGCCAGATGAAAGATCTTTAGCATCATCAATTATACAATTCTACTAACTTCAACAGAATTACACTGACTTAATTCTACAAATAAGTTTACAATTTGTTCCTTAAACTTTTCCAGCAAGAGAGTATTAAGGCAAATGGTAACAGTAGCAATCACCTATTCTGCTTCTAAGCTCCCATCCAGAGTGCTCTGAATATCAAGATTTCTTTTTTCCATATATAGATTTTTTGAACGTTAGGCATTTTATTGAGAGGCAGGAAAATTTTGGGATTTTTAAACTGACTGTGGTAAGGACAGTTTGAAAATTATATCTTTCTAAGAGTTTCAGAGGGGAAAAATTACTTTCCATTTTCCCTTGTTGGAAATTATTACTTTTAATTTTATTGCAGCAGTTCATAGCAACTTTACTTTTGTCAATACTAGTCAGATGCTTGTCCCATTGAAGTCGATGGCAAAACTAGTCCCTGTGTAGATTTTACAGCACTTAGAAAAAGTAGCAAGACCTTCAACTCTAGCAAATAGCAGCTCTGCTTCTATGCTATCATACAGTAACTGGAAGTTACGATTATTTTTGCTGAGTCATTCCAAAACTCTAGCAAAAAAAMCATTTTTTTAAGTCCAACTTTGTTACTGGTTTTGGTTCAAGTTCACGCACGCTTGAAAATAACAATCAAGTAGAATCACTGTTTTTACATGCAGTAGCTGATACCTCATCCTGCTTTGGGTCAGAAATGGGAAACTATCTTCTGCACATTTTGGGGTATGGTAAGAAACAGTGGGCTTTGAAGGTATCATTGCTGAGAATGTGGAAAAATTTTGGTAAACTTTTTGCTCACTGTGAATGTCTCAGTTTCTCAGTCTTCCTCCAAGCTGTTATAAAAGCCAAGGAGAGTTAAAAATCTTCTCTCAAGAAAAGAGACACTATTCATAGATGTCAGATAGTAATCTGGTTATTTCTCCTGCAGAGGAAGATGTTGCTAAGGCTGGCTAGGTATTTTGATTCAACAGTTTTATGTTTTTAGAATCTATCTAATCAATCAACGTTAGTTTTGGGAAAGTTATTGTGGCTTGCTCAGGGAAGGTGCATCCAGAGTGAGGACTTCCGAGAAAAAAATCCATGCTGTAGCAGCAATATCGAAATGCTTTGGTTAGAGGGTATCAGTACACATAAATTACATAAAGGTTGCTTTCTACAGGCAACTGGAATCTTGCCATTGACTTCAATAGGTTCATATCAGGCCAAATAGGGAAGCTGGTTTTGCTTTCTCCATTTCATCTACTGCCAGAACTTCCTGCCTTAGGGCTTTGTTTGTTCTGTTGACTAAAATGACTGTACTTCACTAAAGGCAATACTTTAAACTTCAAATAGTGTCTCTTGTAATTTATGAGTGCCTTTGGTAAACAAGCTTGTTAATATGCTTTGCAGTAGAGTTTTTCCTGGAAAGGATGGTACTTGATAAAGATCTTAGTGTCTAAATGCCTGAGTCTTCACAAGCTTGGTGCTTTTTGGTCTTAAACATCTGTGCAAAGTGCATACAAAAYGTAATGAAGCCAAAACTGTAACTCGCTCTCTGCTAGTGCCAATTTTATCCCTATAGTGAGGTAAACAACTATGTGATTCCACCAGCCATGCTTCTAGCATAAGAATTGATAACACAGACATCATACCATTTCATTTAAAGACCACCTTAATGTATGGGCATTCCCRATTTTGTGATCCATATATTTGCTCTAGTTCCTTTGTGCTGCAGGTGTTGCGAAGGGAAATGGGAAGATAACCCAGTGTTTTGGCTTTCAGTTATGATGATCTATTTTTATTTGTCTTCGTATTATAAATGCAAAAAAAAGAGGCTAACAGAGGATAAGAGAACTCCTGAAAAAAAAAAAATACTATACACATGGCATATCAGGAAAATGGATTTTAATTTGTATGCCTTCAATAAGAAATAAATTTGATTATTTTACAGTATTGATCTAAAACAGAAGTCACTTCTCTGAAGTAAAAATTACAGCCCTGTAAAAGAACTGACAAGAATAATCAGAGAATCACTAACTGTGCTCTTGGTCTCCTCTCAGGTACACAAATAGAATCCCTTTTGGATAACACTGGTCTAATAGAGCAGAAAACAACACACTATGTGTAGCTGAAGATACGCAGTTTCCTTAGCAGAAGATGCTGAATATATCGTATAAAAATAGCTTCAACACTACTCGCCATAGCCACACTGCTGACACCTTTACTGATATATTGACCCTGGCCTTATAGTTGGATTAAAAGGAAACTACGTAATTCAAAGAAAGGAAACTAGAAAATTCACAGATATTCTAATTTTTTTTTTTTTTTTTTTTTTTTTTTTATGTCGTCTTTCGAGATCTCCTTGCAGGTTGTGACCACATGTTTGCAGGTCTTAAATCCCTAAAGATAGTTAAGAAGACTGGAGATAAGCATGGCTCTTGGATGAAAGATCCTGGCAAAAAGCATACAAAGATTTATTTATTAAATGGTTCTGTAAATAATGTTATTTTGGAATTTGCAAATATCATGACATTCATGGAAAGCAACCATACACTAAAAGCTCGCAAAGTCACCTTGCCATTTCCCTGGGAAGGAACTGGCCACATCATATATCAGGGTTTCCTGTTCTATCACAGATATGGCTCCTTAAATGAGATAATTAAATTCAATATCCAGAAAAGAAGTATAACTGACCAAATGCTACTGCCAGGGGCTGGAAGGATTCCTGCCTATCAGCTTTCTCCATCTACAAAAATAGATCTTGCCATTGATGAGCAAGGGCTCTGGGCAATACATGCAGAACCAGAGACTGGAGGAAACATTGTAATTACTAAAATGAACCACATAACCATGACAGTAGAGCACACTTGGGACACATCATGCAATAGCAAGGATGCTGAAGCAGCTTTCATGGCATGCAACACACTCTATGTTGTGTACAACTTTCCTAGTGGAGGCACCTCTCGCATACAATGTGTTTATGATGTTTTGGATGCTGTAAATACTTATGAAATCCCAGTATTGCATTTTCCAAAACGTCAGGGTAGTCATTCCACTATACATTACAATCCTAAAGAAAAGCAACTCTTTGCTTGGGGTGATGGATCCCAGATCATTTACAAGCTTCACACAAAGCAGAAAGTTTAGAATCTTCAGCAACTTTTCAAATACGCTTAAAAGCTAGCAGTTCCATGTCAACATGGTCATTAAAGTGTATTAAAATTACATTATTCCCATCTGTTTCAACTTTACAATCTATTTTACATAAATTTAGGCTTATATACCCCCGTCATCTTAAACTAATGTTCAATTAAGAATATGTAAAGACTCCATTAATATGAATTACATGATGACTAAATACCACACATGTACAGCCCCCCCTGCCCCGCCCCCAAATTAGTCTTAAAGACTAAGGTTAATTAAAAAAAAAAAGAATCCATCTCTGACATGTTCTCTTCCTATCAAAACTATGTATTCTGCTTCAGTGCCATGGAAATCAAACCAGAAGTCCTTCCTGTCCAATATACGTTATCTAACAACCTTCACTACCCTGAAGCGCACTGTAGGAAGCCTTCTTGTAAGCACTACAAAATCACATGCTTCCAGCAAAATTCTATAAAGTTTTAACAGGAGATATTTATTATATCACAAAGCATAAGAGTATACATCCTCACAAACATGGTTAATTTTTAATATATAGTTCTTGTATATTACATCAAGGCTATTCCTAATCATTGAACTTCTAGACTATTTCCATGAAATTTCCACGGAATTTCCACATTTTTGTTATCCATACAGCTGTACAGTCCACTTTTGATCCTGCTAATACATTAGCTACAGCTAAATATCCACTTCTATCAGCTTCAATTTGCCACCTTTCAATTTTTTTCAGTGTATCACTGCTTGTGTGTCAGAAGGAATGTTCCTAGATGATCTGTTCTGTAGCATACACTATTTTTAAATGTTTTACATATCACACTCTGTTTCCTTTCTTATTAGTCCTCTTTCAGCATCTAGTTGTGAGGCATTTTCTCAATACTTCAAATCACTTCCATTGCTCATAGAGGAATCTTTCTTATCCTATCCTCTGACTCCAGCAAAATACCTGTACAGAAAAGTTGTCCCTGATGAGCACAATAGTGCAAGTGAGGGCATGCCACTGGTCAGTCCTGGTTTTGTGAGTAACAGGTAAACTCTAGGTAAATACAAACACATTTTTGTTTCAAAAATAATATTAAAAAAACCAAACAAACCCTAGACTTTTACTTGTGAAATACAGGTACTGGCTGTAGTTTTTGGATTTTAATGACAGCTGCATTTCTGTTTAATAACAAAAAAAAAAAAACCCACCACACAAAAAATGGTGCTTGAAAAGCAATCCACAGCTGTTTCTACAGAAAGCCCATTTTGTTCTTTACACTGAAAGAGCTGTTGTTCTGTTTAAAAATAGCTTCAACAGAACAGCCAAACATCAGGGAATGATTTTGAAAAGGAGTTCCAGAATACAACTAAGAGCATATGGAACTGCTGAGTTGCAACAGTGCTACTCTGCTTTTAGCAAAAGAAAGTATATTGTTCTAAGCAGCCTTAATGACTATAGCATTACTTCTGTGTTACAGAAGCCATAGGAAGCACTGTTAAAGACATTCTCAGGCTGAAAGTAAGGTGTGCTGGCACTGATTTCCTGTGTGACCATGGGTCAAAGGCAGATTCAACTATTTGGCCTTTTATTCCTCATCTGTAAAATTACAAACACAGAAATACAAAATGGTATTAGCCACCTTTGGAATGCTTTGAGATCTTTTACTGCAAAAGGATGTGTAATTTTCTTTACTTAACAAATAAAGGCTTTTGATGTAAATACAGATTGAGTCTGCTCTTTAGAAAAGGCATTCTTGGAATATGCTATGCGCCACACTACTACACAAGAGAAAGCCCACGTTATTATTCTACATAGAGATTTCAATGAGCAATCCTCAAAAGTTCAGGCAGGGTCCTCTCTGAAACTTGCTGCCCTGGAAATCCAAGCTTCTTAATGAATTAAAGGTACTGCCTCGTTTTGATAAAAGGAGAAAGTTTTGTATGGATGACCTTCACTAGATTATTTCATATTGTACAAAATGCAAAAGAAATGAAAAAAAGAAAATAGAATACCAAAGTTTTCACAAATCTCAAAACTTAGGTTCAGTTATGAGGAGAGGCAAATTTTCAAGCTTTCTAGTTTCAAAACCGTATATGAACAATCAAACAATTTGAAGAGCTGGAATTCCCAGATGTTAATCCTGATACTGATTTGTTGGCAAACCATTTATACACAATCATAAGAGAACAAGGACAGAAGGAGGCATTGTTGAATTAGCATGTCTCAACTATTCTTTAAAGCCCTTGATAGGTACTCCACAACTTTCCCAGGGAATTTACTCCATCAATTCACAAGCCAGCCGCTGTAACATTTTTCCTAAAGCACAACTTCAGTTTTCCTTGCTGCAATGCAACCCCATTGATTTTTGTCCTGTCCAGCATAAGAACATAAGAGTAGCCTTATTTAATCAGCCAGAGAGTTAACCAACCCAACAGCCAATCTCAAAGCGGTAGAAAGAAAGAATACATAGGGAAGAGCATAATAACAGCGTAAACATGTACCTCTCCTGTTAGTGGTTCACGCCAGAGGCGCTGTCTTTGTGCTCAGTATCGCTGAAGACTTTTCTTTCATGAATTTCATAGAATCATAGAATGGTCTGGGTTGGAAGGGACCTTTAAATGTCATCTAGTCCAACCTCCCTGCAATGAGCAGGGACATCTTCAACTAGATCAGGTTGCTCAGAGCCCCGTCCAACCTGATCTTGAATGTTTCCAGGGATGGGGCATCTACCAACTCTCTGGGCAACCTCTGCCAGTGTTTCACCACCCTCATCATACAAAATTTCTTCCTTATATCTAGTCTAAATCTACCCTCTTTGAGTTTAAAACCATTCCCCCTTRTCCTATTGCAACAGGCCCTGATAAAGTCTGCCCCCATCTTTCTTATAAGCCCCCTTTAAGTATTGAAAGGCCACAATAAGGTCTCCCCCAAGCCTTCTCTTCTCCAGGCTGAACAACCCCAACTCTCTCAGCCTTTCTTCATAGGAGAGGCGTTCCATCCCCCTGATCATTTTTGTGGCCCTCCTCTGGACCCGCTCCAACAGGTCCATGTCTTTCTTGTGCGGAGGGCTCCAGAGCTGGATGCAGTACTCCAGGTGGGGTCTTACCAGAGCAGAGGGGCAGAATCACCTCCCTCGACCTGCTGGCCATGCTTCTTTTGATGCAGCCCAGGATACGCTTGGCCTTCTGGGCTGCGAGCGCACATTGCCAGCTCATGTCCAGCTCTTCATCCACCAGTACCCCCAAGTCCTTCTCGGCAGGGCTGCTCTCAATCCCTTCATCCCCCAGCCTGTATTGATACCAGGGGTTGCCCCGACCCGGGTGCAGGACCTTGCACTTGGCCTTGTTGAACCTCATGAGGTTCACATGGGTCCACTTCTCGAGCTTGTCCAGGTCCCTCTGGATGGCACCCCATCCCTCAGGTGTGTCAACTGCACCACTCAGCTTGGAGTCCTCTGCAAATTTGCTGTGGGTGCACTCGATCCTACTATGTCATCGATGAAGATATTAAACAGTACTGGTCCCAGTATGGATCCCTGAGGGACACCACTCGTCACCGATCTCCATCTGGACATTGAGCCGTTGACCACTACCCTCTGGATGCGACCATCCGGCCAATTCCTCATCCACCGGACAGTTCATCTGTCAAATCCATATCTCTCCAGTTTAGAGAGAAGGATGTTGTGGGGGACCTTGTCAAAGGCCTTACAGARGTCCAGATAGATGACATGCGTAGCTCTTCCCTTGTCCACTTCTGCTGGTTTTGGCTGGGATAGAGTTAATTTTCTTCATAGTAGCTAGTATGGGGCTATGTTTTGGATTTGTGCTGAAAACGGTGTTGATAATTCAGGGATGTTTTTGTTATTGCTGAGCAGTGCTTACACAGAGTCAAGGCCTGTTCTACTTCTCACCCCACCCCACCAGCRAGTAGGCTGGGGGTGCACAAGAAGGTGGGAGGGGACACGGCTGGGACAGCTGACCCCAACTGACCAAAGGGATATTCCACACCATGTGACGTCATGCTCAGCATATAAAGCTGGAGGAAGAAGAAGGAAGGGAGGGACGTTTGGAGTGATGGCGTTTGTCTTCCCAAGTAACCGTTACACATGATGGAGCCCTGCTTTCCTGGAGATGGCTGAACACCTGCCTGCCGATGGGAAGGAGTGAATGAATTCCTKGTTTTGCTTTGCTTGCGTGCACGGCTTTTGCTTTACCTATTAAACTGTCTTTCTCTCAACCCATGAGTTTTCTCACTTTTACCCTTCTGATTCTCTCCCCCACCCTACCGGGGGTGAGTGAGTGAGCAGCTGTGTGGTCCTGAGTTGCTGGCTGGGATTAAACCACGACAGTCCTTTTTGGCACCCAACGTGGGGCTCAAAGGGTTTGAGATAATGACAGATTTGATTGGAATGTGCTGGATCGATTTTATAGCTGTTATTGCTGTTTAGCTATTAATCGGCAGGCTCCCGTGCTTGCCATGGGGCTTGCTTGCCTTACTGTATATTAGAGTCTCGTGCTCGTTAGTGGCTGTTTTTCGCTTTCACTGCTTGCTGTACTGCTGTACTGCTTATCATCTTCCTGTGCTGTGCCTGGGAACATTTTGATAACAGCAATGGCCATGCACCTAGGCTGGCAGATGGCCAGGGCATCGCTGCTGTTTCTGTGCTGCTGTACTGGACAGGCTGGAACTCCAGTGTGATTTCAGGTCGAAGGGACTGTGACCTGTGGATGAGACCACGAGGGAGCAGGACACCCAGAAGCATCTGTGGCCATGGATAAGCCCATGCCAGAGCAGGTACCTCTGAAAGCGTCTGTGGCCATGGTTATGTCTGTGCCGCAGCAGGTATACCTCTGCAGGGATTGTGGCCCAAAGATAAGTCCACGCTGGAGAAGGTACACCTCGAAGCATCTGTGGCTGTGCATGAGGTCATGCTGGAGCACCTCAAAGCGTGTGGCCATGGATAAGCCCATGACAAAGCAGGTACAGCCCTGGAGGGATTGCAGCCATGGGTAAGGCCATACTGGAGCAGGTTTACTTCTGAAGAGACTGTGGCTCATAGATAAGGCTCCACTTGGAGCAGGTACACCCCTAAGGGACTGCAGTCTGTGGATAAGTCCAAGCCAGAGCAGGGGCATGGGGAGGAGTTCATTGCAATGTTAAACCCTATGGTGTGGTCCAAAGGGACCAGGGGTGGAAATCATAACGGAAATACCTTTAAATTGTTGTAACCCAGGATTTGAGTTGCATGTTATAGGAATTACTATAGCAGGAACCACCTGAACCAATGGAGGAGAAGCCTTACAAGAAGCAGTGCAAGTGCAGCAGTGACCTGACCTGAGYTGGCTTTGGTGCCCAATAACTCCATGCAACACACCACCTCTCCTGTCCTGAGTGACCACCATAACAGATGGAGCCCAAAGTCATGGACTAAATGAACTCAATGGACATTTTGTGGACATTTGTGGACATTTTACAGACATTTCGCAGGTGTGGTCCATAGACTAAGGGAATGATATCTGTGTATTATATCAAAGGATGGGAAGGGGGGTGGTGGTTAATGAGGATGTATAGGATAGTGTGGTAC
>JAYKAV010002963.1:8497-52721 GCA_035582835.1 Phoebastria nigripes
GCGGCCTCCACCGGCCCGGCCGCCGCGGGGACTCCCCCGGGAAGGGCAGGGGAGCATCCCCCTCTCTTCTCCGAGATATCTCTCTCYTTGGACGCAAGGACGACGGGGCCGGGCTCCGGGGCACCCGGCTGAGAGGTCGCTGGAGCCTGCGGTGCCTCTGTGGGGGGAAGAAAGTCGTGAGTACGCTTGTTGTCCTCCCCTCAGCTTTTCCTTTTGTTTGTGTTAGTTTTTTTTTTCTTTTTTTTTTTTAAATATACGCACAGCAGCAGCAAAATCCCGCGTTAAACATGCTGCTTCTCCCGCCGTCTGGCTGGGAGGAAAAAAAAAAAAACAAACCAGCAAACCCCCGGTTCATTTGCAAGCCCCCAAAGGCTGGGAAAGAGGATGCGCTTTGCCTTCCCACGGCAGGGCTGGGGAGATGTCCTGTCCCGCCGAGTGGTAAACTCTCTTCCAGCTCCGCAACGCCGTGTTGGATAGCCGGACAAACCCATTCCACCTCCCCTCCGCAGCGTGGAAGCGGCCCCGCGTGGTGCCCGCGCCCGCGGGGCCTCGCTCCGCCCCGCCACTCGTGGAGGGGGACACCTGTGGGGTTCGGCTGTTCCGACCGCGCTGCGTGGACGCRGTGTCGTTCCTACTGCTGCCCTCAAGTTTGCTGCGAGGTCTCATCCCAGCGCCAGGTACCCCGCAGCCCGTGGGAGCCGCTCTCCGCCCCGCCTCGCATCCCCCGGCGCTCCGTCCCGCCCGGCAAGCGAGGGCGCAGCCGGGGGAGCGGGAGCAGGGCAGGTACCCGCGGCCCCTCCGGCTGCAGCCCCCCCCCCCCCCCCCCCCCCCCCCCCCCCCCCCAGCGCCTTCCCCACCCGGTTCCCTTCTTCTGGGGTGTCTGAAATCCCACCGTTTCAGCAAATGGCTTCTCTTCTTCTGAAGTCGAATCACCCCAGATGCCAGACCATCACTAAAGGCCTCCAACCCCCCCCTCCCCAAACCCCTTCCCCTTTGGGTGAAACCCCCATTTCCCAGGAACAGAGAACCAGAGACAGCCCTGGTCTCCCACGGGGCCGTTTGATGCTGGCTGGGTGCTCTCTCTTTTCACCCAACACCACGACAGCCTCACGGCACAACTGCAACACCCTCCCCAAGMCGCCTGAGAGCTGCCAGAGGTTCAGCTCTTTACGGGACCCAGACCCCAGCAGCACTGGCTAGTAGGACCGTATAGGTTTACATCTTGTGTTTATTTCGGTGCTACCAGTTTCATAACTACCACTTGCYACGCTGTGTAAGTAGGTGCTGAAAATGTTAAAATATTGTGAATATCAAGAACCCAAGCCATTCAGACATTCTGCTACAGCAGACTTCAGTGCACTGAAAACAGATAAGTGACATATCACGATCTCATAATCTCTTGCTAACTCCACAAGCAAATTGAGCTGAAAACAAAACAAAACAAAAAAAMCCAAGAAGATTAAGTTTTAGAAAGAAATGAGCGTTCTGTACAGAACTAATCGCACTACAGACAACCAATACTGTAGCACTGAGCAGACATGGGAGAAAATAACCTGTTTTCCAGTTGAATATCAATTGTGGACCTGTTCAGATAACAGAAATAAGATGCTATGCATACAGCTGGAACAGGAAAGGTAAGCAGTGGCTGCACCTTCCACTACAGACCAAGCCTGTGTCAGTCCTAGCTGCGGAGATAGCTCTCTTCGCAGTAGGCAGAAAGMCACGACGGAGGTTCAGCCTCTAAAGGGAAAAGCTGGCTTTGTTTCAGGGACCCTTCGTAAACCAGAAGATAAGTAAGGATTGATTTATTTGTTAATAGGTTTGGGGAGCTGGATAACATTGACCTTTTGCATACTAATTTTGCTGAATGCCCTCAGTGTATAAATCATATCCCAAAGCAGACAGTTTTAATTTTGGGTGGAATCTAGGCCCTTAATTTAAGCTGTCCCTTATTAAAATTATGCATGTCTGGCCCTTTGAATTGGGCAAGAAAGAGGATGGACAACCCAGCCTGCCCACATGCCTTGTGTAGCCAACTAAGGGAGGGAGGTGTTTCAGAGGACCTGTGGAGGGGCAGCCGGTCCATTTGGCTTCTGTGCTGCCACCTCTCCAGCTGACCATTCAGAAATACAGGCTCACCTGCAGCAGGCACCAGGCCACTTTAAGTTACATATCTATAGGGGTAGGTTAGATTTCACTTCCTTTCACTTCCCACAGGCTCTACCCACAAGGCTGAAATCAATCTCCCTCTTCCCTGCCTGGCCCAGGGCTGTGATTCTTGCACTCCTGCCACTACATCTCCAGTGAAAGGGCAGAAGGGGGCTTGCCCAGAGTATCGCTGTGTAACCCAGTGGCTAAGCCGCAGCTGCACCTTCAATTCCCCTTGGCCTGAATCCAAGGCTTCCCCCATCCTAGTGGTGCTCTACCACCAGACTCGGACCTAACGCTTACCCGGTCAAATAAGGTTACCTGGAGTCTGGACCGAATCTAACTTCAGGGGATGTTCAYGGGGAAGCTCTGCAGAATGCAGATTTTGTTCACCTGAAGAGGGATTGCAGCAGAGCAATAGGTCGGAAGCCAGTGTTAGAGCATCTGGAGAACTTTTACAGTAAGCAATGTAACCAGCAGATTTAGGAGCCTTCAGAGCAGGGCAGTGCTAATTGCAATAAAGTGGGGGGGGACAGACGGGGACTTACACACCCACAGCTTCCCCAGCTGACACCACAGGAGCACTCGGAGCCCTGGCCTAGGGCTAGGGCTGCTGTTTCACTAAGCACTGATGTGTTCACAAGGGTTCAGCACCTACTAGTCCTAAACCCACAGCCTAGACACATGGCTATGGGCTGTTACAGGCAGTGGGAAGCCTGTCATTTAGATGTCCCAAACGCTTTCTATTTAAGGTCAAATTCAGCAGTGTCCAGAGAGTCTGGGGTAAGAAGGACACGCTGTGGGGTTTGCAGGAGTCCTTAGAGGTGGTGGTTGTGACAGCGGTTAGCGCTGTAAAACATGAGTAACGGCCTCATTGAAATGCCACAATCCCAACCTGTTACCCAATACAGAAGAGCATCCTGAGTGAATATGGCCCATTTTCTCTTTCTGTTGGTTTCGAGACAAAATCTGCTATTTCTCAACCAGAAGGATTGGCCTCTCTGCCTTCCCTGGACAGATCCTGCTGTTCTGTGTGAGCGGGGCCGCGACGGGTACTAACCGTCCGGCAGACAGAAAGATGCACAAAGGAGCTGGAGTTCCCTCACTCTTCCAAATTTAAACCCACCATCCACAGGAGACTTCTAGGAAAAAGTGTTTTTATAAGGAGACAGTGTTGTTCTGAGGAAAAAGATATGCTAGGGAGCAAGGTAGTATGCTTKCTTTCTTGCAAAGAAGAGAGTGTACATTTTCACTTAGTCTCTTATAGTGTTTAAGGAAAAAATCTGTTTTTATTAATAAACTGCATTCAACATTTTTAGATGATAAATTGTGGTAACATTGAAAGTATGGTATGATACATGCCACAGATCACCTGCATGCACAAAGGTCATCCATCTACTGATACATGGCACTAAACTCCTCCAGTTTGGAGCCACAGTTGAATATGGCAGCTCTAGCTGCCAGAGTTCAGGTTCAGTTCCTGCCAACTGAAAGATGTAAAAACTGCCTAAGGACTGTATATTTAGGAAAACACAAAAAGGTGGGTCGTCACCCCACCCCCCTGCCACTGACTTCTTGCTATCAGGTGACAGCTGCCTGGGAAGCTGCCTGTCGGAAAAGGACCTGGGGGTGTTGGTCAACAGCTTGCGGAATCTGAGCCGGCAGTGTGCCCAGGTGGCCAAGAAGGCCAACAGCATCCTGGCCTGTATCAGAAATAGTGTGGCCAGCAGGAGTAGGGAAGTGATCGTGCCCCTGTACTTGGCGCTGGTGAGGCCCCCACCTCGAATACTGTGTTCAGTTTTGGGCCCCTCACTACAAGAAAGACATTGAGGTGCTGGAGCGTGTCCAGAGGAGGGCAACGAAGCTGGTGAAGGGTCTGGAGAACAAGTCTTACGAGGAGTGGCTGAGGGAACTGGGGTTGTTAGCCTGGAGGAAAGGAGGCTGAGGGGAGACCTTATCACTCTCTACAACTACCCGAAAGGAGGTTGTAGGGAGGTGGGTGTTGGTCTCTCCTCTCAAGTAACAAGCGATCAGACAAGAGGAAATGGCCTCAAGTTGCGCCAAGGGAGGTTTAGATTGGATATTAGGAAAAAATTTCTTCACCGAAAGGGTTGTCAAGCATTGGAACAGGCTGCCCAGGGAAGTGGTTGAGTCACCAGCCCTGGAGGTATTTAAAAGATGTGTAGATGTGGTCCTTAGGGAGCCACTAAGGCCTAAACTTAGGTTTAGTTGTGGACTTGGCAGTGCTAGGTTAACGGTTGGACTTGATGATTTAAAGGTCTTTTCCAACCTAAATTATTCTATGATTGTATGATCATTAGCTGGAGATCATTAATCTYGATTCCGTGCCCCCTTTCCGAAGACCTGCCACTTTGAGCAGTGGAGGCACAGATGCGAAAGCCTCCGCGCCTTTTGGAGAGCAGCAGAACACCCATGGATCAATACGTTAACTTGAARGCTGCTGTCATTCTCTGAAGAGACTGAATTATTTAAAAGTATATATAAAAAAAAATTAGAGCGGTATTGTAGATCGCTAGGTTTGATTGGTACCCATTGTATTTTGCTCTTAGAAATCCTTTCTCTTAGCCAATTCAAAGATAATGATTTACTCTTGCATAGCATTTAAGTTTGCCATGAATCTCATTAGTACGAGATACAGTAAATATTACTTGATCACACACAGATGGAAAGTGAATTACAAGTTTWGTAATCCGTCCCCAGGTCAATCGGCAGGCACAGCACTGACAACGACACAGTCCAGGGTGCCCACCTGAAGGCTCTGTACCTACCCACACCACTTTTTTTCCCTTCCCCAATCACTTAAAAAAGATGAGTATCTTATGCTCAACACTAGGTAGTGGTTGCAGACCTTAAAGAAAAGATGCCTGCTGGAGGAATGCAAATGACTGCAAAGCATCCTATCAAGTCTATCAATGCATTGTATGGAAAAAAATAAATACACAAATGCTGAAAATAGCGTGTCGTCACCTTCAATGACCTCTCCCTATGATGGTCAGATAATTTTGCACACAAACCCTTTGCAATTACTAAACAGAAGTGACTGCAAAAACGCAGTAAAAGATTTCTCTAAACGGAGATAACGCATAGTAAGTTCTCTGAAGTTCATCCCAAAGCGCACTCGTTTCACGTATTTTCAAAATGCCCAATTAAGCAGTTTAGCACTCTGACATTTTACTGTAGTCACTGCAAGGGAACAGCTGCTCCCAGCAGCAGCATCCCGCGAACAGGTGTTGGAAAGCGATGGCAGACACCAGACCCAACCATCTTCAGCAGTATCTTGAAGCAAGAATGAGAATTGCTTGCATCAATCACACTTTCTCAGATGTAATGCAACTTTCCCTTTTAATTCCCATTCCAGTTTTCATTAGCTCTGAGCTGCTTTTGATAATTTTTAGCAACTGTTAAAATGACTAATTTAGACAAGGGGCTCTTGATCCTTCTATGCGAGGCCTCCTGTGCTAAACTAACAGCTGCCCAAATTGTTACATTTACTATTGGATACCTGTACTAGAAAAAACAACCTCAGTGGGYTGCCAATCGCATCTTTCTGTCACATTCAGTGTAGTTTTTAAATATAGACTATTTAATGTCTATTATCTTCATTTTTTAAATTTTTTGCCTGTGGTGGACTTTGTTTGAGCCCTGAGCTTGTAGCCAGTTAACAATACTAATTCTAAGACAATTTATCCTTTTTACAAAGGAACTATACGGACTGTATCACTAGGCTCCAACTGCACTCGGAGACCTATTGGCCTGAAGTTTGAACTTTGCCTGAAGTTTGTGCATTTGCATCCAGAGAGATGGACATGACCTTGTTACAAAAACGCTGCTGCACTTATTTTAACTCCTAAAGATATCTGGCAGTTCAAAATTGCCTGCTCACTGCATCAGGGCATTTTTATTTCTAGCTCTTCAAAACTGTGAGGGAAAGCATTATATTAAAATCTGTTTGTAATAATAAATGCCTGCATTGTATATGATGATATTTGATATTACCAGCGAAAAAACAATTCCAGCATGCATGGTATCAGATCTACAGTGTTCTGCTTAAATTCAATGAAGATTGCCATCTTAAAGTAACAGAGACAAGTTCACATTTTTGAACGTTTTCACAGAACACTAATCTTTCCTCAGTCCCTCTGGACTGATGACATGTAAAACTGTAAGTACTGAGAATGCGTAACTGCTTTCACTTCCCCAAATAGTAATGTACTCCTGCCAAATAATAATGTAATAAAGTGTATTACAGGCTCTCAAGCATTAACATCTGGAAATCCTGAAATATTTTGAAATCTGTTTTTATCTGTGTGGGTTTTTCTAAGCCATTTGCATGACCAGAAGCGCCAGAGAAGCAGAGACACCTGACAATTTTCAGTTACATATGTGAATTTTCAATACTGTGAAAGCAGCACTGCAAAACAGGTATCTTCCAGAAACAGGGCAGCCAGAAATGAAGGCTGAAACTGTACTTAGCACGTGTCAAGAGTCAGCTGCATTTTGACCAAGATGCACAGAAGTCAGGTCCAGTCTCGTCCTTACGCTTCTCGATAATCAGAAGCACCAGCAGCTGTCAGCTGGTGCTAGAAGATAGTTTTAGCACGTGTGAAACGATACCGGCCTGAGGCAAAGTTGTGATACAAAAGCTGAACACTCCAGTAGGTGCTGGAGATTAAAAGTCCTAATAAAAGTTTCCTTAGAGATGCAAGAAAACAACTCAAAGCTTTGTATTTGTTTTAGTAGGAGCGTTGTCTTGAACAATTAACAGCATCAGGCGAATCTAACACTTAATAAACTCTACCTAGAAGAAAATGGGCACTGATCAGACCAATACCGATTTGCTAAATAACTCTGAATCAATAAACAAACTTTTCAGATAATTCAGGAAAACAGGAGGACAAAGTCTAGTGAAGCAGTTACTCGTTTCCAATTCAGTACTCGGGTTGTTCTGGACAAGTGAAGTCCAACCGACCACCTGTCCCCTTCTGGTTCCCATTTTCAAAGCTGCAGAACTCTGTAACGTCTTTGCTAAATTTAGAGTTTACTATATTACTTAAGTTCCACAACATTTAAACACAACTGTATCACAATTAAAGAGATTAAGAAATACGTTATGGTAACATGATTTGTGTTAGAGTAGAAAACTATTCTTGAAAGAAATTAAACGATTTTTTTTTCTTGGTACATTGTAATCTCCATATTCCGCTTTATATCCCGTCTGTCTATATCCATCTGTTGTCTCTTGCTCTGCACCTAGATCACAAACCGTTTCAGGCAGCGAATCATTTGTGTAACGCACCTAGTTCCATGTGCTTTCATAGGGCTACAGTAAGCTAAATATTAAACAATACCACACTTCTCTCAAAAAAAAAAAAATTAGCTTACAAATTTGTATCTAAAAACATCCAGGGTAACTTATTTCAAAATGAACAGTGATAAAAATATGCCCAAACTGTTCCTCTGAATGCATCATATTTTGTGTTTTATTTCACCGTTTTTTAAAATGAATGCACAAAAGGTCAATGAATGTAGACAAATAATTTATTTTTGTTTTATTTATTCATTATTTTATGTACACTTGGTATTTTTCAACACAAAGCGAAACAAGTGCAAAGCAAGATAAATTTTATAGTTTGAATACATTTTAACACATTTCTGTCATCTCTGAATTAGCAGACACTGACAACTCAGGACATTCATTTCAACTTCTTTATACTGGCAGTAACAGAATAAAACTGTACAACACAGTATTATGACATTTTAAATGAACCAACATGTCAGAATAAAACAGGCTTAATTTACTAAACAGAAACAGTTGGTGTGTAAATACATAATTAACTTTTGAAGATAAAAAGAAACTACCTTTGAGTTAGCAATATAAGGCATTAGATGATTTCCCCACAATAAATTCAACCACTTATAAATACAGGGCTCACATCTCTGTTTTACGTGTGTTCAAGTAAACCCCTACCTCATACCACAAAAACATATTAAGTGGTACGAGTCAAAGGTATTCAAACAAGGAGGAGCCAGGTATCTGTGCCCGAGCTGTGTCTGCATATGCACAGAGACCTTTAGGGTTCACACAGAGAGAGAAGACGCAGTAGTCAAACCTGAACAGAAATAACACACTAATAACATACCTTCCATTTACTATTGGTCAAGCAGAATACTCAGAGGGGAAAAACCCATTGTTTTGAAATGTAATCAAGTACTTGCATAAATATAAAAAATGCACAAGCCTCAGAGGGGAATATTAAAAACAAATATACAGAGGATGCTAAGGTAAACACTGCTAGTATACTAAGAGGAGCACAAAATGAAAAATGGGGTTAATGCTGAATGTGTACGACTTACTGAATGACAGCACAGAGAACAAATCTGGAATCTAAGATTGCACATACAGACACAGCTCTTGGAATACTGACTATATGTAGGACTGCAACGGTGAGAAGTAGTGGATGCTAGCTTTGTGGGCCCATGTAGCTTAACATCAGGAAACAGTCATGAAAAACACATTCATGAACCACTCCCCCCACCTCCCACTTTTGGTTTTGCTAACCACTGCCTTCACCATGCTTTAAATATGCTCTTATTAGCCTTTCTAATCTAAACCTTCCAACGTCTGTTGCTCAAAGGACCTTAGTTAGGAACTTATTGAAGCCAGTTAGGACTTGCACGTTCTCGTATGTTCACAGTAGCATTTTTATACTTTAGGGCTTGAACCACCATTATGAGGTGAAAATAAACAACCTCAGTTTGGACATCTTTGTGACACAGTACTGAGATGAACTATCTAAAAGTTAAGGAGCCTTGGAACACAATCAAGAGTGGTTTATGCTAATTTGAATTAAAACATTTGCACAACCGACATGCTCCCGTCTACAATTTCACTGAAGTTAAATGCCCTCTTCCTTCTGTTGGCTTTAATACCCAACTTGGGAGGGTAAAAAAAAAGCTTTAAACACCCAACTACTAGAAAATAAAAGGTTTTCTAGTTTTAGCCAAGACATTTTGTAGGGAGCAATCAGATACAGTTCAACCAACAGAGCAAAGAAAGCGGTGGCCTTTGATGGATGCAAGAGAAGCTAGAGGGCTAATAGGGAGCATCTTACTCTGAATCCGCAAGTGCTAGGATAGCACGTGTAGTTCAGGAAGCTAGTTTCCAATAGAAGTTTTATGTGGTCTACATGGACCTCAGCTTCTCCAGAGGTCAATTCAAGACCTCAATTTAAGATTGATCTCCTGATCTGAATTACCCTGTGGAGGAACCTCTCTCTCCAGAGTGAAGGGACCCTAGGAGACTAGTTTCCTAACTTTAGTACCTACCCTAGATATTTAAAATTAGATGATACAAATATCCTCCAGCTACAGAAAATTTGCTCAGAGGCAATTATCCCTTTTGTCCTTCTCGACTTGTTATTAAAAAAAAGCGTAACTTGCTTCTGGTGCTTACTGGCATAGCATGCATAGCAGAGCTATTTACAGATCGTGTCCGGAACTGTTCCCTCTATTGCTGCTCTTCCACTTTTTATAGAAATTAGTCCCTTTAAAAGGTAACGCAGTAGGATTTTGTTGTAACATTACTCAAACTTCTATTGTTGCGGCAGAAAATGGAGCATACTATTAAATCATAAATACAGTGCAAGTATTTTGTTGCTGGTTATTTGAGGGGGGAGCAGGGAGAGACCTATTACTTTTAAATCCAGATGCTGGGTTCAGGTATTTAAATTTGAAGGCCTGGAGATGCCATTCCTTCTCAGCCGTACACAGGAATAAACGTGAGCAGGAAACTTCCCAGGCAATTCATGCACCTCACTTGGGGAGATCAGGCCAATCTCGACACACCCCGGCTCCACTATCTGCCTGGTAAGGAGAAGAATGCAAAAAGCCACAGGATGCTGAAGAGCTGTAGTGGCTTTACGCTCACTAGGAAGAACGAGAATGAGACCATCACATCGATTTCGCTAAGATGGCTCAAGGGACAGCTGGTAATTAGGACTTGTCTGTACACAAAAGTTAAATCAAAAAGTGCATGGCCCCCCTGCGAACACACCAATTCCTGGTTATTTTAATTCCCTTTCAGTAACTCTTCCAAAATAACTCCAAGCATAGACTAGCTGTTAGTTTCCAAACCACAACCAAAACAGCTATTTTTAATTTGCCTCTATTAGTTTCAGAACAGTGTATATGTGCAGAAACCTGTGGCACTGCCCTGAAGAAAATAAATCTAAAGAGGCCAAGGTCTGATAGAGAGAACCCATCTCCTGATGGTGAGCAGAGGACAGTACTACCCCAACAGCTCTTGACAATGGTATAATGGTAAATCAATGCACAAAAGATGGTAATTCACCACAATTATACACAGTATCTCCCCAAAATGCGCAGACAGTTCAGTGTTTCATAAACTTTGTCCTCTTTTTCATCTGAATTCAAATTTTCATGTTTTGACACTATGAACAGCTAACCACCATACTCAGTTTCCAATAGAGTAAGCAGAAACAATTGGCACCTAAGCCATGGTAATCCCAATTTATTATAAGATCTATGTAAACAAATACTAAAAATATGCAAACTAAACTGTTCCTAATGTATCATAGAAACTCAGTTTCTAAACGGAAACTATTGTCAGTACCCAAGAATAGGGATATTCATTTTAGTCCTTGGTCTAACTCTCAGACTTCAGAGTGACAATAATACTCCTGTAAACTGATCATGTGTGTTTTGTACATTACAGAACTGTATGTTGAAAACATTACCAAAATTTTATTTTAATGAGTTACATTTAGATTTTCCTACTAACCTAAACCAAGAAAAATATGACTTCCCTTAAAAAAAAAAAAGGGAAATAAACAAATAAGATTCTTGTGACTGTTCTCGACATTGCAAGTTTCTTAAGATAAGTATTATTYCTTTTTCCCCTCCCGACCATCTTCAGCAATCAGTACACTGAAGCGAACAGAACAACCAAAGGGCAAGTCTCAGATCACAGAACCACAGCATGGTTGAGGTTGGAAGGGACCTTGGAGGTCACCTGGTCCAGCCCCTTGCTCAAGCAGCGCCACCTCAAGCCGGTTGCCCAGGACCATGCCCAGATGGCTGCTGAGTATCTCCAAGGATGGAGACTCCACAGGCTCTCTTGGTAACCCTCATCATGAAATGTGTCTTCTTGTGTTCAGACGGAGTCACCCGTGTTTCAGTTTGTGCCCATTGCCTCTTGTCCTGTCCATGGGCATCACTGAGAAGAATCTGGCTCCCTCTTCTTCATTCCCCRCCTCGATCAGGTATTCCTATACATTGATAAGATTTCCCCTGAGCCTTCTCTTCTTCAGAGCCTTCTCTTTACCATTTTTACCCCAAAACTGCAGTTTATTTGTCCTCAAAAAAGGACCAATTGCAAAAATCCTAAGTAATTAAGTCTTACAAGTGTCTGTGTGTGCATGCACAAAATCGTTTCAGAGTTTAACAAAAAATGCAGCTGGGCAGTGGTAGGCAAAGAAAAAATATTTTTATGTACTTCATAAAAATGAAACAGAGAGACATCAGGAATTACTGCACAAGCACGTATATGAAAGGTCAGTGCTAAGAGCATCTAAATGCTAAATCTTGACTTAGAAGTATGAGCATGTGAAATTATATGGGAAACTAAATTTCTGGGAAAGATAACAGCTGATCTAGAACAACGCAATTACTTTCCTCACRTCTATAAATAGCTCTGGCCACCCTTTCATGAGTTTCCAGATAAATCTGGGTAAGTGTCCTTTGTTTCTTTACTCAACTTTCTTCACGTTTGCATTTCTTCAGTATCCAAGGAAAAAGAGAGAGCTTTCAAATTATTAAGGTTTTTTTCATTTGTTTGTTTTTAGAAAAGGGGAACAAAACATGCAAGAGAAAAACTTCATTCCTCACAAAGGATCCTCTCCAATTTAGGATGTCTGTCCTAACTGTGCTATTTATCATTCTTAAATGAAAACAAGACAGGGAGAAACTAGAGCTACTCAAACTAAAACAACAGTACATAGTCCATTAGCTAAAAAGGAAAATCCCACCWCTGTCTGCTATTACTGAGGCCAAAACTTCTTAAAAAGAGCCACCTCTTGCCGAGGCCCTTCTTTGAAGATCATGAGGATCTCTAACGCACAAGACTCATGCCTCAGCCCTTCCTCATGTCAGTTCTCACAACCTGTCCCATGCCTGGTAATATCTAATAAAGAGCCCTTTCTTGGATTTCTTTGTCAAGTCAGAATCCTAAAATCACAGAAATTATTGTCTCAGTGAAGGACAAATGCTTCCACATCTGGGAACAATGTTGACTGTGTCTAACACAGCATGTACAGATGCATTAAACCACGAATTTCTAGCCTAGTCATTTCAAAAGCTACACCTTACAGAATCACTGCAAAAGAGTAATAATGAACATGTAAATCAATATATCAAGTCACCCCCATACTCCATATAGTAAAATGCTACATTTTATCTAGTTTTTGTAAATTTAGAAGTCCTGCAGATGTGACATGGGAAACATACCCCATAAGATACAGTAAGTACACACAGTAAGAACCAGGACTAAACACACAATTTTTGCAAATGCACAGTGGGTAACATTTCTGATGACAAGAGAGCAGTTAAACTAGTCATAGTCTTAATTATAGCAATATGAAAGATTATCAAAATAGCTGCAATACATTAATTACGTTTTCCCATTAATTTCATGCATTTACAGAACTATACATATAGCTAGTTAGGTACATGAGATTTTAAAACAGGGAAAGGGGATGCATTTCCACCAAAAAAGAAAAGGACATACCACAGGCATTGGCAAGGGACTCAGGGGTGGAAGTAGATCCCGGCACTTAAAACACTGATTTTTCAAGTTGTCAACATCTCTTTAATTTGCTTCTTTCTGGATGGATTTTGGAGGATTTTGAGGTTTGGGGATGGATGTTGTTCYGGTCTTGTTTTTTGCTATTCCAAGACGGGTAGTACATTGCTGGATGGAATGAAGCTCAGTTTAGTATTCTAAAGCGAAGTATCTAACCTGAGCTAAATCACAGCTTCCACAATCTCCAGAGCGGCTCTCCAGAAAATGATTCATTCTACTTTCCCTAAATATCTATCTTAGGAGGAGATTAATAGCTCTCTAGAGGTGCCCAGATTCCTGTCTTAAACTAGATGTCTAACTTTCAGAGAACTAACATTCAGTGAGATGAATTCTACTCACTGTGTACCATGATTACTGGACATCTTGTATCTGGAAAAGTTGGCATGAGGGCCCCAAGGAAAGAATCAGTCTTCCTTTTTTTTTCTTTTTTTTTTGTCTGAAATTTGGACCTCCAAGGACATGGGGATTATAAGGTCCAAACTCCTATGCAAAACTGTTCTTCCATGTAAGTCCTGCTCACTAAGGTACTTAATCATGTGCATAATTTAAACAACAGAAACACCATCCATTTCCATAGAGTTACCTAGCCAGACTTTGGCCGTCTAGCTCAGGATCATGAATACAAGTATACTTTTGAATTGAAGCCTTCAAGAGTTGGGAAGATGCTTTAAATGGTAAAATTATCGTATTAATTTTTAAAATGACCGGAAGAATGACATATCTACCTACACGCCATCCCACACCAATTTCATACAGATAGTATGGAAGCCCCCCTTTAGTTTAAGAACAGGAGCACTTCAGAGCAAGCCTCTTTTTTTTGGACATGTTAGCAATGTTTTTTTAACATCTGTTGCCAAAGCACATCTTTTACAATGCTTCAGAATGGCAGACAAGGTCAAAGGACAAGATAAAAAAATGGAATTCCTTAAAAGCAGAATTTAGATAACGTGACTGAGGGACAGTCTAGTGTCAGAGATAATGACCCAATTCCAGAATAATTAAACTCCTCCAACTGAGGAATTGGCATCATTCATTTTGGATTAAATGAAACTAGAACAAATTCCCCTCTATACAACTGCTTCACAAGGAGACAGTCCACAGTAGTTATCGGACTTTGCATTCACACTCTACCATACCCTGTAACACCTTTCACATGTAGACAAACCAAAAGGCACTTGGGCAAAGCAACACAGGAAATCCAGCACACCTCCTGCCCAGGCTTTTCCTGCTGCACAAGTGGAGAGGAACTCAGTCTCCAGGTACAGTAAAACAACAGTTGAAACTGTGAAACTATGAAACACCTTTTGCTATTACATTCACTTCAGAAAAGTAATTCCTACATGAAAAACTTTGAGATTTATACATAAATGTATAAGTATGTACACACATACAAAAAATTTTCATATATACACACAAACATGTGTGTATATATATAATTTATACATACATATGTATAAATAGATATACACACATAAGTATAAAATAACAGAACTAAAAAGACAGTGATCTATTCTTGCTTCTTTGTGATGTATAAGGAAGGTCTGAAAGCATGTTGTTTTCTTTACCCTGGAAATATTAGAAATGTCAAGTCTGGTCTATCCTCTCTTTGCTGGAAGACTTCTTGGAGGTATAAAGCCATAGCTAAAAGAGCTTCTTACCCACTAATTGAAGGTTAAAGTCTACAACTATAGATGGAAGTCTTTCCCAATTATTTCTCAGCTATTTGAATTAATTATGTGTTAGCAACAGCTAACTTTTAAATAGTCCAAATAAAAAGTAGACTTCAATTTATCTTTCAAGTGACAATAGAGAATTCCTGACCAAAACAATTTCAAACAGAAGGCACAACATAAGAAAAAAAATCCTTTAGTATGAACAAAACGTCAATTTAAACCTCCTTTATACTACCTAAAAAGCAAGAGAATGCAATCCTTTACACATACATGATTACAAAAGCACTTATTTGATTCACTAATGCTGTAAAAGTGAAACTATATTATTTACCTAGTTTACCAGTTTGAAGGCACAATGGCTATCACTTCATCCACATCCCATTCTATTTACAGTGAAAAACAAACAAGAAGGATCTCTAAGAAAAAAAGGAGATAAATACAGATGCACCCTGAGAAGTGAAATTTCACAACAAAAACATTTGTTCTGAAATACTGTTCTTTGTAAACTCCCATTATCTGAACCTGTGTTCTCCTATAACTAGGACAATAATGTTTAATACTCAATTACAATGAAATATATTACTTGTAGATTAAAAAACCTTAAAAGTTAAGTTCCCAGAGAAATAAATCAACTCAAACCTGATTGAAAGAAATGAGGTCTCACACAGAATCACACCCAAGCTGACATCTGTCAGTGTGGTGGAAAAAAAAAAGTAAATCAATCTAAAGATCTCTGACAATGTCCAGTTTTCTGAAAAAGAAAAAAAAAAAAAAATGGAATGGCATAATCTAGTTGGAAATCCCATAGTGCCATCCGTGTGGAGGAAAAATCAAAAAGCCAACTGTGCATGCCCTTCTTTGGATCTGGAATTCCCAAAAGATTCTGTAAAATTTAAAAATCTGAAGAAAAACATCTTTTTATAAAATCAGATAAATGTTCTGTAGCTGTTTCATGACATGGTTTATCAACTATTGGCACCAGCACAAAGAGTTAAAAGCGTTCATTCAGGAGTCACAGAGATCGTCAAATCTTTAATGATTCGTAGCAGTCTTCTAGTAGCGGTCAGTTATTTACTGCATAAACTGAAGTATTCTTTGCCAGTGATCTTCGGTGCAATAATGTACTTCTGCCAGACAAAATATTTTCCTTCTTATTCCAGTAGGTAGTAAGTGCCATCAATACAAGAATAGTGGAGCCAATATCAAATGACAGGCTACATTTCATGGTCCATATTCATCAACAATGGCTAAAAAGGTAAAATTCTAAACTCAAGCTGTACATAGCAACATACTCTAGCAGTGGTACTCAAGAAAAAAAAAGAGAAAAACTTCATCCAAGGAAGTGCAAAAGGAAGAAACCTCTAGAATTTGTCCATCGACACAGTTTTTCTTCTCCAGAGGCTAAACAGTATTAAAGAGAGAGAGTGCAATAGTACTTTGAGCAATCACCTCTTGGAAAAAAGAAAAAAAAAACCAAAACCAAAACAAATCTAATACTAAGGTTTGGTGATTATTACATTACCAAATCATATTGCCCTTGTTTCAAACTCACTATATTTTCATTGCTGTTTTACTGAACAAAATGTCTGTTTTTACACTTGACAGTAGATTTGATGCCAGTGTAAGGGACAGTTGCTAATGCATTATTCTAAGTTCTATTTTTTATGGTACTTTGCATGATAACTAGATGTATCACAAATCAAGTCTTGACCATGACAGAAATTTGAAAAGAAAATTGCTCTGGAGTTTTCTACACATTACCAGTTATGACATTAAGTACTTGGCTCAAACTTTATATCCAATACCAAGAAGCAGCTGGCAATTTTCTCTTTCATTTCTGCTCTAAGTTCAGGTGGAAGAATCTTGCATTTATCTGTTGTGTTGCTTAGGCTGGACTAGAAAACATCACTACATCTAATTCAGGTGGAGGAAGGGAGAAAAATGTATCGGATACGATTCACTGCCAAAGACATGAAGACAAAGTGTCTTTTCGATCCATTCTTATACATGCTTAAACGGGTTTTCAAACAACTAATTATAGGCCAGATCATAACATCTTATGCTGCAGGCCAAACTAGAATGCTACAGTATGTGTGTATGTATATACAAATACATTTGTATACAGTTATATATACACACACAAACACATATACATAAAAAGGAAGCACCCATCTTTTTCTTACTGCTAAATATTGAACTTCTACTTTCACCTGGATATTAACATAGTTTATTGTGTGTAACACCCTACAAAGGGACATTTAAAAAGACACTATTCATTTTCTTCTCATTAAAGCCACACATATGGCTGGTATTTAAAAACATGCAGTGCCATCAATTAACACAGAGTAAAACAATTCTTAGGTACAATRTCAACTCTTTAAGAAATGCATAATATATTTAAATGTATTTTACCCATTTGTGTAGATAATTAATACTTTCCACTATTTCGTAGGGGATTTATATTCTTCTTAAAAAAAGTCAGCACAAATTCACAGGATACAACTCTGTCAAATGAATTCCACAGCAGCATATGTAGTGAGTCACTGGGTGAAACTCTTTTTTATGAACACATTAGGAAAGTTGGCATTCAGTTCTAGGACAATTCTATTATCAATCTGTGAACAGAAGGACACATCGAGTAAAGAAAGATCTTTACAAGACTCCAGCAATTTTCTTAAAGATGCAGGGCTTACCATCCTCGTCCCTGTTCAAAAACAAAAAAGAAACAAAACAAGTTGTAAGGTTACGGAGAATAGTCTATTTTTTTAAAGCGGCTAACACCATGTCATGAAAAAAAATGCTACTATAAYGCAATTTTTATTTAGATTATTTCAATTAGATTTAAAATTAAAAGCTTCTCAGAGACAGTGCAGAATTTTTGCCTTTAAGAAGCCTGTTGTACTTTCCTAACCCAACTGCTTAAGTAACTCCATCATTTTCTATTGGGGGGCAACTTTACAACTTCAAGGAGAATTTCTAACTACAGAAACTGACCCCAAGTACCCACAGCTACAAGACTTCCCAGTGACCAGATGATGGGCTTTGGCAACAAGCAACACAGTACGTTACACTCATGCTCTCATGACTCTCCTGCTGACTGCAATGACCGGCACAGCACACGAGCTATTATGGGCTACTCCAATTCCAAATAAATCAGCAAGGCTCTAGAGTGAGTATGGGTATTACACACATGCAGGGGCCGTTGTTCAAGAGACTACCAATCATATCTATATATACACTAACTGTAACAGAAAACACACTATTTACCCCTGCTAAAAACGTGACCACAGTGACTGAACTCTTAAGTGTCACACAGGCTCAGATCAAGCATGGGATTGAGTCAGAAATCAAATAAATAGGTGTTTATAAGTGTGCATCCACACACCCATTATAGCTGATGGAAATCTAGTCACTACAGTCAACGGTGCTCAGCACGTGATTCAGCTGACTGGGCACTGAGGTACGATTCAGTTGCCTGAAGTGCCTAGCGCCCCTTGGGCTTCCTTACACCATGTAGGACATCCACACTGAGATGGTAGACAGGACACTGACCCACAGGAGGAGATCCATGCTTTACTGGAATGGCTGGAAGCCAGGGAGGTTACTCTGGGCAAGTGAACCAGGCCTGGATGTCTACAGTGGGCTAAATTGCTCATCAAGCTCTCCTGGCTCTAAAAAGAGTTTATGCATCCAACATGACTGCAGACATCTGCTGGTAGACACTCCAACTTACATAGCTCCATCTTGAGCTGAACTGCACCCCAAAAAGCCATCTAATCCAGGCTCTTGTCTATGGCCAGGGCCAATAATGCTTACAAAAAAAAAAAACAAAACAAAAAAACAACAAAAAAAATCCACTGGTGGATCTTCTCAACTGCCAAAAATTATCAGTTTAGGGATTTCTGAAGCTACCTTTCATGAATGCTACTACTTTTCTGAACTTCTTTATACTTATGGCCCCTTCACATGAGTTCTATAGTTTAAGTATATAATGTTAAAAAAAGGAGAAAAAAAAAAATCGACCTTAAACCCACTGCCTATTAATTGCAATAATTAAGGGGCAATGAATCATAAAGAAGCAGTGGGAGATCATTCCCAGTTCACTATTTCCACATCATTCATAATCCTATGGACATCTCTTCTGTTCTCTCAAGGCTGTCTGATTTCCAGACTCTTGTATCTCAGATGATCCCTGTTGTCTTGTTTCTGCACTAATTTAGTACTTTTGAAATTGGATGACCAGAACTATACAGTGCTGAGCACAAAGTCAGTAACTGTATAATGAGGTCTTACGGTGTTTTCTCCATTTCTTTCCTAAGAAATCCTAACCTTCTGTTTGTCTGTTAGAGTGATGCTGAGCAATGAGCTGATGTTTTCCAAAAATTGTCCACAGGATCACTTTCCTACAAAACAGTAACTAATATAAAGCCACCCGCCATATGCTTAGTTAATGTTATTTCGCCTCGTGATTACTTTGCACTTGATGGAACAGTTTTCCTCCTGCTTTATCATCTGTTTACTAAGTATCATAAGATCATTTTGCAATTTTTCAGCATTAAGTTCTTCGGCTTAAGATTTTTCTACCCTGAATATCTGTGCATTACCCTCTGGTAGAGCAGTATTCACCCCTTTGCCTGGATTACTTATAAACAGACCGGTACAGACCCTTGGTGACCACAGCAGTGACGTAACTTCACTGTGAAAAGAGATGATACATTCCTATCTTCCGTTCTCTATCTTTGAAACACTCATTACAATCCAGGAGAAGACAGCTAAGCTACAAAAGCAGAACAACCGTGGCTAAAGCTTTTGAAAATCCAATCCTCTATGGACTGGATCAGTGCTCACCTCCACCAAGAACTCCAAGGAATTCTAAAAGATTGGAGAGGCATAACTATCCTCATGGGGACGCAGCTCTCCTTCAAAATATCGTAATGGCCTTCATGTCCACTGACTGACTGACTGACTTTCTTATGGTTGAAACTGGTTTACACAGAGCAAAAGACAATCTTACTGTTTTGTAGCTTCTAACCTGCACTCTTTACAGAAGATTTTGCCGTGTTTGTAACTTCTCATTCCTCTAGTGCTGAGGCTGATTTAAGTGACAGAACACACACCAGAAATAAGATTTCCACAGCCCTATATTTGAGCTCATTTAGAACTGCTGCATAAATACCATTTAGTCCTAACAATTTATTATTGTTCAATGTATTGATTTGTTCAAAAGCTTTCTGTATTGGCATTCCAATTTAAGGCAGCTTTCCGGGCTCATCTCCTGGAAAGAACGGCTCTGATGTAGCAGCCTACTTGATCCCCCTTGCCATGAACACTAATGGACAGACAACAGTTCTCCTGCAATGGCCTTCTCATATCTGAGCGATCCTTTACATCTGGAGTATCTACTGACCTTAGTAACTCTCCTGTAAACTTCTTCTAACATATCTGAAATACAATTTTAGCATTTACCTTTAGGCAATAGTTCCTTAATATCTCACTCTGCCTTACTGTGATTTTGGTTCACTTTCTAGAGTTAATCTTCCTATTTTTCTTCTCTGAACAGGATTAATTTCCAGAAAGATGCCTCTGTTTTTAGTAGTCTCCTGTACTCTTTCTTTGTAAGCAAGGGAGTATCTAAGTGTGGTCTCCACTTCTATGGTAGGCTCTCAGATTAGTTTCTTTGAGACATCATTTAACATCACCTGAAAACAGTCTTTGCTATCATTCCCCCAAAGTTTACCTCATCTACGCAAAGGTAATGAAAGCTTGTCATTATTACTGTGATTTTTAACTCCCTTATCATTACATGATCATTGTCACCACAGCCGTCTAGTGGTTGATGTAACAGTCCCTATAGCCATACATAGAAATTCTGTAATATGCTTTAGTGATTTACTTCACTTGACCATAATTTTACCATAGTACCACTGTCCTACCAGCAGGATCTGCTCTGCCGTTCCAACCGAAACTCCAGGAACACCACATTATGCTACTCATCTTTTTTCCAGCAAGCCTTAAAATTGCTACTGCATCAGCACCTTCATTTAAAACCAGTTTCGTTTACACATCACAGCTTTTAAGCTTCAAGATCCAAATGTGCGTTTCTACAAAAATGCTAGAACTAGATGCCTAGCCACAGATTTTTTGTGTAGGATGTTCTTCATTCCTTCCTACCTGAACTTCAACAGTTCTCCTACCGTTTCATCTAAGACTAAGATTTTTAATGGATTTGTAACTAAATAGGCCATCCTAAATTACATGCCTTACTGCACCTGTTTCTTTTTTCCTCCTCAGACTTAAAATTTTATGTTAGGAAATATCTTTTTCTAAAAGCTAAAAAAAGCCAGTAATCTAGTTGGGGTTTGGTTATTCACACCAGGGGATACGCAAACATCATCCACAGCCTTACTTTTATTCATACAATGTACAATTAGTGATATATATTTCTTAAAAGCACATTCAAAAGCTTTTCAGAAGCGCAATACAGCACATTTTGCTTTGCCTCTCAAAGACTGACAACGTATCCTGCTAGTTACCTATACAGTGCATTTTTCTAGAGTTTGGAGGCTTTGTCACTACAAATTTTCCTACATAGACTAACCATTTCTCAGAATAAATACATAACCGGTATATTAAAATCTGCTATTTAATTTTGTTGTTCAGTTTATTCCCTGGAAAAGGTCTGTGGTATCGCCTCTGTAAAAGGCACTTCTAGGTAATGATTTCTTTGCTAGAACAATTATTCTTATTAGCTGTAAATGCTTTCATTTATACCTATCATATATCCAAGTCTTCAAATTCTAGAGCTGTTCAGGAGACCTGTGTATGACAGCTATAAAAATTGCCAGAGCCCCAATTTCTAGGGCAAGGGATACTACTACACACCAAATAATATTTAAGAGTAGAGACCCTGAAAATAACTAGCACCATTCCCTCAAACGTTCTTACTTTTCCTTTCCTCCCCTAGACCAGCCAGACTAGCCTTTTATTCAATCTATTGCACGCAACTCAAATTCTAAATTTTAACATGCTACACATTTTCACGTTTGAATTGACTAACTACGTGTTGATGCTCTCAAGATAAAGCTGAAAATTTTGACAGCTGGCAAGGGGGCAGTTGGGTTTTCTGTTGCTCAGGAAGGTGTGGGAGGTGTCGGTATGAAGATAGGAATACATGAATTTTGCGGTAACAAGGGTGTCTACTTTTCATTACTCTTTTTGTGCAGGACAGAGGCAGTCAGGACTTTTGGGGAGCGAGGTTAAGATGACTTATTCTTCATCCTTGACAGCAGCTGGTAGCCCCACAGCAACATAACTAAGCAGCTGATACAAGATGTAAAAGAAAAGCTTTTGGCACTGCCAATTCAGGTTGTCATCTGACTCGTCACATTGCTCAACACTGATCACAATTTGAAGACTAGTTTTTAACTACAGGTCTAGAGGTGTCCACTTAACTTTTGATAGCACTGGATGATGTACTCCATCACTACAAAACTGTCAGATGATCACAGCCGGATCACTCTACTGCAAGGTGGAAATCCACCACGTCAGTCAAGTGGAAAGGGTGTGGGCAGAGAAGGAAATGATACTTGTAAGCAGGCAGCTCAGTATGTAATGGGTAAAAGAAAGCTCAGAACTAAAACTTCCAGAAGCACACCCTCATGTACTCAGTGACACACTTACATCATGCTTCCTCTTCCAAATTGTATTATAACACAGCAGATATGGATCCAACTCATGATTTATTTTTATTTTTAAACAGAAATTTACTTTCTGAAGTCTGTTTTACACACCACAAACACAGCCACCCATCAAACAATGCTTTACATGGGCCAATAATTTTATGGATTTTCATCTTCTTCGGTGTCCTCTGATTCTGTAACAAGGGAATTGCCAAACAATAATGGAGAGACTAAGGAAAGGACAGATGGATAGAAAGCCACAGGACCTACCACCTGAAAACAGCATCCAGGGTATATATAACATCCATTTTGTAACACTTAAATGAATGACACACAGTTCAACAAGATTTCTTTCAGAGGCTTAGACTCCTCCAGTCCTGAAGCTATTGTGGTGATAAATAATCTATAACTGAAACAAGAAGTTTTCCCTGACAAGTTCGTAATTTCTAACAACTGCAGAGAGAAACCAGTATGGTATTGCCAACACTGGTGACTGCAGTGGAAGGTAAGACATTCTGATCCCTACTTAGGTAGGTGCCTGTATATAGCAAAAAAACTCAAGCTTTGACACAGCTTTGTTGAAGCAAAAGAAGTTCCCTTACAGCATGCACTGCTGACCTAGCAGCGATACTTCTACACCCTTCACAATGCATGAACAAGCCAGACATTTCTGTACTTGGTAGATGACAAAGGATATAATGAGAGTACCTCTCGTTCATTCACATCATAGAGAAGACCCACTGTTCAAGGTTACTCTTGCAAAGCTGAGCACTGACCTCAGGCCTCTAACAGCTTCAGACCTGTTGTCACACTTCTTCAAAAGGACAAAAACATATTAAGCATTTATATAGCTTATAGTAACAGGATGGCCCTACATCAGCCACCAAAAGTTAGAGCACATACAGAGATATATAACTTTCTTGGTACTCCTGCGCTGTGAGAGACTAGCTCTTTAGTTCAGACAACAGCGACTTCTGCACTTACATGGGAACACCTGGCAACTCTACCTCCAGATGACCCAATGTGGTTCTACTTGACAACTCCTTCTTTTAACCACAGACTGTAATGGTTCCCATAATCAGACAAAGAAATTAACAGCTTCCTTGCTGTTGCCAAAAAAGTTGGGTAACTCCTTCACAGATATCGTTATCACCTTGTACTGACTCGTTTAGAGCAGAAGACAACCTTTTCCCCCTCCTACTAAGTATTCCTCTGAAGGAAGAAGGCAAGGTCTGGAAGGTGGATATTAAGGTTTTTGGTAACATCTTGCAGATAATTCAACTGGATATCCTCTGGAGAGCACCTATCTGAACCAAACATTCAGTCTCATTGGGAAAGGTTGACTACAAATTCACTTGACTCAGGAATACTGGTAAGCACCCAGGGAACAGAACAAATTCCTTTTCCACGTTCACATGTTATTTTTCCACAAAAACATCAATAAGATGTTAAACTGAACTCAAACGTGAATTCAAATGCTAAAGGAGAAGCGTGGCAACAAACCTTCACTGCTGGCAGAGAGGCAACAGAAGTAACAGACTATCCGCAGGCTTAACACAGCCGAACTATTCATTGGGCAGCCTCTGGTGTAGAGAAAAGGTCAGACCACTTTGTAGGCAGAAACAATGCCATTGTAGTAGAAATGCATGGAAGTGGGTGGTCAGGAGAACATACATGTTTATGAAAGACTTCATTCACTATGCTGTTTGGAAATTTTTCATGTCTGAATAGGGAAATGTGCCCTTGATAATCTAGCTACAAAACAGATTTCCTTAAGGATACGCAAAACACATTACCTCCTGTGGACATATACATCAAGTCTCTACAATTTGTACTAGGTGGAGATAAGTTTTTATCTGTTCATCCTCCTTTCCCATGTTGGTCAGAAAGCAACTTGCTCAGAGATGAGTAAAACCATATTTCATGGTAGAAGAGTACYAGCTATTCTGGAGTGACAATCTGAAGCCATATGATAAATTTTTTGTAATGAGAAATGCTGATAGCCTTAAACTTGCTTGGAACATTATTCAAGTTGAGGGCTCTCAGTTCTTTCCAGCACCTCTCTCAACCTAAATGTAATATTTTCATTACAATGATTAAATATTAAAAATATGCAGTGCAGCTACTTTCTTCCCTTTAATTTAAATCTTCCTTTTCCAACTAACCCTGTGAAAATAAGTCAGTAAAAGCATGAAGAAATTTCTCCCACCTTGATGTCACAAATATCCCTGCTGTCCCATATTATTTTAAAAAGAAAACCTCATATTCCACCATAAAAAGAATAAATTCAGTATCATGCAAAACTACATTTCTCAAAGTCCTTACTCAAGAGTCCAAAGTATATTTACTTCAGATTTCTAAAAATATTTTTAACTGCAGAAGCTGCAGAGGATTAGAAATTTAAGATTTGCTATGCTTTTTGCCCCTCATCACTTCCTTCCCACCTTAGGAGAAAGTCCATTTTAAGTTTTGCTGTTAATTACCTTTTCCTCTTTAATGAGTCAAATTCACTTCCTGGTAAAAGTGACAAAGCAATTCAATATTGCTTGGTGTATCTGTATTGCGCAAAAGTAGAAATCTGTTTATTGATCACAGACTCGCACTATAAATATACACAGAAATAAAACAACAAACAAAAGCAGAAAGAAGGAGAAGAAATTGGATCTTCTGATAGTCAAAAGATACAGATTTCAGTTAAAAAAACGAATGGTCACGAAACTAAACGTTATTGGAAAAAATCTCGCACTTAAATCTCAGTTTAAGCAATCAAATTACACGGTTGGTATAAATCCACCGGATTCTAAGTCAGAAACTCACTGCAGTGAGTAAAACTTTCCTCCATTTTTTTTCATATGCTAAACCATAATTTTAAGAAATATTCATCTAAAAATGTCTAGAAGACCGTTTTGTCTTAAGGACTCCTTTTTAACTGCAAGGCTTTTGAGACACAGTAAGAAACATACCAATAGTTCTACATTTTCTTACCCAATATATCCAGCTGCCGTAAACGCGTACAGTTAGCAGCAAGCTCCTCAATGTCTGTGTCACACACAGACCTGTTGGCTGTAAGAAAGAGCTTTTGTAAGTTTGGGAGTTTACGTGCAAGGTTTGTGAAACAGCCTGTACTGCTCTGTAACGTAGGGCACCAGCCAAGATCAAGTTCTTCCAAAAGCTGGCAGCCTGAAGCCAATTCTGCTATTCCACTTTCAGTTATGTTTTTACATCTCCACAAATCCAGACTGCGAAGCTTTTTGCATTTTGCTCCCATCATGCTTGCTATAAGATCATAGTCTTCAATCTGCAAGGAAAGCAAACACTTTGTCATGTATACCATCTTTCCAGACATACATAGGTGTTTCAAGATTTGCTTGCTAACACACCTACAGATCTGTCTTGAGCATTTGTCATTTCTAAGGAGCTCTGAAAACTATTCATTGTAGAGTACAGTGAGGTCTACTTTTACAAAAGACAAAAATAAAATAAATTTTCTATCCCCCCCCCCCCCCCCAGACATAGGTGTTTTTAAATTCACTAATTCTAAAGATCAGTGAAAATGCAGTGAAAAGTTCATTTTCTTTGAAAACTCCTTCTTTTTATTGCACAGTTGTTCTTCCTTCAAAAGATGATTAAAACTGTTTTTATGACCATGGGCACTGCCACCATAAGCACATGCAGACTGAAGAATGTGCTTATTTCCATTCTAGGTTGATCAGTTGCTGCATCTCATAGAATCATAGAATGGTTTGGGTTGGAAGGGACCTTAAAGATCATCTAGTTCCAACCCCCCTGCTATGGTCAGGGACACCTTCCAGTAGACCAGGTTGCTCAAAGCCCCATCCAACCTGGCCCCGTCATAGAAGGCCACATGATTTGCCTTTAGTGAAGTCATGTTTGCTGTCACCAATCACCTCCTTATTTTCCATCTCCTTATGGAAGTCTTATTAGTTACCTTGGGCAAGCCAAAGAGACTGAAACAGGGTCCCACTATACAGGCAGAAGGAATGAAATCCACTATCAAAAACCATAGGAAGACAAGGACTGTTGGAAAAATGTAGTCACGCTGCCTTCCTCTTCTGTCCATGAGTCAAAGCAGGGAAGGCTGAGCCAATTCTGCTTTGCCACTTGCTTCTTGAACAACGAGGAAGGTCAGCTAAGTCTCCCTGATGAGTGATCTGGTGTGTCTACCATCAAGGACAGCAGCAAGCCAGAATCCCACCACACACAGCTCTGGCACACACATGCAATACAGCTCATCTGAGTGCCCTGCAGCAATTGCTGCTGCCCCTGTATTCTCTTTTTTTAAATCAATGAGTGCGCCCAGCAAGTCTGACTCAAACAGCTTTTGCTGAAAATATTTCTCTCATGGTTATTACTGTAGTGTCAGACACAAGCGGTAGTCTACTAGGAATGATGATTTGGTCTGAATAAAAATAAATAAGTCTTGATTAGTTTTGGAAAGAAAAAGTGATTATGCATATAAAGAATGCCCCAAAATTTAGGAAGAGGCTGAAGAACTATGAGAAAGCCTACAAGCTATGTTTTAGGCCTACTAAACTAGTAGTAAACCTACTAGTATGTAATCCTTAAGTATATGACTAAGCTGCATTCATCTTGGACCTTTCAAGAGAGTATTGTATAGCGTCAACCTAGCATTTAACATGCCTTTGTGAAACATAAACCTAGGTCTAGTTCCAAAGCAGGCGTGCACACACGTGCACACCCCCCCCACACACACCCTGGCATGGTGTAAGTACTCACCATGACGCAGCTGCCCAGGCTGAGGTGCTGCAGCTCTGAGCAGAAGTTCAGAATACTGAGCAAGGCTGTTTGCTGCCACAGGGGAACACATCAGAAGGAAATATGGAAAGTGAAACAAAGAGAAGAGGTCAATTAGACATTAAAGGCTGTCACCACATTTCCTGAAATACAGCTCAAAACTCTGTTACAGACACCACAAATGCCACTTAATGAGTCCCTGGGTACTCTACCCATTGATTGGCTTAAAGCAACAGCAATCGTTACAAACCTTTATGCAAGTCACTTTGGATGTGGTTTTGCATTGCCCTGAAGATACCTACGCACCCATGACCTATCCACTCATTTCCCATAGGAAAGCTGCTGAAGAAGTGTGGCAAGTTCAAATAACAGGCAAGGCCAGCCCGAAAACACAGAGGGCTGGCAACATACCAGAAGAACAGTGGAGGCTCTGACATTCGCTGATCGGCTGCAGCCTGATGGAACTGCCAATAGAGCTGCGCAGCATCAGGACCGAGCTGGTGACTTTAATGTCAAAGGAGTCTCTGTGCTGACAAGGATGCTGACAACCATTGAGCACCTGTCACTACTTGCGTGCAGACTGAAACAGATATAACGTGTATTTTATAGTCATGTTCCTGCCATTTAACATGGCCATTCTTTTCAGAAAGTACTGCACATTGCTCAGCCTGAAATTGGACTGGAACATCAGATGCATCTTACAAAATGTAAAGTACACGGCTGTTCTGTTCCACAACAAGGGAAGCTTCATGGGTTTTTATTTGTGTTTCTAAGATACAGAAAAGACTCTTCTGCATTGTCTGTAGCCATATTTTGTTTTGTAGTTGGAAATACACACAGTGCAGAAAAGAACGTAGTCTGGGATTCACATCACAAATAGCTGTGCATCATACTTAAAATATTCACCACTTTGTTAGGACTTTGTAATCTGTATGAGCCTGAAAACGGGAATAAGTTTCACAACGTATTAACAACAGAAGTCTGTGGATGCCTACAGGATATACTACAGTTTCTAATGAAAAAAACCCAAGCAATATATAAGGGACAAAATAATCTACTGCTACTAAGTGGAATTCCTACAAGAACACTAGTCAACAATATTTGTACGCAGGGGTAGTATAATTATTATTTTTTTTAAATATAAATTTACTTGTTTTCAGAAAGTTTACGGTAAAATGCTTTATTTAGTTTCCTCAGTTTGTTATATTCTAATGAAACTTGGCAGGAACATGATGTTTTGTCATACCACTGTGAAGAAATATCTGATCCCTTGCACTGAAAGGCTGCCAGACACAGAACAGGGACATAGCCTGGGGTACTCATGGAGACCATTTCAGACATCTAATTTAGGTGTCTCCAGGGAGCAATTAGAAACATTCAACACTTGACGTGTATGGAACCTCAGCTTCCAGCTTGGCCTTCTAAGATTTGATTTCCCAAAGGCAGCCTAAAAGTAGATGCTATGAATAAGCCTTCCTCACATATATCTTTGCAGAGGTCTTACAAAGCCACTGTCCACTTGCTTGCCTTACTTTCATTCATGATTTTAAAGAAAAAGGTAGCTAGGGAATTAAACAGAAGAGCATTAAAAAGTCATTATTAAAGAGGTAACACTTGAGAACACTTTAAAGCTAGTAAATGTGTAAATATCCAATACATTTTAAATAACGTACTTATTAAGCAAATGCTTCATTTGGGTCATTAAACCTGAATAAAAGAGTAACTCCAAGAGAAATGAGACATAGTCTTTACTATTTAACTCAGTGAAAGCTATGAGCTTTAGAACCTACTCAGGTGCACAAATTAAAAGCAAAATCCCCAAACCCCTCTTTACAAACCTTAAATATCAGAGCTAAATAAATCAGTCTCTGACTGCACACACAGTTCTAAACAGGGTTTCYGCAGGTATTCAGGTGACTCCACAGGAAAGCCAAATACCTTGATGCATTYCACCATGGCTTTTAGTAATGATTTCCAGACTGGAATTTAAAAACTGGCCTGAAAGGATGGGAAGCAGCAATATCTTTCCTTAATTGAAATAAACAGTGCAAAAGTGAACAGTCACTCTGACCAGCTTGCAGGATGTGAGATCAACCCCATACTTCCTCTTCTTCAGAGAGGGGTGAAATAGGTAGCAAGACTAATACTCATAGTTACCTTGATTAGATAACTGAGCTACTTTTGTTAACTTGAACAGGAATTTGATGCACCTCTCAGAATACCTTTTTTTAGTCCCTCTCTAATTTGAGACAGTCCTTCCTGTACTGATGTGCACTGAGTCCACATTTTCAGAGGTCTTTCCACAACCTATAAAACCCRAAGTATTTTTTTAAACAATTATTTTAAAAACCCAGACAATTTTAAAAAAGCACTAGGAATGTGGGTAATAAAAGGGAGCTTGGTAGAACACCATGTCATACCATCACAAATCATGCCAAGTCAAGCCCAAGAGTAAACAACTACTTACTCAACATTAATTATAGCAGCTATATTAATTCTTCTTCTGGGGTGCATAATGCCCACACACAGAAAATCAGATTTCTTTCAGAAGCAGTGTCTGTTCTTCTGTAACTGAGGTGGGGTTTGCATATGTCAAGAAAGAAGAAAAAACCCTTTGTGCATGCCTAGTTGTGCCTCAGTCAATTGAGAATCCAGGTGGCAAAGGACATGAAAATAGCAGGAAGGAATGGCAGCTCACAGAATCCATATGCACTACATATAGAAGGACTATCATTGTAATAACCTGTCTGTTTCAAGCCATCTGTCTGTACAATTCATATCTCTGACTTGCAGTACAAGATGAGTGGTAACAGTCCTATTTAAGCTAAAGAGAAGAGCAAGGTAATGACCTGACCCTGAAGCTGTAACACAGGCCAAACTTCAGATGTTAGAGTGCTTTGCAAGAAGAGCTAAGAGGCCACCTAGATTCTGGATCAGTAAGCTTTAACCTGGAGACAGTCTAATTTCACTTTCTCAGCCAAGCAGAGATAGTCAAATCAAAGACTACCCATGTAATACTATTCTCGAGGCTAGTAGCCAAGATACGTATAGTTTGGAGATTTTTTGAGTTTTCCCTGAACCAAAGGTAAGGTTTGGCTTCACACCTGCTCCGCTTTATACAGACTGAGAAAAGAAAAGAGTGGATGATTTAAAAAAAAGAACAAAACAAAACAAAAAAACATCCTGGAAACAAACTTAAGGTAAGAATTACTTTTTCTTTGTGGAGTAATGTATGGCATAGCTTCAGTGATCTAAATTTCTTCCGCCATCCAAGCCAAAACAAAAACTACTAAAATAATCAATTTTTATAAGATGGCACAGACAACAGGAAGAGTCCAAAGGGGCCAAATAAAATGGTCTACCCTATCCTCCATTCCCAGGAAAGGTGTTTTCAGATGAGGAAACATAAAGCTGAGACCGTGTAGGAGTTGCTTTAAGAGAGAAGACTCTGACATCAAACTGACTAGAAGGATATGATATTGCTGCTAAACACAACCTGACGGAGCAGATTACAGAAATATTTAAGGCATGGCAGTTAGTCCTAAACCTCAGAAAAGGGAAGCAGACTGCCTGAAGAGTCTCTGAAGACTTTATGAACAGGTCAGACAAACATCTGTCAGAAAGGACATCAACAGACTTGATCCTGCCTTGGACAAGAGATGAGATGAGATTACCGCTTGAAATCCTAACCTACTCCACATGAGACAGGTGAGAGGTCTGCCCAAACATGAAAGTCTTCCACTCTGCAATACAGGCCAGCTTGGAAGACATTTATGTGTTGTGTATACTTCAACTAAATAGCTGATACTGGACTAACTTGTATCCTACCTGTCTTTGTAAAGACCTTAGACATCACACTCCAGTTTTGACTTAGATGTTGCAAGGGTGTTGCTCACTGGAACAGACAACCCATCAGTGGAGAAACCAAATACTGGTGCCAGAGCAATACACTTGGCAAGACTGAATCTTGCTTGACTTTTTTCAGGACTTTTTGCATTCATGATCCAGCAGGAAGTGCAAATCATTTCTGATGTTAGTACAATAAGGAAAGCATCCAACAGATAGCCTGAGCTCCATATCCATTCAAACAGAAAACTCTTCCGTCTGTGGCAGATGTGGCTCACCTGTGGAAGATGCACTTTGAATATTTGACCATCTACTCATTGCAGTTTCATTGTCAAGGAGTCCAAGATTTAAAAAAAAAAAATACAAAAGGTTTTAAAAAATACAAATGATGCACTATAATATGGCTATCACATAATGGCTGCACTATAGTAAAAGGCATGAAAATAAGTGCACCACAGTATGCCTCTGGAAGATTAAAGGAAGAGCTTCAGAAAAACAACAGTTTTAGGGTTGGGATAGGGAAGAAACAGTCTGCACCTTTTTATAAACTTTCTTTTTATAAGAGGAATCTTAAAAACTACTTTTAAAATTATTACTTCTTATGCTGGGAACAAACAATGGGCTGTTTTTTTCCCCTTCTCAGAAGAACTGTGTCTGACATAAGTTGGGAATTCTTCCAGCCCCTCAATGAAACAACTTGCAAGCCTAAATCTTTTACAAGACTTTTATTCTCCTGTAATTTTTTCTTCAAATTTTTCAATGAAGTGAAAGCTGAGAGAAAGTAATCCTAAAGTCTCATTAAAGACTGCTTCCTCCTTTCTTTAAATATGGTTTCCCTTGCTTGCTATGTTTTTAATCACAGACTTACTAATTCTCCGGTTAACCACCTTGTCCAAGAAAAAAATGAATTATGCAAGACTTAAATTTTGTTTTTTTAACATTAAAAATTTAAGTTAGGGGTAGAAAAAAAATTTCCTTTAATCCCTGCCCCCCCCAGCTGCATTATATGAGAGGACAACCAAAGTTGTATTATTTTTTCTTATCATTTCCAAATGACGACCTCCTCTCTAGCCCTCCCTGCCCTATCCCCCCCAAACCCTGTTGTCTCCACTTATGTTCAAATACTTATATAATGTTAGTTGCAGGCAGATATCAGATAACATTCCTACATTTGCAAGCTCACCACAACGAGAATACTGCATTTTTCCACAATATCAAAGAATTAATATAACAATGTTCCTAAAGACCACAATTTCTTTTTCAATATTTCAGTTACTTATCTCTCCATCAAAAAAATGCATCTTGAAGAATCTTTGAGGTGAGTTGCTTTTGCATATAAATTTATGTGGTTCTATCACAGCATTTACCCATGTTTCTAGGTAGCATTTTCATCTTACTCTACAGATTATAAAAAATACTTGCTTTTATGTTTGATCAGAGTCTTTAGGACTATATTAACCAATTGTACTGGATAACATATTTAGAAAAGCTTATTCCACAAATAATCACCTTTTCATAAGACAAATAGGAAAAGCATCAAAAGATTTGATCAGCCAGCTAGTAAAGAATTGTGGAACCCCGAATATCCAGTACCAAATCAACAGCTATCACATGCTGTTTGTATACAAATCAAATTTACGTTTCTCGACACATTTAGCTGAAAGTTGATACAGCAATTAGGCAATTACTATAGGACATCAGTCAGTCAGTATACATTTGATACTATGTAGTTATGTTTTGGGAGCTTATTTATCTGACAGAACACCTGACAATATTATTCCAACTAATAATCTGAGTGAAAATCCAAGACAGAAAATTCAACCTTGCCTGAATGAGGAGGGGTAAATGTCGTAATGAGGAGGTAACTCTGCAAGGTACTCTAAGTATTCTGTCTTCCTAATAAGAGTCATAGTCAATGACTTTTAAACGAATTCCTTAAAATTCTTGGAACCTGAGAAGCAGATGGAAAAGAGAACTGGAGAACTACGGCTAAGGTCAGGCCAATGAAATCTTCTATGTCTCTCTTCGGCCCATCAATGACATCCATATTCTCAGAAGCCGATCCCTCAGCAGATAAATCAAAATATTCTCAAAACTGCACAGAAAGGTTCCTCTGTTCACAATCTGGGCAGGAGCTTCCCTTTTGTTCCCAAAAGGTTTAAATTTACAGTAAGGGAGGTTGGGACCAGCTGACTCAGCCATACAAATGCACAACTGTGGGAACAGATTAGACCAAAACATCTCAAACTTCAGCACACACATCATGAGTGCTACTTCTACCGCTGCAGATACAAACGCCCTTCCTGCACAACTGCCTTGTCCTGCACACAAGTATTACTGCATACACATTACTGTGTACATAATGACTTTGGGAATTCTCCTTATAGGTAATGCAAGGTCTCCAACACGCCACAGACTAGAACTCTCCTGCTGGAGAACCAAGTGAGACATACCACACATACAAAAGACATAAGAAGTCTGAATCACGTCTTTCTGGATGTAGTTACAAAGTAAAGATGATACAGAAATTAGCAAGTTAACATGCCAAACAGGTTAAGAACTTCTTCCTTAAAATGATAATAGAAAAGATTTGCCAAGTTATCACAAGTAAAACCAAACGTCTTAATGCTGAACATACATGCATGGAGAACCCCATGGTGAAACAAAAAGCTGATTATCAAGTTGATGGGAAAGCAGAGAGGAAGGAAACCACCACTTGCTTTAAGAAAACTACAAACAAGCTCTTGGCAAATCAAGAGAAGACATCACGCGTGTGGTACTTACCACTTGACATTGAGACAATCGTCTCACAGAGATTATTTATTTGGATCAAGTAATGTGAATCAAAAGGGTATCTGGAAGTTTTTACAGAACAGCCTGACTACCGGAATCAAGGCCAAACTTTTTGGAAGGGCAGACTAGCGACTACAAGTTTATCCCCTTCCCAATTTCACACCAACAGTTCAAACCTCCTTTGGTAAGACCCGTCCTACTTAACAACAGCCGTATCCTGCTTTTCACCAAGGATGTGTTTCTGAAGAGTGCAATGGTTAGTGATTCCGTGGGCAGCAAAGTAGTTTTCCCCCATAAGAATTAACATAACAGAGGACACACATGCAGGGACCTAAGAAATACACACTGGTTTAATACAGACAGGTCACACATATGATGTGATCATCACCTGAGAGATGTGATGGCTTTTAAGCTGGCTTTAAAACATCATCCATGTCATATGCGGTCTCTGAGTGTGCATTAAGTCCCTACGTACATGCACCCACTCTGAATTCTTACAAGAAATATCGCTTTATCACCAACCAAATTCAGCTGCTTCATCTGCAAGACTGAACACCTGACAGAAACCTCCTAAGGGGAACACCCTCACTGTCTCTTTCAGGGCAGTTCCATCTCCATCATTATCATTATCCTCCTCAGATTACTCGAAGTCAGACAAACCAATCAAAGGTGAAGGATGGAAAAACAGGGTAATAATGATAGCTAGCAGAGCGAAATACCAGGTGACTGTCAGCAGAGCTCGAGCAACGGCCAGAGAAGCAACAGACAGCAGGGCACTGCTGTAGCTGGGCATGGCCCCACCACCTGGAGAGCAAGCTTTCCTGAAGCCCGTTCACCTCCCTCGAGGCAGGCACTCTCACGCAACGGCTAGGAGTTGTTGTTTTCCTGCCGAGCCCCACATCTCTCAACATGAACCCTTCAGACAGAAAAAGGGTGCTGTGCTCTACTGCCAAGGCTTTGGGGAGAGAGAGCCCCTCCTCAAAAGGCCAACCAAAGGAAACATCCTGAACTGTCCTCTTTCACATGGCAGCTTCCCCTCTCTTTACTACAAACTGACATACACAACTTTTGCCAAAATATTTCTGAAAATGAACCAAATTACTTCTAATTTCAGGGAAAATATTTGAGACGCTTAACTAAATGTTAATTCTGTTTTAGGACTTCCAGAAATACCTTAGTGAATAGCAACTGCTATGTGTTCCTGTGTAAAGTGGAGCCAAGGAATCTTGATGGCAGCTCATCACTGGATTCATTTTTTTAAGACTACAGCTATTACTATATGTGACTAAGGTATCTTTGGAATGGCAATTGATTTCCGTATGTAAAACTGGAAAAAAGGAGGTTCTAGTAAGGCTCCTTGAAACATAAAAAACCAACAGCCAATCCTCCTCCTCCTCCCTCCCGCCCCCCCAAATAACACAGCTCAGCAACAGAGAGAAAGTTCTTTGCTCCAATTGTGGGTTCTAGTAGCAAAAATACTGCAGAAACATTGTTATTGGTGTTTTCCATGAACTATTTGAAAATACACAATTATAATTTATCACAGTCTTTATCTTAAGCCAGTGAAGTTCTATTTCATAGGTACCGCACCAAAAAGTTTTACCGTACTAGAACTACCTGTGGTAAAAAACAACCAACCAACCAACCAAGAAAAACCTCAGATGAAAGCAGACAATTTTATTTCAGTCTGAGTGCCACTATTTGTCACGTCCCACCTCTGCGGGAGAGGTGACTCAGATTTGCAAATTCCCTCGGTATGGATTAAGGTGAAATGACACTCAAGGTCTGTACATAGACAAAGACTTTTACTCTATAGCTAGGCTCATTGGTAAATAATTGGATAACAGAACAGCTTGTTGCTCGCCACTGTTGTGAGAGTTTATGAAATAACTGGGTAGCAGAAAAGCCTGTTGCTCACCACTGCTGTGGGAGTTTATGCCTTGCGTTACTTATTAGGAAAAGGCAAAAGAATAAAAGAGAGAAGAGGAGAGCGAGAGAGATCACTGGTCCAGGTTCCAGTGCCGGTTCAGCCAACGGGAGTCTCAGGTCTGCAGGAGCGCTCCTTCAGAAGTTCCCACAAGTTCCCGAAAAGAGTCCCAAGTCCCCCCCCCAGGCACTTGCCTTCCCCTTTTATGCCCGCCGTTCACTTCAAACTGCCCCTCTGCTACAGGGGCAGTTTCATAGTTCACTTCTATTGGTTCTTGTATGCCTCGTCTTCACTTAAAGTCACAGTGTCCTTTCTTTTTACTGCGCGTATTCAGTGGGGAAGGGGCTTTGTTGGGTAGGGGGCTTTTCCTGCTGGTGGGTGGATTTTTTAGCATGCTAATTAGGATAGTTCACCCGTAGTTCAAGTAGTTGTTTCTTTGGTTTTATCAGCAGTTCTTGTTTTCTTAACACTTATCTGGATACTCCCTTATTTGGCCGACTTATGGTGTCATCATATTTCTTCCCCCAAGGCCAGACCCAGTTAACTCTCTACTGAGTAGCCTTCCTGGGATTCACCATCCCTCAGTCTTGTGAGTGTTTGAGACATTYCTCGGACAGGCTCAGGGGATCTCCACCCCCTGCTCCCTTATCAAGTTCTGTCTCCTCTCGTTGTAAAACAGTTATTTGTTCCAGTGGGTTACGAGTTGGCCTTGGTGTTAGCTGCCAGTTGGTCTCTTACACTATTGCTATAAATATTTGTAATTACAAACACCTCATGCAAATGTAAAAGGTAATCTTGTTAAGATTGTCAAAAGTAATCCAAAATCTATATAAATTCAGAATACTTTTTTTTTTCCTCCCTTTGGCATTATATAGCACAAGAAGAAAGCCAAAAATCAACTTTTTGGGTGTGGGGTTTTTTTTGGCACAGTCTGTGAAAGAACTATGTCAGAAATTACTTGGCATCTGCTATTCTAATACAGTAATTAAAAAACACATCAGATGCAAAGCCAGAATTCTGTAAACTTCTATTAAACCATTCATTTTGAAAGGTACCACAGGGCAAATCAATATTGCCTATAAAAAGGTAAAAAAAAAAAAAAAATCTACTTAATGAATTTCAAGGTATTGTACATCAGCATCTAAAAACCAACCTACAGTCAACCTACAATAGCCCCAAAAAGCAATTCTTCTCACAGAAAGAAGAATGTAATACATTAATAATGCAGAAACAAAAGGTATAGTAATGGTGAAATACAATTCTTATCTAAATCTGCTCCAGCAAAGAAACTGTAAAATATGCTTCTGGTCTTTTTTTTTTCCCCTCTCTCTCCCCTCCCCACCCCCTCAAGTATTTTAAGGCATCAAGATAATTTCAGTTATGTACTTGTTGGTACTATGATACTTTGAAACAACTATGTTAAAGATACAAGGGAATTTGAGAGGTTTAGAGAAATGAGATGATATGCGTGCTTACAAACACATGAGAGTCATTGGTTTAACCAGTTAAAAAAGAACACAAAATGAATTTTAGATAYTTATACAGTGCTAGCCTTAGTTTTCAGGAAAAGTATTCATACCTGTTGGCTTCCCAGAAAGCACYCATTTTCAGACTACTACTAAGATTTTGAGTTCTAAGGATAAATACTTATCCTCAGTATCGTATTTCTGACAGAAGGAACACATCTTGCGATAGTACATGAACATTCAATAACACACGAAATACATAATATACTGTTTCTCGAAACTAAAATTGGATCTAGAGGTCTACAAAGCTATTCAAGTTGTTCAGCTTCTTCTGGTTTCATCTATTTTCACTTCTCTGTATGTTAGTTTTCAGTTAAATGAAATGTTACAGAAAATGTCAGTTACAGAAAATGGCAGGGAATCATACGCCAAATTAGAACTAAATGGTGGCCAAATTTGATTTATGCTTAAGTCCTTCAGTTCCCTGAGCTAACTGGTGCCATTTCATGAGGAAGCAAATAGAAGAGGTCACCTCATCCTTTTCAAGGTAGTTTTTGTGGCCTTTAGGAAGAACAAGATACCCATGTAGTCCCAGACAGAAATAACCACTGAAAGCCTCCAATCATTTAGTTCACGGAAATGCTTAYACCTCTTAAGCAAGCTTTCTTTAGCCATCCTTTTCTCAAATCTTCCAGAGGAAAAAGGCTGAGCTTCGTAACTAACTGAACTTCTTGCAACTTAGAAAAGCATGTTGTCAAGGTACAGTATTTCAAGTCCTTATACACACCCCTATGTACAGTACCTTATATAGTACCATACATATCAGAGAATCTCAATGTCTTCTGTGTATCTATCCTCATACCACAGCTACAAAATGAGAAAGTTGCTATTACGCAAATTTTACTGATGGGAAAAGTGCCTCTCACAACTGGCCATTGTCCTGGTGACAGATCAGGAGAACAAAGCTCACAGGTTAAGTCCTCAATTAGTGCCATCAGCACCAAATCAGAGAATCACAGAAGAGCCCAGTGTTGGAAGAGACTTCTGGAGACTGTTTAGCCCAGCCCACCTGGCCTCTCCAACCAGACTGAAAAAAGCTGTCAAGAGATGTAGGAGCCAGTCCCTTTCACACCTTCTCAACTGATGTTTGCAGAAGGGGATACCGCCCCCCCCCCGCCCTTTATTACCACAATCACAAGTGTATTTAAGTGATGCTTTCTGGATAGAGACATTAACGTAGACAATTTTCATTTATAGATTCAAAATAAATATGGCAGCAAAAACATTTTCCTCTACAGTATAAGCTGGCATTAGAACAGAAAGTCTGTTCTCCCTCGAGCATCCATCCAGCTATCACCTTGGAAGATACAACATGCAAAGAAACATGATGAAAAGGGTGAGAATTGGAATGTATTTGTTAAAAATCAGCTCCCCCCTCCTTCCCTCCCCACCCCCAATGTACTTGGATTATTGGACCATTTTTGAGATGAAGAACTGGACAGTGATAAAACTTTTGCCTCAAAAACTTTATGACACAGGTTTAAAAACATACGCAATATGAACACTGTATGAGCATCAGGTGAGAGAAGAACGAGAATACCTGGAAATGAAGGTGGAATGAACTTTATTATTGAGTGCAGATGTAGCCTTTCAAAAGTCAAAACACTTGCCTCCTCATAAATAGGTGCAGTGTAATTTGCAAGCTGGGATTCAGAATGTACAGGGGCACCTTTTTGTTCTCTACAGCTACTTGGCAGTGCCAGGGACACAGCAGGGACTGGGACACAGCAACACGGCAATTACCGAATTAATTCAATGAAAGTAATAGTCTCCGTAGTTAATTCAATCACTGTATTTTGGTTTTGCTTCATTTGGTCAAATTATGCCCTCCCTTATGTCTGCAAATCTGTTTTACACCTTCATTCTTCCCCCTCACTGTTCACATTACAGGCTCAAACAACCAAATTCAGCCCTATGAGCCTGACACGGGATCAGAAGGCACCATCAAGGCCCTGTATTGCATGACTATTTGTCACCAGCTCAACCTCCTTCCAAGAATCTACTTTCTAGCTAAAGGCTTTCACTTTTTCCCCCCCACTATTTGTTTGCAACTCTTAATCCTAAAGATTTGTACCCAAGCCAATGAAGTTTTGTCCAAACTGAAAAACCTCAGACAATAGCTCTCAGAAGTATAACATAACCYGTAATAGGCTATTTCTGAAAACTCTGTAGAATGATTTATGGTAGCATTAACTCCTTCATTGCTCATGGCATAAGAAAATAAGAGCTGTTACATTTACTGCTAAGATTCTTATGCCTCTTCTTGGTATCTAAAATTTCCAATGGCCTCTCTTACAGCTGCCCAAGTTCCAAATTTGCTCTTGGTCAAAGATATATAATTTATATATAGATTATATATAGATATATAATAATAATAGAGATATAATTTATAAATACAACACTTGCTTTAAAATGTGTGCAAAACAAAGTCCTTTGTCCATTGTAATTTGATTTAAATTTAGTTCATTTTGTATTTCAATTATAATTGTAATATAAACTTTAAAAACTTTTTCTTCACACATTATAAAGAATTCAGAATATCATGCAACATGAAATATATAATCTTACATTAAAATTTACACCTAGCAACAAGGAGACTGTCAAGTTCTCCTACTGTAATTGTGGCTTTGGTTTCTTTAAACTACAGTTTTGGCTGCATTACTTATATGGATGGAATACTTCATGATAAGCATTAAAAAAAGATAATATTCATAGTCAAACCATAAAGGTGTGCATTGCCAATTACTGTATACAATAATACCTTCATTGTTCATTGTATTCTTCAAATGTATCGATGCCAACAAGTGCTTAAATTATGCTGTGCATACACTCTCAATGAATAAACATTAAGGGGTCATGTATCAGCAAATACCAAAACCACCACAAAAATCCCACAAGTATAATAGTGGTCTTGAGCTAGCAGAAATTACATTTATAAAATGTTGCGATTAGTTTCTCAAAGCAAGTTACAGATTATTTCAAGCATATACATAATCAAACAACCTTTAAGAATGAACTTAAAGCACTGGAAAAAACGAGCTGCATTTAGTAGGGAGGAGTACAGTGATGCAGGACAGTTTTTTTTCTTTTTTTTTTTTTTTTNCCATTTGGCCTGGAACAAGTTACTGAAAGTCACTGGACTTTCCTCCTTGTAACAGAGAGGTTGGAATAATTCAAGGGTGTTGGAAGCTTCCCTTCAGAGGTTTGAAATTGATTTTGTACACAGAAACTTGCACTCAGTAAGCCAAGGAAATATCACCATATATGACCTTAAGAATCAGCAGGGTTAGGACCAAAGACCATAAACTTCTCCAGATGGTACAGCTATCTTCCAAAATAGCAATGCTGTGCTTTTGGCGCCAGAGGTAGTAAGTAGCAGAACACCAGAATTGCCCATTAYGCTGAAAACGTATACTTTGGAGCTTTGATTACAGAGACAATGGGAATATTTTTAAATACAAAACCTATACAAAGAAAACAGATAACAAGAAACTGTCATAACAATTGCTCAGATGATTACATAATATGTTGTAAATTTTATTAAGTTTCCATTTTCCTCAAAATCTGTTTTTCTGTACCTAACAGGTAAAAATCATTAACAGTAGTCAATTTTCTGCAGAGTATTTTCTCAGAATTCATCCATTAGTGTCACAGTAATCATATAAACAGAAAAGTACAACAAATACTTTAAATCTTAAAAGCAATTTTTCTCTTTTTTTTTGGCATTAAAAACCCAACAAATAAAAGGAAAGAGTACTGCAAGATGTAGTCTGAGTAGGGAGATCCTACACCTGGGTAGGTACATGGGAGTTTGTTTTCATTTAATCAAAATATAATTTCTTTTATTAAAATGTTAATACTGTACTTTATAAAGCATTATGCAAAACCACAAACAGCTTTATCCACATACTGACAAGAAGGATGGAGAATCTTCATCCCATATCCTATGTTATTTAATCACACGCCCAAATTCACAACCAGAAGAACAAGTTGTACTATTTACCCAGATGTGCTCTAACACAACACTGCATTTTCAACACAGATTGACAACTGTGGAGTAGGAAAATTACCCCTTTTTCACTGGCATTAAAAATAACATGCAGAGAGGGGCCCTCCTTTAAAGGTCAATTAGAGCATTAAGTCCTGTTTTGTTTTTCTTGTTATCTTTAGTGTTGCCCTTTTTTAAAAAGACGACCATTTCCCTTAAATAATTCAACTTAAGTGTTTACCTTGATCAGCCATAACAATAAATTCATCAGACTGTTTACAAGCATAAAAGGTAGTCCCCCTCCTCATTTGATCTAATTTTACTACACTTCAATTCCAGTGACTGCCTCTAATTATGCAGTAAGAAATTATTAATTATGCACATATTATTATTATTTATTATGCACAAAGAAAATTATGATACCCCATTGGAGAACTCATTTTGGTCAACTTTTTACGTACTTGTTCTCTGCATATTCATTCCCTCTTCACATTTTGGTAATTACCTCAAAATCCCCAGTAATATCAGAAGCGTATCACCCCGTCTTTACATCAAGGCGGTTAACACAGGATGAACAGGGATGCCATCCTTCTGTCACAAAAAATGACCACACATTGATAATTATGGTAGGACTTGTACCTTTGCCATTCTAGAATATGATGCAAGAAGAAAATTTAGATCAAGAGACTTCGTGCTTTATTTTGTTTGTTCTTTGGGTTATTTTTAAGAAAAAAGCAAACCACTGATTTATTTAGGAAAACAGTGTCTAAATGGAATAAACAGATTTTTCTTTTGGTTTCCTTTTTTTGGATTTTTAGACAGAACTTTTACAGACGACCATAACACACACATCAGCTCTGTTCTTCTCACCACCTTTCTTACTTTCTCTTAATAATCACATACTTGTTATCAGTTAGCAGTTTTCCTTAGAGGATTCATGGCCTCGGATTCTTTTCTCTGAGCAGGTCCAGCTGGCAACAATACAACACCAAGCTCTTGATTAAACATTAGCTTTGTTCCCTTGTTTGCTCCTTAGAAGCTCCAACAATGAAGAACCAGTAGTAGCAGAGATTTCACACAAATCAAGAACACTACTATATTACAGTTCTTTTGTAAGTTTTAGAGAAGTCTAAATCACTCCAGAGCATGCTCGATGAATTTATCTATCCCATCTTTTTTGCATCTAGACATCAGTTACTACTTAACATCTCTGTACCAGCTGAAGAGTACAGAAGGAAAGGCAGCCTATTTTGTATAGAAGAACAAAGATCTGCATTAAGAGAAGCTAATGGCGAGAAAAGTAATGTTATTTCTATAAATCTGTGACTTTTGTAACTCTAATCCTCTAATTCAAATCCTACGCTACATCTTCATTCTTTCCCTTTTACTTTTCTACCTGTGATGCACAATGTATATTGTTAAGTGGCTTCATATTAACAAGTAACACAAAAGCATCCTCTCCAATTTACCTATTAAAATTTCTAGAAATTTCTCTTCCATGCTTTGTTAGGAACAGTGCCTTTTGTTTATACTTATGTATAAAATGGAAGCACAATCTTAAGTAAGCTTGAGTATGAATGAATGTTCTTGTMAGCTACAAGCAGATGCATGTCCATACACATGAAAGGCAGAAATGCATCTTCACAATTTAAGGACTTCAAAGTCAGGAAATCTTTACCACCTACATTCAATCTAATTTCAAGTTCCGTTCAGCAAAGCGATAGCTGAGAAATGACAGTTACCAATCATTTTCAGAGTACACCTCAGCTGCTGCACTATTACAAACATGAAGTCTCAAACTTTAGAAGTTACCTGAGTAGAATCAAGCAGATTATGATCAATCAGCAGTAGAAAAAAATAAAGTTATACAATCTTTAGCTCTGATACAATGATCTTTTTTGGATCTGAAAAAGCCTTGTAAAGTACAGAGCACACGCTCAAAGTGAGGTMAGGAGATTTATCGAAGATTTACAGAAAGTCTAGTGAGATACAAACAGAACAGATAGGCCCAAGGTACTGATTCAGAGCTCTATACAAAAGGCACTTCAAAGCAGGTCTCACCAATTTATTTTTCAGTTTGAAGAAAAAAATAACTGCTTCCATACAGAGAGCAACTACCACAAAGTAACAAGTTACTGAGGGGCACTGGCTTTGTGGTCACTGCCTGCATACCCCACAGCAAATGCCAATCATTCCAGGTAGCCTACCCTTTAATCTACCTACCTTGCATTACCAAATCACCTTTACAGATAGCCAGACCTTGGACACAAACGTACATATGATTTACCAAAAAAAGGACAAGATGCAACTAACTTTGTAGCATGTGTGTTAGGTGTGAACTGCTTATAAATGAAATAAAGGCACTAAAACTTCAGATGCCCCTTGGACATGTAGTAGACAGAACCTACTTTTCCAGCTTCAGTTCTTCTATTACACTACAGCTTAACACTGCACACAATCCAGTGTCATAACCTCACTTCTGTGTACCAAAAGCATAAGCAGAAGTAACACACACAAGCAAACTCTTCCTAAAATGTTTAACCTAGAACTAAAAGCTAGAAAAAAAACTGCAGAGACATGTTTTTCCCCCCATTTTGGAGCTCTACTAAGCAGTAGCTTTTGCAACAAGAGAAACACAACAAGGACTTCAGTAAAGCCTTCGACACTGTCTCCCACAGCATTCTCCTAGAGAAGCTGGCGGCTCATGGCCTAGACAGGTGTACTCTTCGCTGGGTAAAAAACTGGCTGGGCGGCCGGGCCCAGAGATTTGTGGTGAATGAAGCTAAGTCCACTTGGCAGCTGGTCACGAGCGGTGTCCCCCAGGGCTCCGTTTTGGGGCCRGTCTTGTTCAATATCTTTATCAATGATCTGGACAAGGGGATTGAGTGCTCCCTCAGTAAGTTTGCAGATGACACCAAGCTGGGCGGGAGTGTCGATCTGCTCGAGGGTAGGAAGGCTCTGCAGAGGG
>JAYKAV010002963.1:53316-90709 GCA_035582835.1 Phoebastria nigripes
AGGCTGCCCAGGGAAGTGGTGGAGTCACCATCCCTGGAAGTATTTAAAAGACGTGTAGATGAGGCGCTTAGGGACATGGTTTAGTGGGCATGGTGGTATTGGGTTGATGGTTGGACTTGATGATCTTAGAGGTCTTTTCCAACCTTAATGATTCTATGATTCTAAGTATGAGAGCTTCCATGTAAAACAGAATAGCAGGGTTGTAATACATGAGTAATGTAGCTAGTGAGAAGTAACGGAATTGCTTCTGATTCGAATTGCTGAATTTACTAGGATACAACATTTGTAAAATGTAGTAAACTACAACAGTCTTCTCAACTGTAGCATGTAAAACCATTCCCTCTTAGACAGGAAATATGTTGCAGCAAACAATAACCACCCTGATTCGGGCAGTTGAGTAAGTATATAAAGAAGTAATTTTTACACTGTAAATGAAAAGTAGTTTAAAACATGTGTGTTCCATGTCTCAAATACTGCTAATACACAAAGACAGTAGGGATCTAGTAATTAGTACGTCATTCTGAAGGAGAGAATGTTGATAATTACAATAAGTTACCAAACAGGATAATTTCCCAATTATATTGCCAAATACAGTCTGTCTGGAGTATACTTCAAAACAAGAGAAAAGCTTTCACATTTGTGATTTCACTACATTGCTTAAAACAGCTGGTGAAAAATCACCAATCTTCCATGCAAGTTAAAACATGCAGACTTTTTATTTATTTTTGTTAAATCCAGAAGCTATTTTGAAAATAAAAAAAATCCTATGGTTTTTGAAACTACCTTTGAATTTTCTTAAATTTACTTTTGAATTTACATGCAAAATTCTAATTCACTTCATTAATGAAAAAAAAACAAAAACAAAAACAAAAACAAAAAAAAAAACACTTTACCAGGATTGAAAGTATTTACTGTAAAGGTTAAAAATACTTTTTCCTACCTCCACTTTTGTTCGGTAGAGAATGAGACGCTTTAGGCTGCCCACTTTGGCTATGTGGTTGAAAGCCTGAGGTGGTATTTTATCACATGATGAGAGATTTAATTCCTGAAGATTTGGACACGTTTCTGTAATGACCTCCAAGCACGTTTCATTGAGAAAATGGCCACAAGACAACTCAAGACGTACTAGTTCAGAGCCACAAACTTTCAAGAACCTGTAAAAAACACATTTTAAGTGAAAAATAAATGTACTTTCAGGTTAGAGCCTGAATAATGTCAAAACCTTAAGCATGTAAACCAGGAAACAGTTCCTTTCAACAACGAAAAGCCTACAGACCATACCTCTTATGTCACCCCAGTTAACTAACAGAAAACATGATTAGGTTAAAGTAAATTAATCATAACCACTCTGAAGAAGTTACTTCTGAATCAAATCTGTACAAATCCGGAAAAGACCAAACTAATTAGGTTTTGAGTTAGAGAGCAATATTCAAAAACCAAAGGTAGTCTGAGAGTCAAGGCTGTTTCATCAACATTAACTTGATACTGTACGTAACCTAGATATTATACAATATTTTGTATAAAGGAATATTTGACTACATACATTTTAAGAAACACAGAAGGCTATGTAATGCTATACATGACATAAGGAGGCTAACATCACTAAAGCAGCCTTAAAAAGCAATTCTACCTTGAAAACGAATTGCAAAAGAATCATTGGAGGTGAGAACGGTACGGAGAGGGCTTTTTATTAAATTAACATTAGTCTTGAAAACTCTGTTTCGGTTTAGAAAGTTGGAACATGCTTCCTTCTTGCCATTTACTCCGAGACAATGGAGCAAACTACAACACAGATAACGTTTGAAATGCTTTTAAACAGTCCCCAAAGCCAATTTTGACAACGGCCTGCAAGTTTCCACCAATAATTTCATATTTCTCTTTATCTCTGAAAAATCTGCAAATGTAAAAATGAGGTTAAACAAATACTTTTAAATGGATGAAATATTCAGAAGTATTTTAAGACTTTCAGAAAAAYATCTCATTCCTTTCATTAACAAATAAGTCAAAATCAACACTTTGTAGCTGTTCTAGAACACAGAGATTCCTAAGGACTATTTCACATGACTTTCATTGGAATTATAAAAATTTAAGATATTTGAAGACAAAATATCCAAAATTTAGAAACTCTGATGGTCTCTGCATGAATTACACCTTCTGTCAGAGATCTTGTGTCAGAAATTCAAGTTCTATTATATCTAATCCAAGCTTTAATTAAAAACACATAAGCTTATGTCCCTTTTTATTGCAAAGATAACCTTCAAACTGTGAATCAATCACTACACTTCTAAGTTTGATATTTAATAGGAAAAAAACCACCACATGTTTGCAATGATTTTGTTATACTTTATTTTCTCTAGTAGAAAAAACTAAGTTCCTAACCTATGGGCTGCAATGAGTTTTGCCTTGTTACTTCCTAGAATAATGGAGCTACTTGTGAGAGAGCAGATATTCTGATCTGCTCTATTACCAGTTCTATCCTACAAAAACCTTCATGCAGGCAAAGCAGCTTTAGGTTCTGCCACTTTCACTGCAAATTTAGTATTACTTTTTGGGTTTAACTGATACAATAGAAATGCCAGGGAGACATGACGCTTCTGCTTGCACAAAAACTTCTATTGMTACAATCAAACAGGTACTAGCCTTCCCAAGACTGCTCCTGCTGAAACCTAGGACGAAACAGCTGCTGGTCTTAAAAGCAGACACATTCAGGGAGGCATTCCTCAAGGACACTAACAGTAGCACAGGACTTGGAAGTCTGTCTTTCAACATCCAAGTTTTCAAACCTTCTCCTTTCCTTACTTTTTCATTACTCAAGTCATACTTGCCATTCATCATCACCTTTCTTTATTCCTTTCATCTTGCACATTACGCAGCCTTAGTTTGATTATGCAGATCCTATGCAATATGGAGGGGAAAGGAGATCCCAGGGTGGCATCTGCATCCCTGGAGGTTTCCAAGAGTCACCCGAAACCCTGACTGATCTAGCACTGCAGACACTGGCACTTCAAGTGGGACCTTCAGAGGTCCCTAACATCCAACATTTCTATGAGCCTATGCAAAAAGAAACAAAGAGAGGGTCTGAGACATGAAAGGGGAGACATAAGCCCCAGAGCCACAGGGGTTCTGCTAAGTATGGCCTTCAAAGCTACTCTTCCACTATTTTTGTCTAACTCTGCAGTCTCTCTTTAGAATCTATTTTAGCTTGTAAAATCAGAGTTTACCAAACACCAAGCCCTTATTTGCTGTTTTCGTACTGGATACAGTGAATTCACCTAGACTGGTAAGCCTTCTCATGGGAGTGTCAGAGCTGAAATGACACGACAATTCACAACAATTAACATCAGGTATTTAAACATGAGACTGCTACTTTAGGCTAGCAATAGAGTTCAACACTGCCATGGGGAAACACAGGATGGAAATCCCCTGGAAATCAGAGTAGAGACATATGGATTGATTGCTGATTACCAATTAGCCAATTCCTCTATTTAATGAGTGCTTTAACAATACATTCACACAGCTTCTTTCATCAACAAATTATCAGGTTTGTTTGAATGGTGATATTTTCCATAAGACCTTGTCAATTGCCACTTATTACGTGTCTAGCTTTTAATTTGCTAACAGATAAATATTTTATTAATTACTCCATTACAATAATGGATGTTAGGTTTACTGCCAGATAATTTAACAGGGCTTGGTTGTTACAAATGTTGGTATAGATCAACGCTTTTCTCCTTCTAGGACTATTAAAAGTTAACATTACCAGGTCAGGGAAACACTCATTTAATCCCCTAGACTTGGAGGAGAACTCCAGGTTCACCAGCTTAAGAAGTTATTATCCTCATAACGTTTTATTTAAATTCATTACACTTGAAACACACAGGCAGAGCAAACACAGCGACAGCAACGAGCATTGCATTTCATGGCTTTGCTGTCTTTTTGGAAAAGGTTATTTAGGAGACATTAAACAGAAAGGCAAGGGGGATAAGGGACATGCAACAGCGTACAAGAACGAGCTGACAGGCATGAAGTAAAGAGATGAACAGAAACAGGAGGAGGAATTTGAGGAAGTCACCAACCAGCAGAGAACTTTAGGCAGAACTGCAGAGTTTTCTGAACAATCAAGGCACCCCAATCTTTGTTTGCACTTAACAGGCTGCTCAGAACAGAGGTTTTTTGCTAAGGTCTTTCTACATGGATCTCCAAAGCCATATGGCAAGGTAGAACAGGGTTCTCACGCTTTCAGAAACAAATGTGGCATTGCCTTCATGCTTCTGAGACTTAAGAGACACTGGATGCCTGGCTCTGACTTAGCTCATTTGAAAACAAACAACCCCCAAAAAAGCACCTTCTACCCAAATCAACATTTCTTCACATACCTTTCCTTCAACCACTGACTGACTGGTTCCTGTTTTTAGTCTCTCCTCCTTTCTGCACAGTCATCCATCCCTCTGGTGTTGCTTTTATTATCAATATTTTACACACACAATTTCTGAAGTGATTTCCCTTCATCCCTTCATGTTTGTTATGAAATATGACTGACTGAACAACCTAGAATAATGTGAGCATGTACATTTATTTTGCTAGACACTGGATTGGGCCTTTCCCTCTAAGTCCATCCTCATTCTAGACTGCAGTATTTCAGGCATTTTTTTGGCTGTTGGTCTTTTGGTGTTGGGTTTTTTTTTTTGGGGGGGTGGGGTGCTTGGTTTTTGTTTGATTTGGTGTTTTGTTTTGGTTTTGTTTGTTTTGTTTTTATAAAAAAGCAATCTCACTTTCCATCACCTTCTGCCTGCTCCCAAGAACTGCTGCTCATTTCCACCCCCCCTTCAGCTTCAGCTTTTGGGAACTAAGTTAGTCCTAGTGAAATCCTTCTGAAATATCAAATATATCTATTAGCAGTTAGGACACTATTTGCTCATGCTGATGTTAAACCCATCATGATCACTTAGTCTATTAACAACTTCCAATCTTGTAATTCATGTCTGTATCATAAGCATATCTGATGAGCCAAAGAAGATCCAAAATTAAAATATCAAGGTACAAGAGATAGCACCCTTCATGTCAGAACTGGCTGCATAAGACCTCTCAAACAAAATCCTCAAAATACCTTTAGACATATGCTTATGAGGGTACTGAACACATCACATTTGCTCCAATGGTTTCTAATGGAACTGCACTGGATCCAAAACCTACACTTCACTGTTAGCATAGTGATCCTCATTTACTTGATATCCCACAGTTTAAAGTTACTGAAAACTCTACAACAAGCAGGGATCACAGTCCAGTTCTCTCTCATCTACTCATTCTTCCTAAACACAAATAGCTACCTAGTTTTATATTCCTTTAGTACCATTATCCCAACAGGTTTCAATCATGCTGATTTTACCAAATCTATTTTCAATGAAAATCTTAGGTACTCATTTTGTAGTCACTGACATATAAACCGATGAATTTGGTGTCCAAGAGTAGGGGGAAGGAGGGGGGAAGCAACTTCCATTTATGAACATCATAGGGTTGGATAGACTTTTTTTTCTTTAGCACTTTCCCTTATAGTGTTACCTTATGCTAGCATCCAAATCAGGGATGTTACCTCCATTACTTCACAGATATAACACTGCCCCATTTACCTAGTCCTCCTTGGTATCACCCTCCCAGAACCAGTATTTCATTAAAACAACAGTTGCAGTTTGCTTCAAGTCAATTACACACTCCCTCCGGCTACTCAGGTCTCCTGCTTTCCAGAGTCTGCCACCAGACAAGAATAATGTCAAAAAATCCCCCAAAACCAACCACTTGGATTTTATTCTTCCTTATTTCACTTCCAAGATCTTAAGGTCTTCTCTTCCTTACTGTAGTTCTACCAATATTATTACTTGCACAGACTTGSCAGAGGACTTCATAATCCTAACCTGTCATCCTAATCACAACCTAATCATAGAATAGTTTGGGTTGGAAAGGACCTTTAATGGTCATCTAGTCCAACCACCCTGCCATGTGCAGGGACATCTTCAACTAGATCAGGTTGCTCAGAGCCCCCTCCAACCTGACCTTGAATGTTTCCAGGGATGGGGCATCTACCACCTCTCTGGGCAACCTCTTCCAGTGTTTCACCACCCTCAGCGTAAAAAATTTCTTCCTTCTATCTAGTCTAAATCTACCCTCTTTGAGTTTAAAACCATTCCCCCTTGTCCTGTCACAACAGGCCCTGCTAAAAAGTCTGTCCCCATCTTTGTTATAAGCCCCCTTTCAGTACTGATAGGCTGCAATAAGGTCTCCCCAAAGCCTTCTCTTCTCCAGGCTGAACAACCCCAACTCTCTCAGCCTTTCTTCATAGGAGAGGCTTTCCATCCTCCTGATCATTTTCGTGGCCCTCCTCTGGACCCGCTAAAACAGGTCCATGTCTTTCCTGTGCTGAGGGTTCCAGAGCTGGACACAGTACTCCAGATGGGAGTACTCACCAGAGCAGAGTAGAGGGGCAGAATCACCTCCCTCGACCTGCTGGCCACGCTTCTTTTGATGCGGCSCAGGATACGGTTGGCCTTATGGGCTGCAAGTGCACATTGCCGGCTCATGTCCAGCTTTTCATCCACCAGTACCCCCAAGTCCTTCTCGGCAGGGCTGCTCTCAATCCCTTCATCCCCCAGCCTGTATTGATACCAGGGGCTGCCCCGGSCCAGGTGCAGGACCTTGCACTTGGCCTTGTTGAACCTCATGAGGTTCACACGGGCCCACTTCTCCAGCTTGTCCAGGTCCCTCTGGATGGCATCCTGTCCCTCAGGCGTGTCGACTGGAACTGTCTTGCAGCTACAGCCTTGCATTTAATCCAAGGCCATACCAGAGGTACCATTCCTGTATCCCTGGCAGCTTCTGTTGTCTACTGTTCCAAAATCTTCTATTTTCCCTTCAGTCTTCATAATTAAGGAGACAGTTTACTTACTTTACACAGAAGGCTTACATATTTGAATAAAATCAACCCCTAATGTTCCATGCAAGTTTAAACTTCATGCACTTTTCTGTTTTCTCCCCGCAAACACTGAAGCACATTCCTTCTCCTTTCAGTCAGTGAGTTGTTTTCTACTCTAGGTAGTTTCCAAAGTTGTGGTGACTGCATATTTGSATGGCGGCTTTTGATACTTCCGTTCATCAGCAGACACCAATTTCTGGGATCACGGTCTTTGCACTGACAGAGCAATTAATATAAAAAATTCCAAGTGCCTAATTGACTCTRGATCATAACATGCTACACCAGCCTTACAGCAGAGATCTGAGGACCTAAAGGAACTTTGACAAATTTACTTATGTAATTTAAAACAATGAGAGTTGGCTTGTGGAATTACATTTTAATGTATTTCTTAAAGTCATGTCCAGATATTTTTATACTCACAATGACATTTTTCCTTTCAGGACTGCTGTGTAACACAACAGCAGCAGCATGTAGTACAGATAATTGTAATAAAAGTGTTAAGATTGGTATGACTGGAGAACGAATGGGTACACACAGGTGTAGAAGCATGAAAAAGAACAAATGGCAACGTGGGGGCTGGTAGAGTAGTGTGTGTTAGTGGAAGTTAGATTAGCAGGTCATCAAGATCCTTGAACATATATGTATGTGCAGTTTCTCAGGACATGCAGATTAGGAGAAGAAGGACGGAGGTGGCACAGAACGGTGAGACTACACGCTGGACAAATTGGTTTGGACACGTATCGGTCGTCTTGGTGCATCTGAGTATGCACGCATAAGAGTGAGACTGAGTAGCATAATTTTGTTTTTCAAATGAAGTCACCTTCCCTTCCTCTAAGACATTCTAATTGTTACAACGTTATTTTCTACTCTAGCATGTATTAAACTTTTTTTGTCAGCAAATCTTAAAACATTGCATGCAAGTAAGGAGAATATTGAATACCTGATGTTGTGCTCTTCTCAACACAGATTAAACTATTTCAATAAAAACATGCAAAACAAACATTATTAATCTCAGTTACAGCAACCCTAAGTTTTACTAAAAACTGTGGAAATTAAAAAAAAAGAGACAGATGTGATTTTTAAATTGAGAATCCCTGTCAAGTCACACATTAGTCCTATTTTCTGTGACTGAGTATTTGATGCATGTTTCAGTAATTTCTCTGACCTTCCTGCTAGTTTGATTTGTAGCAAAGCCTCATCAAGTTAAACATTGTCAAAATACACCTCTATTAACATTTGAAGGCTTTAGTTGCTGTTTAACAGCAACAAAATTGTCAAAGAAATATCCTGGATGTGCTTGACATGCAAACACTGCATCACTAACCTGAAAATAAACCACTATTAATTCATTTTCACAGTCTAAAATGTTAGAAGTAAATAAAAATCCTAATACCTCAGATATTTAAAGCAAAAGAGTTTAAACAATCTAATGACATTACCAGTGATACAAAGAAATCTGCATGCAGAACTCTGTTTTTAAACTGTCATCCTCCTTGAGCTATTTAAACCTTAGAGCATTTATTCAGCATCTCGATACTTAGTATACCTCCAGTCAACTTGCCTCACTTTTCCTATGTAGGTCTTATCCTCCCATGCTGATATTCCCCTGGCATGAAAAAAATTCACCATACCTCTAATGCCAAGAGAAATGCAGTGCTGCTTATATAATGCTTGCTGTGAAATCTTTGTTTATTCCCTGTCACTTTGCATTCCAGACACTTGAGACTGCTCAGATACTCATTTAATTTGTCCTTCACTTTTCCATATACTTTTAGTTCAATCTAAACGATAAAGTTTAGTTAATTTATATTATATGCTGAAATGAAAACTTTATGATAGTCATTTTTAGCCCTAAGGGGGGGATAGATGTTATCAATAAGTTAAAATACCTTCAGCTTTGCCTCGGGATGTTCCTATGCCTGAAGCATTCTATCTTCTCATAATAATACAGCATTTGCTTCAGTCACATTTCTTAAAATTACTCTTTTTAAAAATTTTCTACTTTAATACATTTTTGCAAGAAAATATGTATTTTCAATTATTTCTTAAARTCATGTCTATATGAACCTTTTAAAGAAACACAAATTTACAAAAGCTACTTCTTTTAAGATTGTCTTAAGAAACCACATATAAAAACATTTTTGAAAGATATTTGCCAAAATAAAATTCGAGCAAGAGTAGCATTTAAACATGCCCTGACTTGCAGAAATCATAACCTAAAGTGTATAGTTGTAAGAATGAAACTAACTCTACCTGTTTTGAATCCAACAGTGCCAACTATAACACTAAATGCTGAGAAAAGTTCAAAAATAAAGAAAACAAATTAAAAAACAGGCCCTGTAAAAGTGAAACGCTGTTATCTATGAGGATAAGGTATTTTGGTTTTAGCATTTCGCTGTTTCTATACTGCAGCAATTTGTAGTGTTTGTGAAGTTATTTACAAATTTCATTTAGCAAATAATGTTTTTTCTCCTTGAATTGACAAACATAGGTTGGCCTTTTAAAAACAGCATAATGGAGTCCTTCAAATTGTTACAACTTCTAGGCAGAATTCTCTACATCTCCAAGCAGTTAGCTTGACAGCCATTCATGGTCGCTTATGCAGCAACTTATCACAAAATTTATAAACTTGAAGTACTGGAATAAGCAATTTAGGCTCGTTTGAACTCAACCTCAAGTTACAAGAAGACTTTTTCACTAATTAGATCCAAAATAAAACATGCAGCTTGGTACTCTATAGGCACACCTCATTGCCTTATTTAAAAATTTCTGTTGCAGAAAGAAATAGAGAATACCAAGACCAGAGAGGGAGCCAAAGAGAGCAAGATAAAGAAAAAACAACAAACTGACTCAGAAACATTCATGCAGTAGGCAGCAAGAGAAGATTTTACACTAATAAATGTAGTGGTACGTCTTCTACTGTTACGTATAGAGACAGACAGAAATATGTAAGTATTTAATTTCTGCAAAGGAAAATTACAGTCTGAAAATCTGATTAAGTTTTTCGTAACAGTTAACATCAGCAGGTAACTGATAAAAGCAGCAATGCACTCTCCCCAGCCAACTGAGAACCTYCTCTGCAAGACTCATTCTGAAGAGTAAACAAGAAAGAAAATTTAAGTGTGAAATAGAATTCCTAGGGAAGTCAAAGTACCTCCATTCTTCAGAAACTCTGTTTTGCATAATATCTCCCAAAAGTCAGGCTGGGTGAGGAACATCTAGAAGTCCAAAAGGAAAAACTGGGGGAGTTCATGACTACATGTCCTGGATGCTGCAATATYGACATGGTTGTGGTTTCTTAATGACAGCCAGGGAAATAAAACTAAAACATTACTTGACAGATTTCTCCTTTAAGGAACAGTATCTCTTACCAGGAAGCTACTTTTTTGAGGAAAGTTATGTTAATTCTTTTGAAAAGCAAGTGTTGTTCTAATAAGTCTCCTGTATTAATAGATACTTCCATAGCAAATGAGCAGCAAAATTTCCTTTCCTGGAGGCCAGCAAATTTGACAAACCCGCTGATGAAGAATGTAAAAAGACAAATTTGTGTTTGGAAATTCTACTAGAAAAGACACTTCTACAGAACAAAGAGTTGCAAAATTATTTCTGTATTAGGAGAAAGAAAACTTTCAAAACCAGACCTAGTTACAGTGGAGAATTTTTGATTCAGAAGTGAAAATTCTGAGCAGAAGTCACACCTGAAAATTATTTAGCTTACAACTTTGTTTCAAAAATTTATGATTGAACTGCATCTCCCATTGCCAGACTGCATGTATCTCTTCCAAGAAATATTTTTTCCTAGAAATACAGATAACTTCACAATTGTATCAATGTCCAAGAACACTTCCCCCCTTGTTACAAATAAATATCACCCATAATAATGAATATAAATTGACCATGTTTATTCCCAGATTATTAATAGTCAAATAATGAATATTTATTATTTTAGAAACGCTGACTACACATAAGTGCTGCTATTAGTTCAGCAATGAAGTAAAAAAAAAGTCATTAGCAATAAAGCCATTTTCAACTAACTGGAAGTCAGAAATGCCAGAAATGCAAAGTTTATAATTCTCTGAATTTGGACATTCATTTCTTTCAAGACTAAAAAAATTTTTAGCAGTACTGCATGTAAAAAAAAAAAAAAAAAAAAAAAGAAAATTTAAAAAAATTGCCATGAAGATGCACATACTTCAAGTTTTCAAAAGACAGATTTAATAGCTAAGCATCAGAAAGCAAGCACTTCATGATTTCAGAGTTGAATTCTCAATTAAAGCTTGCATATTTATCCTCTGTATCTAATATGAAATCCAAATTTAGGAGAAATGTTTGTACCCCATTCAACAACTAGCTGATGTCTACCTCGTTTTTCTACCAACAAGCACAAAAGAGCATAGGGCTCTTGGATTATACTGGAAGGTCAGGAAAAAAGGAAGCGACATTCTCATCTTGACAAAGTATTTCTTCAAATTATTTTACTTCCCCAGGGAAGGCACCCAGGCACCAAAGGAAAGAAAATGTTTGAATACTTCATTTAACCTTTTTATTCAGAAAGCAAATGAGAGTTAAGACAAATTTTTTTAGATATATTAAACATTTCTGTTTCTTATCAGTCAAGTTCTGCTTTCACTTGCCATTGCTGATTACCTCTTAGTTGAAGCAGCAATTTTTGCTTAAATGAAATGCATTGATAGATGCTGTTTAACTAATGCAAACGAGCAAAGAAGCAAGAAATTATATGTTAAGAAAGCAGAGAACACGGCTGTTACACAGAGAAGAATCCCTGCGAATTTGCTATTTTAATGACCTACAGCACAGTCATATTTTCAGCTCAGTGGAAGATGCACATGCAAACCCCCTGTTTCCCAACAGGGCTAATGTTTTAAATCATTTTTATGAAAATATTTGCATTTACATTGCACTCCAGTGATTACTTAGGGCCCATACCTTGTAAGCATGCACTGTAATCAGTTTATTACTGCAGCCATTCTAACACAGTCCTACTGATGACTCGTCTGTACAAAGAACAACTGCAAACATTTTCTTTGTGAGACAGACTTTTGACAGCTTGGTTCAGAAGTCCAGGAGAAAGCAAAACACTGCTCCCCCTGGAAGAAGCCTTTCAGTCACAGGCAGTTTGGCAGTTTTGACTCTACATATTGAAATGGACTTCTGCCTCTGTATCTACTGCCTCTTACTGGTTTAGCTGTTGTTTTTTTCTACATCATAACAATCACACCCTTTATAGTAAATCAAAGACATTTCTTGTCTTTTAATAAGGTTTCAAATACTTCGTGAAACTACTGTGCAGCAGCTCTGCAAACAGAGCTTGTCAAAATACTTCTGTACATTTAGCACTGACCTGCTAAATCCAGGAACAGAGATGGCTCCTCTGTTTCCAGTCCAAGATAAATTCAGCCACTGGATGAGAGTGCAGCGAGACTGTAGGTATTCCAGRGATGTGTCATTAATCCTTGCCCAGTAAGGTTGTAAACTGAGATGAATGTACTGTAGAGGATCACAGCAATGTTGAKATAGTAGCTTACAAGTTTGTGCTAGTCTACACAGGTCTGGTACTGTAAGGTGACTCAAAATCAACTGGATGAGCTACATTAAAAACAGAAAAAAGTCACAGATGGTCATATAGCACTTGAACTGTTAAGGGAAAACTGCAAAGGAATAAGAAAAGATGTTCTAACTTCCAAGAAAAGTAAATCCTTTTACTTAAAAGTAACTTCTCAAATAAATCGTTGATTAACTATTAAATAGGACTGCACTGCCTTCTCAATTTGACAACATATTAAACAAGAAAGGAAAAAGCAGATCAGCATAAGAAAGTGACAGGAAGCTTTCAAATTAGAAGTTTCTTTATCCATGCTAATTTAAACAGTGATATATATGTAAACGCTATGTTTACATATTTCCCTTCACAATGTCTGCACTGCCCTTGATCAGAACACTGAATTGGCATCCTCTTTCTTCTCTGGATTTGGTTTTTAAGATGGTAGCATATTTGCAGAGTACCTGGAAAAACCATACCATGTCCCAGTTTCCCCACACCTTGAACTGATTTCAGATCTATTCCTCTGCTCCCTGCTTTAAAAAATCAGTGTTTTGTCTTCTACCTTATATCCTCTCCATGCTGGACTATGCAACTAGGTAAAAAATTCAACATACTCAGATCTTCTTTTACGAAGTAATCTCTTCCTTGCTGTACTACTTTGAGAGCATTTTTGTTCTATGCCAGAGTCAAATCTGAAAGGCAAAACCCCTTTTTACCTTTATCAGATTGAATCATCTCAGCTTCAGAATAATCACCAGCCCTTCTGACTAGCACCACTATACATGTTTTCGTAATGACTTATCTCACACTCAGAAATTAAGAAATATCCCCTGTCTCCTATCATGCTCTGTTTTCCTTTCTAAATGAAGATCAACACACCCCGACACATAAGTACTCACTTTAGGAAATAACAAAAATGCTCAACAAAATAAAAATCTCCTTTAGCTTAGAAACTGAGAGAAAATGCACTTGAAAAATGAAATATAAGAAGTAATGTTTACTTTACCAGGGCTGTCTTTAACAGCTGTAAGTACCTGCACTCAAGTCATGTAACTAAAATTGACGAAGTGTTTTCAAGCAGAGTGGGAAACAATAACTCGCTGAAATGAATCAGTGTAAATTAAAACAAAACAAACAACCCACAAACCAGCTTAAACTGAAGAGTCCTGTGGCCCTTTCAAAATACCATAATGTTTCATTTTAATGTCAAAAATCAGAATAAAATGCTTGACATAAAATGAAAATGAAGTTTTTCGTGAGATCCAAACAGATTGTACTTCCAACGTACCAGTTTATGCAGCTAGCTTCCGCCTCCCCTCCTCCCCCCTTCATTTTTGGAAGAGAAGAAATAAGAAAACAATCCAACTTCCTGCAAAATGAAAAATGTTACTTCCTACTCAGCTCCAGATTTAGTATTTGGATTTCAAACACGATCTACGACTCTTCAGAAAATTTAACTTCAACTCCAATGCCAAAATACAGTGTTTGCATATACTCCAGTTTCTCTCAAGCTTGATTTCAAGCCTTCCCTCTTCCCTTCTCCTTGCTCCTCCTTCCCCCCCAAAAACAGCCCAGGCTTTTTGTCTCTGCAGGTGCCTGGAACTCTCACCTCAGCTTGATGCAGAGGATCTGCGTAGACGTTTCAATGTGACAGCAAAATATATACATAAAATATATATAATAACTGCAGTTAATATATTATAATCAACAAAGTTTGCTCCCAACTGACATTTAGTTTGTTGGCATTTTGGTATCTGAGAGAGAGAGCAAACTAACTAGGAGCTAACATAGATATAATCCCCAGTTAATATCTTGTTTTTTGCTTGGCTCAGACCCATACTTCAGGTTAAAAGTTGCTTAGCACAGTTTTGTCTGTCATTCTAAGATACTGAAACATATACCTATTTTTCTAAGGCCATCAATTCACTTTAAATAATTTTCAATATTCCGAAAGACAGCTTCAAACTATTTTGCAATCTTTCAGCTATTTCACACTCTGTAAGCCACCTAAATATGTATTTTATGAATGTCTTTTCCCTCAGATTTTTCYTATGCTTATTTAGCAAGTTTTCTAGAGCAAAGAGCTCAGCAACAAAGGCTGCACAGTTAGCTAAATTTATGTCTACAATTAATGTGCCATAATAATGTCTGATAAAAACAAAGTAACAGAAATTTTGTTCAATGGAAAAAAAAAAAGTTATTTTGTGACTTCTGAGCAGTAAAGATAATGGTGAATGAAACTATAAATGCCTCACCAATGTCCCTTTACACTAACTGATGACTTCAACGAGTATTTCGTAACATACAGGATGTTGCAATCTTTCCACACCTGAGACGAAATGTCTTACCACATGATTTTCTTAATCAGAAAAAATAATCCTTCTTTATTTTTTACTGAAATTATGCTACTTCATAATACCTAGAATGAAAAAATATAATGAAATGTCACTACTATGACATTAAGATATAAAGTACTTTTTTTCTGGCTTTTGATTAAACAAAGATAACAGGTTCCAAACCTACATGCTAATAACCATTGATCACCGTTACTCTGGAGTTWGGTGTCCGTCAGAAATCTGCTTTTTATGCATGCATATCCTAGCACAAAGTACAATTTGATACCATAACGAGTACATGACACAACGTGCTGTATTGTGCTACACCGTGTTCACAGTGGTTCCAAGAATGTTGCAGAATTGAGTATCTGCTTTGAAAACTACTTTCGTAACACAGTTTCTAGTAAACAACTGTTTTTACTCTGCATTTATGAAAAATTATGGCAACGATTATTGTTTCACACTTTCTTATAAATAGATCAGTAAAAACAAAAATTATTGGAAAAACAATACACAGGAATATAAAGAGGAAAACAAAATATAATTTATACAACACTGATCACCTTTTTAGGCTATGATGGACCAAAAGTACARAAGTACTTTCTCTCCCATTTCCAGGGCAAACATGGCACATGCCAGCTTTAAAGATGTGGTGAGCTCAACACCTACTACAGTGAAAACCTCCAAAAACTGGAGGTTTCCAAATCATAAGTCTCCACAACAATTCAACAAACAACAGTATACAAATTCATTGTGTGCTGTTTGAGCACAAAAAAAGATCCTGAGTCATACCTGATCCATGTGTGTTTTATCATTGTCACAGTCCCTGATTGCAGCGTCTTACATATATGCATGTATTTTGAATTATAAATTTTAAAATATAACATCTTAAAAAAACCAGACATCTCACCCACTGCATCAAAGTTYGCTTATAAGCTCAGACAGGATCTCCATCACACTCTTCAATACATGGGGTAAAACTTTACCAACGGTGTAGCTCCTAATAGTACTTACCTACCCAAAAGTTTCTCCAGCTTTAAGCTTTGTTGCTGAATAACAGCAAGCAATAACCATTTTTACCCAGTAAAATACTTTTGGTGGCTAGAGCACAATAATGCAGAACTTGATTTGGTCAGAAAATAATGCTTGGATGCTGGTCAAACCTAGAATATCTGCACTTTCTACAAATTTCCTCTTTCAGTTCTTCAACGTGAGTCCCTCCAATATGAAAATATATTGGTCTATGCAAACCAGTCATTCAGAAACACGCAAATTAATGACTTGCAATTTTTCCATTCTGCTGCTAGAGCTGCCACAGCTTAGACTCTAATTAATTAGAACTGATACTAAGACATGCTCAGATAAAGGACAAAGGATATGTGCACAAAAAGGCAAAGAGAGAAGGCAGGAAGAAGATGGTATTCTAGGGCTTTTGACATTCCTCAACATAGTTTAAGAAAACACAGTCCCTAGTTCCACAATCCGATAGCTTGCACCAGTGAATGCATACACATTTAATAGCATACGTGAACACATGAAAAGTGGATTTTGCAACTGTTTCACAAAACACAACCATTTATGTCTCTCTCTTCTTTATTCTATTCACATAACATGCTTTGGCGGAGGGGGCTTTACATCACCAGACTATAGGCTCTGATCCTCTCAGCAATGAAAGGCTGTAAAGGTTTTAAGCCCCTTCTTGATTCAAAGAACAGGAAAGGATCTTACTGACAGACTGCACAATCAAATAATCGAGACTCCAGGAGGACTAAAGCTGGAGAGATCTTCTCCATGTGCCATTGCTCAGAGCCTAGTCTGCTATAGCAACTGGCAGTATATTGCCCATTAACTGAAGGGAATCTTGTGCCATATGGTTATTAGCTGTTAAGACAGCTTTTAAGACCCTCATGACTTTCTCTTTCCAAAGAGAGGCATAAAATCTTGCTGACTATCTGAAATCTGAAAGCCTACAAATATTTCTTCTGGAAAGATGTAAGAACTTTACTGTTGAGGGAAAAAAAGTGTATGACACTTAAAAATGTTCCTGCTTATTGCTCTGACTCTTCCATCTAAGTATCATTTAAGGGATGCAGATCTTATATTCAAGACCCATTTTCCTGGAACATAGGTGCCAAATCCACATTTAGCGGTGAAATTCACTTCCCCAGTAGACATGAACAGCTCATAAATCTTGTAGGCAGCTTTAGGAAAAATTGGCTTCAAGGAATGACAAAGATGTCATTTATATCTTTTTATATCAAAATTTATATAAAAAATATCTTTTGGACTGCAGCATGCAGGATTTCTCTTGACTCTCCTCTCTGGAGAACAAAAGTTAGGTTCTTCGTACCTGGCACACCTTGGCGAGTCTCAAACAGCACAACAGGTATGCCCTGGCAGGTATTCCTCACCTTTCTCAAAAGCTTTTAACTTGTTAAGGCCTTCAGGTCTCAAGCATTCCTGCAAAGCCAACTAAGACTAAGGCCTTACTCCTTCCACTTCACAAGCAGTACGAGTTAGTCAAAGATAACTGGGAAGACAGACAAGGAAGTGTCTCCTAGAAAATCCTTCCTCAATTTTAAGGTAATTCTGGAGAACAGATGATAGTACAAGTACTTCACAGCTACTAAGGGCTGGTTAACACCGTCCATGAGCAGGGAAGGAAAATTCTCTCACCTAGTTCATCCAAGATTTCACACTTCCTTCTAAGGAAGTCTGTGCCCCAGGAGTCCCATTTTTCTCTGTTGTTGGCAGGAGCAATCTAGACTCCTACAATGTTTTTAGAGCTCACACTGCAGCAAGCCTTTCCTAATGCCATTTTGAGGAACAACACAGTCTATRAATGGATAGTCTATGGAAGTTTCAGAAAGACAACGAAGGCAAAACAAAGGCTGGAGGAACTGCTGCCTACTTTAAGATTAGCACAGAAGACCATTCAGCCTGTGTATTTTGTGAATTATGGAAGGTAGTATGAAAAAGCCTGAAACAGCTCAGATAAGGAATAGGCATATGTACGAAGACTTAGGACAGTTACATGTCCACAATCAACATGAACGTATAAAAAGATACAATTTTTCATGTAATGTATCAATCAAAACGGGAAGGAGTCAGCAGTTGCCTTACTTCATCATTACAAGGTTCAAACACTTCCCAGAAAAATTTGACACTTGTCAGTCTTGAAGACAGCATGCAGAGTACTGTTCCCATATCTGATGCAATAAAAAACTGTCATACTACAAAGTACAACATTTTTGTTGTTCCGATACCCAAACCTTCCAACTGGACCAAGAAAGGAGGAGACTGGGATTTCTGCTGTCACAAAACCAGTCCAGAAATAGTCTTTTGTAGTTTTCTGATAAATATTCCACCCATATTTTCAGTTTTTTAAATCAAAGCAGAAGAAAAAAAACGTGCTTGGTATTGATAGAATATATAAATGCATTCATGAAACCAAACATGTTAAAAAATGGATAAAAAAGGAAGCTGGTGCACAAACAGGAAAGCAGAAAAGCACAATAAAATACATAGAGGCAGAAGTTCATAGGAGTAACAGGACTACACAAATACTTCCTAAATTATAATCTTAATATGTATAATCATGTGGAACAGAAAAGAGATTAATCAGTCTCTCTGGTAGTCTACTATACTACAAATCAATTTATCCAGCCTTTTCAAACAAGACTTCCTAGATTTAAATCAATTTTTCTCTACAATTAATTTCTTTGAATGACTAAAACCAACACATTTTCAAACTTTCAAACAGTTATATATTTTAAGATGTTCTGGAATCAACTGCACCTTTGCATATGCAAAATATTTTCTTTACTTCAGTACTGACATACAAGCACCAACAGTAAAATATATTAAACACTATATGGACTCGCGGGGGGGGGGGAGGTGGGGGGAATCACCACTAGAGCTAACTCAGGATGAAGTTAGTATCCTCATTTATTATTCCACTGCAGCAACAAAAAAAACAAACTCAAGAACTGAAGAAGACTTAAAAGAGAAGACAAATACACGGGAGAAAGACGGAGAGAGTTGTGATGTTCTCTTCCTCTCTCTTTCCTCTTTACAAGCACAACAAACTCCTGCAGGTTACTAGGGCACACAGTCACCCAACCATGGCCTTCACGTGCTGAACTGGGGTACTTAGAGACAAAAGATGTGACAAAACCAAAATACTGTTTCATTAGATCACGTATTTCTGAAAGTGCCCTGCAATCCGTGATAGCATCTCTCACCATCCTCCCTTTGCTTTCAAAAGCGAGTCTGATTCAAGCCACAAGCACTCTGAGCATTTGATGAGTTACCGCAGTAAACAAACACTTGCTTCTTTTGCCAGACTGCAGTACGCTGAAGAGCGGGAACAATCATGTCTCTGCTCAAGTTCAGAGGTCTGACCGGCAAGTAAAGGCTTCTTTCCACTATGTGCAAAGCCAGTTTATTTCAGAAGAGGTGAAAACAATTATTTCGTCTCTCAATTCTTACTCTAACTAGGGTACTAGCCTCCATAAATGGCTACACCCCACTGAGAATTTCCTGGCCTGCACACAATATTCAGCAATCACACTTCACAATCTCATTATACTGGAAATTACAGGAAAGAAAATATTTATCTACACTGACTCTGAGCACACTTGCAACTGCCCCGCTGCCAGGGGATCTGACAGGAGTAGTTTCTTCAGAATTGTTTTCTGCGCTAATGATAGAATAAAAAGTAGCAAACATCAAAACAAGACAGTGTACAGAAGTCCAGCTATAACACTTTTTACCTGCACCATGATTCAAAACGTTGCTGGATAGAAGAAGCTTATTTCATAATAATATGAAAATATTATGGCAGTTTCAAGAACAAAGGTCTGGGTCTTTGTAAGAGAGATAACAGGAAAAGAAACTTTTAGCCTACTACAAACTATTTTCACTTCTAGATCTTGATTTGATCTTTTCTATCTCTTTTATGTATCTTCTTCGTCAAGCATGAGGACTAAAACTACTGGAAAACTGCCAGAAGCTTCTAAGTTCAAGAGCTAGAAATTCAAGGCTAGAATAACTGGTGTAAAAACTGTGTGTGAGTGGACAGATTCTTGAGAAATAAAAGTGCAATAACTGTGCAAATACCAGCAAAGTGGCTTGCTAATATCTGTCCATGGAAGTGGACAGACTTACATAGTTCAGGCATAACTATACAATAACTGCAGGAGATTCGCAAAAGAATGCAAGGAACTCTAACTGGATAAAACAATAATCTTGACCGGTACCCAATAAAGCATCTTTGCACCCTTAATGATCAAGACAAATACATTGAGTATAAATATGCTTTTCTTACCTCATAAGGCAGTTTATCAAAATATCCGTTAGTCGGCCATTCCCTGAGGGTAACAATGCTGAACTGTTTATTAAGGGTGTCCATTCCACAGCCATACTTTTCTTCATCCTCATCTTCATCAATATCATTCATATCAATCATCGAAGTCTTAAGCGAAAGCACAGGTCTCTCTTTCACACCATGTAGTACTACTGCATCCAATTCAGTGTAATAGTCCAGAAGAGAGCTGTTCACTTCCAGTCGGATTAAGTTTGTGGGAAAGTTTATCTGTTTGATACAAGGTGTGAATTGCCGAGCCTGAGGACCATTCACCTTTGTAGGTGCCTCGGACCAAAGGATTTCCCACCTGTGAAACAAAAATTGCACACACAGACAGTATAGGGATTAAAATCAAAGTTACTAAAGCAATTCCTGAACACAGTAAGAGTGCTTCTCAGTCAGAAGTACTTAACAAGTGAGAAACATGGTTGAAAAGACAACAAAAATTATGTTTTCCCTAGATTTGGTAAATATCCTAAGGATGAATTTAACAGGGCACACTAATTCATGATCTTAGCATATTCTCTCTGCATTGCTAACTAACAAAACAAGCTGTATACTCATAGTCACGCACTTGTGTTAGAGTACYGTTATTCACGCACAAGTTGTTCTAACATCTCACAAGTAAGGTAATCGTAACAAATGGATTGCAGATGTTTTCACAATGATGGCATGTTAGTGTAAGTATGCAGGGAACAGTCTTGCCATGTAACCCAAATATACAGTCAGCTGACCTCTCTTATTTCCCACAAAAGGTTTTCACAAAAAAAGTAAAAAAGAAAAAAAACCCAGCTCAGACTTTTTAACATCAAACTTGTTCAAATTGCAGCATTGCGAATTATTAAAAAAATAATCTAAACTTTACTTTGTTTATCTGTCTAGGCAAGCAAACTATTCCTTTTAAAAGTAATTCACTGTCAAAATACCAAAGAAAATAGAATCTTCAAGTCATTTTTGAAACGGTCCTTTGCAAAAAACATTAGAATTTCCAAACTGCTAAACTGAAAAGTTTTTCTCCTCTTTGGTCCAGTGACAGAAGTAGGTTCAGGGCATGCACAGAACTTCCATACATACATCCTTACTTCCACACACAGACCTCAAGTCTCCTCCAGTAAACAACAGTGAAACCTGCTGCCAATTGAGTAATCTGGAGAATCAAGTCTTGTATTCATTAGGTCTTCAGTGCTCCCAAACTTGCCAAGAGGCCTGAAAACAGAAACATGCTCTTTATATCTGCATGGGTCCTCATCCAGTGAATGGATTTTAGAGGTCCTTCAGTCACTGATGCCCATCTTTTCCTCCCTCAAGTCCAGTTAATTCCTAAAGAAGGAAGCCTCCAGCCAGCCACTGCTGCTACTCCCTTTGACAGTACGCTTACAGTGACCTCTGCATCCCGTGTGCATAACCCAGACGCTTCCACATCTACTCCATCTCTTTCCAATCACCCTAGTCCCAGCTTCAAGGATTTCTCTCAGGCTACTTGTCCTGTCACACGGGTCTCAGAAACACTGTATCTGCTCCCTAGTACCTCAGCATCTCGGCTTTCCCTACCAGATACCACTACTCTGAACTTACAAGTATTGCTCAACACTGACATGTACTGCAGAACGCACGGGGGGGGGGAAAATTAATTAAAAAAAAAAACCCAAACGTGCTTTATTTTCCAGAACCAAACGCTTAAACTTTGTCCATCATGACAGAAAGTAAAACATATGCAAGGACTTTCATTAAAATATAGTACGCGGTATAAATAAGGCTTAGAAGCTTGATATTTGCTACTATTTCAAGGATAGGAAAATTAATCTGTATTGGCTGAAACTTCCATTTCACGATGGACATTTTCAGGTATGCACAGATAAACTTTCCTATCCTACATCATGCTGCTCTCCACAAATACCTTACAGTTGAATGGGAGGCCTGCAGAAGTCTTCTGTCAAAGGAAAAAAAAAAAAAAAGTCATGAACTAAAACCAAACATGCAGGACTGGTGAATATATGGCACATCAGAAAGTACCAACATCGGAGAGTGGACAACTCTACCCTAAGGTTAACAGTTTTTATAAGAGAGACTTATTACTAAGAGAAGATTTCATTCATTTAGGAAATGAATGGCAACTCATGGCAAAAAGTAGCAGATGTAGTCCCACTGTCACGCCCTCTCACATAGGTCGATTCCCTAAGCAAATACTTAATGTTGCCAATGCACATGACCTTTCTTGAACGCATCCAGATCACCATCTGACATTTTGCTTAAGATACTTTCATATACCCACTCAAACTATCCTTAGGGAAACTCAAGGCTATCTTTTCACTAATTTAGCACACACTAGACCATCAAGTTTTAACAGAATGTGTCACAGTTATTGACTTCTCTTTTGGTGCCCTGGAGAGAGGATTACCTAGCAGTAGCAGAGCTCTGGAAAAAAATAATGCATCTGGAGGTCTAGGTTCATCAAACTGCAGAGCAATAACCTCCTTCAGCAAGCAGTGTCTCTAGTTTCCAGTCTTTGTAATAAACTAGAGAAAAGGAAAGACACGCAGCATGACTTTACAGTCTTGTGAAACCCCACATTACATACCAAGTGCTGATGAACAACAAGACCAGTGACCATTTTCCACTGTCCTTGTCATACTGTTTTCTTTTCATCAACAGCCCACCAATCTAACTTTAAAGGAGTAAGCTGTTGGTTTAATTGGAAAACCTCAAGTCTATCAGGTTGATTTGATGTTCTTCTCTGCCTTCGTGACACCGCACACAGAGCAATTGCTATGGCCTGTTCTTGAGTCAGGGTTGATAAATTCTTCCTGAGTACAGGCATACTCTTAATACACCCATTACTCCAACTGGAAGTGGTCTCTTCATCTAGGATCAGCACTTTGACACTTAAATGGGCTACATGTAATCTGAATGGGAGTGAAGACTCCACAGTTGGAAATGGATCAAAAAAGTCTAAATTTCCAAGAGGCTTTAGTTAAGAACTGCATTTCTTCTTTCTGGAACATTTTTTTGTTATGGTCATCCATTTCAAAATCCTTCAGAAGAAAGGCATTTTGACAGTCAGTCCTGGTTTGAGGGTATGTACCAAAATCAGCTTCCTTAATAAGGTTGCCTGCGTTTGTTCCAAGCTTAAGATGCTCAATAAACTATTTAACCCAAAACAAAGAGAAACTGAATCCCAACAAATACCTGTAAAGAAGTCAACGGAATTTCCTCCCCCCCTCTTTGAGTTAATTAGGTAGCTCTCAAAAAATCAAGCAGAATCAAATGACTGAAGGTAGGACATTGTTTGTCCTCAAGTCTTGCAGATATACAGTAACAACTGATCAAAGATGTTGCAATAAGAGTGCTTTGAGAAGAACGTTTCACCAGCAATGTGCTAGAAAGCCTCAGTCCTTACACTGCCACACAAAGCCTGAATGAGAGGCAGTAACATCTGTATTATTTTCTCTAGTGACTGAAAAAAATGAGGACTTTAAGTGAAGTTTTCCCACTAGCTTTCTCTCTACCTCATGAAGATAGCCAGGAACTCATTCTGCTCAAATTTCTGATACTAAAGACTCCATACACCTATGTGGTAAAAAAAAACAAATTCCCATTCTCCTTCCCTCATTGTGAAGGAAAATACAGTCTAGTGATTTTTAGGCTGAGAAACATACTTGCAAGGTTTGTGTTAAATGAGAGCACATATTTAATGCTTGTTTAATTTTTTATTGACCTAATGCTGTTGGAAAGCTTTTTAATGGCTAAGATGATGCCTGTGTAGACCTGGTTACTTCTGAACAAAATATATAATATGAAAGATTCTTTGGAAAAGTGGCTCCTAGGAAAAGTAATCAGATTTCTCTCCAGTGAGACAAGATTAAACTTTGCCTGCAATCTGCTGAGATTTCTTGCATTGTAAGATTGGGATTGGTGTAGAAAGTGAATAAAGCACTACATGCGATTCAAGCACAAAAAATAAATGCCCTGTCCCAAGAAACTTATAGCTGTGTTAAAGGCCAAGAGAAGGGAAAGTTTCAGACAGACCAAAAAGGAGAACATAAGGAAACTCAGAGAATAATATGACAACAACTTTGTTATGTGTTTATACACATATAATTATATAATCATGATATTATAATTATAATTACAATCATGATATGTGATTATAATACATCCCATCTGCTCTTATCCAAGCAAGTGCTCTGTAAATAATGTGTAGGCTACCTACAAGAAAACGTCTCCTGCCTGCTAACATGCCAGTGATGCTTCAGCACACTAGGTTCAACACAACCTGGAAGGTGCACCCCTGGCCACAGCTGTGAGTTTGTAAATACAAAATGCAGGGAAGACTGATCATGAGAACAATTTTAGAACCATTCAGATCAAGGTAACAAGCAGAGTTCACAGCAGTCTAATTACTATGGGGGAACATGCAGCAGATTTTCATTTCTACTTTGAGAGTTCAATCCTGAAATACCAGAGGGAGCAGACAGGACTCCAAGAATGCTCAGGGTATTTAAAATAGCAAAAGATATTTCAAATAACTGCCCTGTCCACACGAGCTTTTTATGGGTTTCTCAAAAATGACTGTGTCCCATGAACCCAGAATTCATTCTTCTATGACAGTCATCTGGACAAGAAAAAGCTGTTTCCCTGAAGATGTCAAAACAAGTTATAAGTAAGGATGCAAATGGCTAGAACTTAAGTTGAGTGTTACACATAGGTGAGATACAGCCCTGAAGGTCCCTTATCACGCTCTAATGTGTTGATGGTATCAGCAGTGTTCTGGGTGCCTTCATCTGAGATTCACAGGGAACAAAAGGTAGAGTGAAAGAACCATCTGAATGCCACTCTACAAGCAACGAGACTCACGATATTTTACATTCAGTACACTGCCTTTCTGGTTTCACTCCCTTTATCAGAAGGGGGGATTTTTTTTCATCAAACATTTTGATCCTTATCCTGGCTGCCAGCAAACAAATCTGCAACATTCCCACCTGGATTAGCATTGTATTGCCTAAACACAGTGAACTTCCTAATGGAAGGAGAGGGAGCCTTTTACTTTGTCCATCTTCCTTAGACTGCTCCTCTGGTTGCAGCAGCTTCTGCCTCTACAGGCTTCAAGATCTTCAGAAAGAGAAAGGAACCTCGCATGCAGCAAACGCAGCTAAGCTAGGAAATATTGAGCCAAGCTGTTCATCTACAAATCAAACTCGGAATTTTGCTCAAAAGAGCATCTAGCAAAATTCTAAACGACATGAAAGAAATTAAATTAAATAGAAATAAATGGCGGGAACACACAAGGCAGAATGGAACTGCTCCCAGCCAGTCAAATGATTATGGTATCTCACCTGTAAGAAACAATCTAATCAGTGTTACACTTTATCTGTGGAAAACAAGAAAAAAAAAAAAAAAAAAAAAAAAAAAAAAAAACTCCAATTTACTGAAAAAAAAAAAATCACAAAACAATCTCCAATCTACTGAAGAAGCAATCATCGCATAGCAGTAAGGACATATGCTATGAAACATCACCCCAAGCACTGCCACACACCCCAGACTAGTTAGGAATCTCTGGCTTTGAGCTTTTATAAAAGCACATGAATATGTGGTGTCACTATAACGTACATGAAATAAGAGAAACTGTCAAATTAAGTTAAAAAAAGACCACGACAGAAGAACAGGGACCAATTTTTTCTTTCATATTCCAAATTTAAAAAGCAAAGTTATTTTTGTAAAAGGAGAAAGTTGAAAAACTTCCGAAAAAATTATTTCTGACTTGAAAGCTCCCATTTAAACACACACAAACTCTTCCTGTCTGACAGCAGCTAACTATTAGGAGTATCAAAATGTTTCAAAAGGGCTGACACCGAAGAAGCCATTAGGGGATCGCCAAGAGTAAGCCTTCTGGGTAAATGAGGAGGAAAAAGAAACAGGAAAGAAAACATTTTCCTCATCACAGAAGCTAGCTATATCTTATCCATCAATCTAATACTCTATTCGAAACAAAGAAAGTTCTCTTGGTTGAGTTCAGCTCACGCCACTGTCAGGTGCAGTGTCCCCATCATGCCTGTATGGAGCTCTGCCTCCTCCACTGGCCGAAGAGGGACTCACCGTTGTCACCAAACCCTAAGTACACAGAATGTGCACTGCAGTACAAAATCTCAAGGCTACGCTAGTATAATAATCACAGCACAACACAATAAAAAAAAGGGAGGGATTTCTTCACCACATAAAAACTGAGACTATATGCTACAATATTCCCTTCGTCTCAGATTATTAATTTTTGCTTGGATTTTCTGCACTCAGATAATTCATGTAACAAGTTTGTACATGGATACTAATATATGTTAGTATAGTTTAAGAAATTACCAAACACTTCTCACCAGTTAAGGTGTGAGTGACACTAATGAAAAGCACAAAAGGTCTCCATGTGTAAAGACAGCAGTTTCTCTGACATTTATGATTTTTAAAAATTGTTTTATGCAGAGGAGAGTGATGTAATATCTTCTGTGTTTAAAACAGCAAAAGATATGAGAGGGCAGAGAATCCTCAAATTACAGTTAAACTGTAATGAAAAAACTTCAAATTAACTGTCATGTTTTAAGCATTAGAATTATTCCATTCTGAAAAATAAATGCTTATTCCCATTCCATGAAGAGCTGATCCCACCTCTAAAAAGACTCTGAATAAAGCCGATCTGAGACAGTGTCTTACAAAGCTGTAACTGATAGCAGTATTGAATGCTCCGGCAACAGAGGAACATGACTAAGGACCTTTTTCTGAACACCTGCATAAGTCATTCTTTCATGCAACTGAAGCACAAAGTGAGCAACAGAGAAACACATTGGCCAACTGTGTGGGCTACAGCCATTTTTCTACAAGAATATATAAAGTCCTCTTGAGCAAGGACTGCGGTACACTAAGTCCTTACAGAGCCTCTTGTAGGTTAGAAGCTTTTGCACACAGCAAAGTCTTGGATGAGCTGATGTTTTAAATACTAAACAAAGAGAAAAAAAGATTACTCAGCTGGACTAGTATAATCCACTAACCATAACATTTAAACAAGTCTTAACAGACTTTTTCCTCTTGAGAGTTTTGGCTCCACTACTAATTTGGCCTTCTTTTTATATCAAAGTAAGAACTGGTGAAAAGGAACCTTTCTAATGACCTGCCCTTTCTACATTGGTGTTCAGAATGAAACAGACCCAGAATCAGCAGATAAAACAAAGCAGCACTTTAAGGTTTTTAGGTAATAAGGCGATTTAAAATTGAGTATCAAAATAGTCAGAAGAGGAAAACAAGGTTCTAAGTGCCCTTCGAGTAACTGGGACATGGCCTTTTTTTAACAGAAGAAAATAGTATGGCAGTTCTTCAAGTCCAAAATATCAGTTAAACACAGAATCACCTGAGATTATCAGCAGCATTCCACCTTCAAAAAAATAATTCTTAGTTGACATCTCAGAGAATTTTTGGAAGTGAAAACAAGGGACCAAGATCTGAAGCAGAAAAGAGACCGCATTCTTGCAACTCTTCATATTCCCCTCATAAAAGTGAGCAAATGAACAGAGAAAAAACACTGCATACCTCATGTGGAGAAAGGGTTCCTTCATCTTCCCTTCAAGACGCCACGCATAAGACATGTTTGTCTCTTTCAGAAGAAAGAAGGAGACAAACCAAATGTGCAGCTCTGAACAGGCAAGTCCTGCTGAGGAAAGGTAAGCCAAAARAARAAAAAAAAAAAAAGTCCCTCTAACACTTCTCTAGCATCAAGACTGGCAAATACTGAAGATGCAGCACAGACTGGTTCTGAGGTTCCCTGAGACAACCTTCTTCTAACCAAAATATTGTTAACCTAGGCAGGCAGAACACAAGATACTCCTGCCTACAAATTAAAAAGCAGGGTCCTACAGAAACGTCATCCTTTTTTATGAAGAAGGGAAAGTCTGAGCTCTCACTCTGACCATACCCCAAGAGGAGTCATAAAGCACATCCCAAAAAGTTTTATATTAATATTTTCACTTCCATCTTCTTCTAGCTCTCTGAACATTTTTCTCTTTTTTTGTAGTGCACCTTACTAAATAGCTCCTTCAGTTAACATTTCTTGAGCTTTCCTTCAACACTTCTTGGTCTTTACACAAAACTAAAAAAAGTGTACTGTTTTAAGAACCAAACCTAAACAGACATTTTTATAAAATAGCATTAGCCTATTACTCAGAATTATACCCTTGYACTGCCCTGCAGCGCACTATCTTACTATTACTCTAATGCAATATTATCAACAGTTACAGAAGTAATCTCTATGTAAATCTGTACTACATCATAAAATAAAGAAGTAAAATCTACATCATAAAAATAAAAAAGTAAAATGAAAGTTCACACAGTAATTGGCCAAAAGTCATTTCACATTAGGTTCTAAGTCCAAAAGTCTTAAAAGCTGCCTTCAGCACATACCATCCTATAAATAAGTTCAGTATACAGTGCCAAACGCACTCCTACTTCTGAAGTTAGGCAGCCTATTACTATTAGTTTGACCTATCACTGTTCCTTGAATCGGATGTTTACTTTAGAGCTATACAGTATATACTCATCACAGAGCTGTAGAACAAACAACTGCACTATACAACAGTAGATGATAGAATCACACAAAATACATTCACTGGGAATTTTGAATATATAACATGACACCTGATTTTCTAGGGGTTTTGAATAAACATCAATGGCCTAGTGTTTGGAAGCATGGGATACTAAGTTAGACCTGAAAGTATGCTTTTTAGCTGTACCTGTAAAAGTCAGGGAAAAAACACCCAGCATCTAAGCTAACACTACTAATACCGCCAAGCGTGCATTTTAAAGGAATACAGCATTTGTTGGCATATTCTTTTCTACAGGATACATTTTGTTAAGTCTTTCTTCTATCAGTTCTCCTTTCCTTTATGGGTTTGGTATCATTTCATCTCTTTTTGATGTATACGGAATACTTTGATTGCATATACTGATAGCTTTTCCCAATGTTTTTCCCCACTATGTGCTTTTACCTGTTCTCTTTCTCCTTCCATTTCTATTTCCTCACCTCCTCACCAAGACCTTCAGACCTCATACACAGTGTTTTTCTTTATTCTCTTACCATTCCCCAGGTCCCCATCTTCCTGCCTCCCCAAACGGAATTTCATCAGGAGTTCCTACTATGAGGAAAACCAACAGGATCAAATCAGCTTCTTTAGTCTATGAAGCAAGTGTAAAAATGAAGCGTGGCTCACACCCTTTGAGCAGACCAAAAATAAAGATCAGACAAATGGCATCACCTTTTGTCCGACTGTTCTGTGCTTCTGTTTTTGGCCTCATTTCCATATGAATAGCTATAGTGCCTGACTGTACTATACATACAACCTAAAGCATGCAGAGAGAAGAAAGAGTTTATGGCTACTTGAAGGAGGATGATACAGCAACTGTGAATCCTCAGCCTCTTCTACACAATTTGCTTTTCTTATTGGAGAAAGAGAAGAACTCAGAACTGCCATTACAAAAGTGATTTTTGTACATACATAATAATTATTGCTCATAAAAATTCCAACACAAAACCTACCATTACACAAATTAAATCTGATATTAGGATCTGCATTAATTCCTACAAAAATTCCACATCTCTGAAGTTGCTATAAAAACATGTCACCACAGTTTTAAAAACATGCAGAAATAAAGAAAACGTTAGTGGGTCAGATACAAAACAGAGAAATACTAGGAAGTAAAGTTTGCTAAACAGCATTATTTGTAGCATTGAACATCTTACAGGAAAGCATAAAGGAGAAAAAAAATTACCTTACTTCAGCTGGTGGGTTTTGTGAGTAAGGATTTGCAGAGCATGCCAAAATCCTGACTACAGCTCCAGGATGATATGTTTCCAGAATGTGCACTGCAGTGGGATAAACTGGTTCCTCAAAAGCAAGTTCCACATAGTCCTGGCTACAGAAGGTGGGTGGCGTCCTCTTGAATGGCAGCCGAGCGCTAGGGCAACGATCCCACCAGGTCCCGTAAGTTCGAAAGACGGCAGTCTGAGTAAAGTCACCAGAACTAGGGTACACATTTGGAATACCTGCTAAATTCCACATGGTATACGACATGCTGTTTTCACTACCATAGTGAGAGCTGAAATCCAACACTTCTTTGGCATACTGAACTATTTCAACATTGATAGGTAAGGCTCGGGTGTTTGATTCAATAGCCCTCCGGCTGTTCATTTCTCCTCTCGTCGCTGTCCTAGCTCGGCGCCGAAGGCACATATAGTAAAACATGCTCAGAACTGTTAACATGGGAAACACTGGTGACATCTAGATATGACTTAGGAAGATGCAAAAGGTCAGGAGTCCTTTAGAAGGTGCATTAACTGCTTGTGGTGTTTTGGAAAAGAGCTGATAAAACAGAATGAATAAACATAGTGAGCAGATAAAACATTCTTAGAAAGCAAACTGTGATCTTTCAAATATCCTCTTAAAACAAAATACTGCTACTAAAACATTAATAAATTACTACATTTTATTTTAAGACAATTATTTAGTTGGAGGCTACTAGGTGTGGCTTCCCATTTGCTGTGTTTAAAAAAAGAGAAGACTATGAAGAAACATTAGCCAAAACTAGCCCTCGAGCAACAAAAAGACTAATGGTTAAATTGAACATTATTTTCAGGGATTTATTAAGAGAAAAAAATCTTGCACTGACTTATGGAAATGAAATCAAGTATGAAATGAAATCTGGCCCTTGCAGTAAACAACTGTAGAAGAGTATCTGAAGGTACAGCTAAAATTATCTGTAGTATAGTTTTAAAATACTTAAACTAAAACTGACTTTTAAACAAAGTACTCGTGTACCTAGTCAGGCTGCAGCAGTGTACAGCTCAACAAAACCTAAGTTACTTCACTGCTTATATTTTGCAGTAGGACTGCTCCCAGACCCAAATTAGTTCATTTAAAGCTTGCTCAAGTATATCTATATTATATTATAATCTGGAGAGTAAATACACCCTTCGAAGACAGCTCATAYAGAAAGTTGGACAGCTACTCCAGCAAATTGTTTCCTCTAATTTGTTCCCATAATTTGTGAATGGTTTTAAGAGTGAAAAGAGCAAGATTTAGGCAGTTAATCTAAACCAAAAACTTAACCCACTGCTTCCTATATCAGAGCACTAGCCTGAAACAGACTCACAAAAATACTGTCTTTACCCTTTGAAGTTGTCCATGACAGCATTCACCAATGACAGAAGGGTCRCCAGCCTCCTGAAGGATGCTCAGAATTCATTAACGACATCATCTTCCTTTAAGCCAAGCAACAAAGTAAGTCTTCAAAAGAGTCCTGGCACCAGAATCAGAAGTCCCCATAGAAAGCATTTTACTTCTGATAAGAGAAAATATTTTCATTTATGTAACAATTCAGTTAAACACAAAATGTACTAGATCTGCATACTGCCAGGCCACCTAAAAAATCAACACAAAACATACTAATAATTAAGGATACTGATGTGTTTTACACAGCCTACACCAAATCACAAGTAAAACAGACAAACAAGCAGGTTTAACAATTAGAAAAAGCCAAATTAAAGGTAAGTCTCTTTACTAAAGTTTCCTATTTATAATGGTGAAGAAATATTTATAGCTGAATGTTGTCTTCAGGACACAGAAGGGCTGTATCATATTCCCTACTAATAAAGATCCTCTTACATATGCTTGTCCCATATTTAGCAGCCGCTCCATACCTGCGTGATGTAAACTGTTAGATTTACCAACACACAATGAAATGAAACGTGGAACGTGTTCTCTGATTTCTGCTAGAGTACACAACACACTTGGGCAATAACACAGCACTCCAGAATTCACATCCTCCAGTACCACAAACTGTTTCCCACAAACTGGCCTTCTGATTAACTCGTTCATCAGCTTTACTAGGAAAGAATAAGGAGTAATGCCCATAACCTGTCAAGAGGCCAAAACAGGGATGACTAAGCATGTCTCAAAATGGAATGTTTCTTCAACAGCCTGTACTGGAGTCACCGGTTAGTTTATCACAGGATACACACTGTGGTAATCACTGAACCAACAGAGGTGACTCTTCTATTGCAGAAGACGCATCAAACAATAACTAACATGATGCCTCACATTGCCTGGCAGACAAACCACATATTTAATGTTTGCAATGGGTGCAAGCGAGGCCATACTTTATAGAGTTTTTGGAAGCATAAGCTTGAAGTAGGGTAAATAATTAAACAAATGGAGATGAATCAAAGTGACTTTTGTACGCCTGTATATAAGTCCATTGTGCGTGTTTCTTGGGTAAATTGCTTGTTTCCCATAATCACAAACGCACATAGATGTACAAACAGCTCTCTTTTGCTTGAACGTTGCCAACAAGAAGGCGCTTGTGGTAACAGATAAGGACAGGCTGCACTATTTGACCCTCTTACTTGTGACAGCAAGAAAGTTTACTAACGAAGTGTTCACTTCTCACTTTCTTGCCTCTTCTATTATTAGCTTTTTGTTTAGTTCCTGTCCTTCATTCAGTTTCACATGTTGACATAGCTGTCAACAACATGAATTACTCCTGACATTCGGTGCAGAAGGGAATGCATAAGACGATATGCTGGATCCACTTCAAGCTCTCCCGGAATGCCAAAACCCAATAATGTCACATTTCCCCCAAACATCCTGTTGAACCACCTTCTAGAAAAGGCACTGGGGAAAAAAGCAGCACAACCCCCAATCTCTCCTCCTTAAAAAAAACACCCAAAAAAACAACTCCAAACTGAAAATTGTTATTTTACCTTTTCAGCATGGAGCTGCTGTAAGATGTAAGTGAAGATTACAAATACTTTCTCCTTCTGGATTTTTCCCTCTTAAAAAGAAAAATCTATTTACAGAATATGCCAACAGACATTAAATTTCAACAAACTTACTGCTGTCAAGCCCTGGAATCATGTGTAGACCAGCATACACACCAGCTTCTAACTCAAAATTTCACCGATTAACATGGTTTGAAGGCTGCTCCATGGAAATTATGGCTTTACAGAGCTCAATTTCAAGAATCACTCAGCTGGGGTACTTCAAGATCAGGTGCGAATCACTTATCTCACATACGCATCCTACACAACTTCACGTCTGCACTGCAAACTCCAGGCTTCCTCTGGCCACAGCCCAGAGCTCTTACAGCGCTGTTGTAAAACCCAGCTGTGCTTCCTGTCAGGTTATCAAAGAGCAAACGCCGGCTGGTCAGAGCTGTACATCAGCTAGCTGGCCAGTTTAAGTCAGGTCTAACAGAGCAGATAACTTGAAATCATGCTGCAGATTTTCCATTAGCAGAAATATTAATTTGGGTCATTCCCCCTCTACCAACTTGATGATTTTCATAAAACCTGTAAAAATTTTATATCCTTGACGCTGACACCACTTTGTCAATTTTGGCTCAAAAGTAAGTAAGTAAGTAAGTAGGAAGAAACAGGGAAGAGCATACAGCTTTCATAAAAATATATTAGTCTAAACAATACAAGTGGAGGTAAATTACTCCTAAAGGGTTAAAAGCAATATAGGATTTAGTAGTTTATAACAAGTAAGAGGAAACAGAAAACTATTATAAAAGAAGGATAAATAAGCATTAGGACCACAATACAAATAGGAACTCTTCTTTCCTATTAAGAATTGCGTGGAGTTAAAAGACCAATGAAAAACTGCTCAGGAGGTTAAAGGATAATAAGCTAGTGAAAGAATTACATTAAATACAGATCAGTAGGGCCAGATGATATAGAGCGATTTTTTCAGGAACTACCACAGGTCAAGCTGATTTCCAATTAAAAGGATTTAACTTTGCAAAAAAAAAAAAAAAAAAAAGATAAAAATGCAGACTCAGGCCTATGCAAAGCATCAAGATAAACAGCTCTGGAGCAGAGCAGTTCATGTACATGCAAAGTTTATGTGGAAAACTCCCCCTCCCCCAAACTGCTTGATTATTTTTAAGAGATCCATTTGGGCCTATGCAACTATACCTTCCAATCTCTGGCAGCATCTTTGGCCTGTTGTATATTATTCATTTTCTTTTGTACAGGCATAATTATGCCAAGCTGAAGCTTAATAAAGATTTCTTTTAAACGTATCTTATTATCCTCCTCCCAAGCAGCAGCCGCCTTCTTCTTTTCTTTTATTTGGTTTCTTTCATATCATAATTTTTTTTCTGTCAAGATACCATTAAATGAACTGAAATGGTGCTATTAAATACTAGGACCTTCAGTGGCCACCACAGACAGGCACAGAGGGCGTTAACGGTTTGGTTAGAAAGAAAAAGCAATACGCTATGAACGTACAGCGATGTGAGGTGCTGTCCTATGCCTACATGCCTATTTTGCACTTCCAGACTGGATCCCATCCCCAGCCTCTCTGGGGGCTGCCTGAGCTCTGCCCGAGCTCTGCCCTCCCGTCTCATGCGCAACACAGACCCATCCCTCTCTGCTTCACAGCCACCTCTCCAGCCGGCACTGCTGGGGAGCCAGATGAGTCCTGGGGCTCATCCAGCCAGACGCCAATTACTCCTATAAGCAAGTGTAGTTTTCAGTCTGTTCATCTCCCCAAGCCAACTCGTTGCCAGTTAACATGAAGTCAGCGTTGGCTCAAGTTGTGTAAGACTGCAAGAGCCCCAAGTCAGACCAGGTCAAAGGGCCGTGGAAACGTTACCTCTAGTTTTACAAGACAGACAGGACTCCAGAGAACCAGACTGGACTAGACCTGGAATAAAACTTTCCTAGGAGAGAGAGAGGCTACCTTCTTTCAAAATACATTGGAGCCCATCACATTATTTACAATCTCTCCTATTCAGATCATTACTTAATTGACAACTATTTCAATTAGACAGGCAAATTCCCTTTTTCTATTATGATTAACCCTTCTTCCCTTCATGCTATACATACAGAAAGCCTTCTAAGACTTCTAATTCACTATTTCCTTCTTTCAAACACAACAAACCTTGATAAAGGAAAATGTCTTATGGTTTCTGTACAGGTTTCATGGGAACAGGCACTAATTAAACTAAAGCATTCAAAAGCACTAGATCTCTTCAGTCTATTTTGTCTCTTTTTACAGGGCGTTTATGTACACAAATCTATTTTCCAGCTTCCAAGCAACGCATCCTGTTAATGATTATTGTACCTATTCATTTTGGTTGTTTTTGCAAATGCAGTTCCCCAGTATTCACAATTTCATCCCATGAGAGCAGAAACAGGGCATAGTTACATAGTTATTCACCAACCAGACTGCTGAGAAAAGGTGGGAAATATACAGAAAAATACTGGGGATTTGGAGGGGCTGCAAAGTGAAGGATGTGTGTAAAAACGTAACAAGTAACAGCTATCAGACAGAAAAAAATTAAAGATGGCATATTTCGTCCCTGAGCTATCCCTGGCAACACATGTGTTAGACAAGAGTTCATGCTATTTCAAGAGAAGCAAATGTTGTATATACAAGTCATGTATACACCAGGTTTGATTTTTTTAAAGCCAGAGAGGCAGTAATTCCTCTTTACACCAGCTTTGCTAATCTCACACTTGGGAGTACTGTGCAGATTTTTCTTTCATTTGACTATAAAAGAAACAGCAACATTGACAAATTACAAAGAACGTATAAATGACAAAAACAATAGATTGTATTATCTCTGAAGAAAGATTAATGCAATTTAATATATGCGTCTTAGATAAAAGACGGTAAATGGGAAATCTCTTAATTATCTTTGCACGTTAATGCACAGAGGGAATACTGGAACCTTACAATACAGGCTAAAACAGAGTATTTTACCACAGGTTAGCATCTCTCGCTGTTAATTACCTAGATTATACCACCATCTACACTCAACTTGTTGAAACTAGAAGCTAATAGTAATTAAAAATTAATAAGCTCTTACAGCATACTTTAAACTCGGGCCCCACTTGCTGTGTTTCTTCCTGTAATGTGTTCTGGCACTAAAAACGTAGCCATTTCAAATATTTGCAACTTACAAATTTACAGTTTGGAAAAAAAAAAAGGAACATTAAGACAATTCTGTCTATTTAAAATCTTGCTTGTGTTGCCGTCATGAGCATCAAAACATGCAAAATCCAAGAATTTCAGATTACTTCACTGATTGACTGTTCCCTCCTGCTAGGACCAGAACTCATTGCGTGGCTCAGCACCACAGTATAACGGAGACAAATGTTCTTTAGGCATCTATTACATGGCCCAGGTGACCACCCTGCCTTCTGGAGGTTGTTTTCATATGTAACAGAAATTGTTTCTCAGTATGTGTATATCACCAGGTAGCCCCTTTTAAAAATGACTCATTCTACACAAAGCCTAAAGTCACCAGCATTATACCACTTCATTTTGAACAACTGCCCTTCCAGCTATGGTGAAACTCTCCTCCTCGTGCCAAAAAACATAAAAATATATATCCCCATTTAATACTACTTTCAATAAGCAATTCAAGTGGACTTGTCTTCTCATTTTTCTCTTCACAGTGCTGTGCTACCTCTCCAGGCAGTCATATTCTGTATAGCACTTACTTGCTGGTCCCCTGCCTCCTCACTGGGCTGATCGCACCTATTAGGCCACGTAGTTACCTCCCACTGTCCATTCATCAGCCTGCACTGATAATAAAGAAAAATTCACATGAAGCGAAGCACCCCAAAGTACATACCTAAAAAAATAATAGATACGTATTGCTAGTTAAGCTCCTACCCTGCTTCTGTTGTGTCGTGATTGGGCAACTGGGGTAACAAGGTGTAACTGGTCTAACACCACAGGGACCATGCAGCAGTTCGCACCTACGGAGCCTGGCGCGCCCAGAGCGGACAGGGCTCTGCACGGGGGACGATGCACAGCCCGTGCCCCAACCCCGCCAGCTTTGTCTGCGCCTGGGACCGTTCCTCCCACCCTGCCCCGTCTCCTCCCTCTAATTCCGCACCCCTCGGGCACCCGCGCTCTTTGCCGACAAGGACCTTCCCCAGGGGCAGGCCTCGCCGAGGCCCACGGGCACCCTGAAGCAGGCGGGACTGCCTGGCGCCGCCACTGCCCTCCGGGTCCCCTCCCTGCGGCGCGGACAGCGGCCCGCCCCGGCCCCGCCAACCACCGCCGGAGCGTCGGCCTTGCGGCCCGGCCCCCGCCTCCGCCTCCGCCGGGCGGCCA
>JAYKAV010002963.1:91064-216402 GCA_035582835.1 Phoebastria nigripes
GGCCGCGGGGGCGGGGCCGCGAGCTGCGCGTGCCCGCGCCTCAGCGCGGGGCGGGCCGTGGCGGCAGTTGGGGCGACGGGCGGCGGCGGTGGGTGGGCCGCGAGGGGGGTGGGCGCCTCGGCCCGGTGTCCCGTTCTTTATTTCAGTTGCAAAGTGACGCGAAAGGCGGTGGAGGGTTGTGGTTTCGTTGCTGTTTGTGACTCAAGCCCTCTCGGGCCTGCGTCGTTTTACCTCTGCAGGCGCGAAAGGCTGCGGTGAGGCGGGCGCTGTGAGCCGCCCTCGGGAAGCCCACCTGCCCTGGGTAAGCCGCAGCCTGGTTTCTCCTAAAGCTTTTTAAAAGGCGGCTTAAAAGTCTCGGCCTAGCCCCAGCCCAGTCGGATCATGCATTTAACGTAGTGCTTTGAGTCCCCGGCATGTCGTAAGGGCAGCCCTGATTTTAATTGATCTTAATGAGTACTTGCTCCAGCGAATTGTAGTGCCTCTTGGGTCCCCAGCTGGCATATTGCAAAGGGAGTGTCACGTTTTGCTTCCATATCCTTTAATTTGATACGCATGCCCAAGCACTTGTGCTTTCTCTCTCAACCACCACTTCCCATCCCAGCTCCTGCGATGGTCACCAAAATTGCGGTCAGTCCGTCTAGTCTCCTCATGTCTCTAGCAATGCTCCACATTAGATGGTACCTGGGGCCGTTCAGTTACGGTAGAAAATAGTGATGCTGACTTTGACTAGGTGGTCAAAAATAATTCTAAAAATCCAGGAAAGATTAAAAATACTTGATATCTAAGGTACTTTTTGTATAATGCTTTAATATAAATTCTATACATTTACAATAAATTCCAAATACAGAAATCAATAAATCTAGGACAGAGTGCTTCTCTGCTGCTAACTGTAGTGGCAGACAGGCCACTGCACAACCCTGCTTTCCACAAGTAGACATGCCAGGCTGACCAGTTTATAGGCGATTCATGTACCTGCACACACATGTGTGTGCACGTATAGAAGTACACATACATACATATGTGTTTTATATGCATAAGATGCCACTGTACCATACACAATATTTTTAAAATAACACTTTAAACCCCAACTTTTAAGGCATTACTTTTACAGAAGAGAAAGGTAGGCTCTTCAGGTTCCAGTGCCAGCGGTGTAGTGTGCATTTCTGCATCATTTAGCCTCACTCCTACCCTACAGCTAGGTGCTAGCTACAGAGTGCTTATAAAGGTGCCTTCAATACCCATCTTCACAGACAGTGGCCACCTTAAAATTTGAATTCATAAAAATGCAAAAAAAAAGGAAATAAGACTACGAATAAGTTTGATGAGTCAGAAAATAGGTTAGACATGAAGCTGAATTTTTGTGTTTTATTTTGTTTATTTTATTGTTGTCATTTTGGTTTTTGTACATATCATGTTATCCTCCCTTTCCGAATGAAATGAAGAAAAAGGGAACACTTTGAAGGCACGATTTATCTAACTCATTTAAGACTTCTACTTCAGCATGAAATGTGTCGCCTAGGAAAAGGAACCCAAGAGTATCCGTTTCTGTCTATTGGCTACAAAGAAAAAGCAGGCAACTAGTTCAGGTATCTGTGCAGAGGTCTATGTTTGACCAAATCATTCCTATTCAGTGTTTATTTTAAGACTGCATTGAGATTGAGTTCTGTGTCAGTGTAGAAGATAGAAGGATATGAAAAGTTTTTCTCTCAGTCCACTCACCCTCCAGCTCGCAAATGCTGGAATTATCACTTAAATTTAGCTTTGTAAAGGTTATGTGTTTGATCTAGTCTACTAGACTCGTTCTATAATTCATGGGGAGACACGGCTGCCTCCAGGTGATCTGGCCTATCCCATTCACTCCTATGACAGGTGCCTAAGATACACAGAAGATATCGCTGTTTGGAGGTACACCTCTCTCCACTTAGCACAGACCGTCCCCAAGCTTTCAGACAGCAAATATGATGTGCTATGTATGAACACATCCTTACCAAGCTAGACAAATTACAGAACCAACTTCATCGTTATTCACAGAGGTTGTCCAACGGCAGGTAGCATTTTAAAACTGCAGAGAGAGTAGTATTTATTGAAGGGGACAGAGGACATTGGGTGACAGCGTCCTTTTTGTCTAGGCTGCTGTCTCAAATTCAAGCCATATGCATTCAAGATGTACAAATTACTGTCAAATTGTCATTCCACAGCCTTTGTAAAAATCAGTTGATGATCTGCTTTTATTCAACAGTTAACCACATCTGGAGATGACAGATAATTTCCAGTGAGCTATGCCACATAAACACTTTATACATATTTCTATATACACATCAGCAGTAAAACTAGGCATAGAATATGTTCCAGAAATGGTCCTCTGTGTTGAAAGGAAATACACTGGTAGAACAGTACAGGAAACCTTCCGTCTGTAAAATAACAGTGAGACTTATCTTCTGTATGTTAATCAAACTTTGTAATCACCAAATTCATATCTTAACAGCATCCTGCTTCTCCTTCAGCTTTTGCTCCTTATGATAAGCGGTGCTATGGCTTGCTTATTAGCGGGAAATCTTACTGAAGTCAGTAGGAATATTGTTATTTCAAAATTAGGTATAAAGAATGGAAAGGCTATATTACTGGCATGGCTAAATGTGATGAAATTATGTCTGTGTCTATACCAAAAGCATGTAAGGGAATTATATGGCTAGTGACATTTCAATTGCTTTTGATTCCCAAGACGTGTGGCTGGGTCTTGGATCCATGGTCAGATCCTTTAACTCACTTGTCACCACAAGCCACCATTGTGATAAAAATGTCCAGAAGGAAGCTTTCCATAGGAGGAGGTGAAGGTCCTACCATGTCAGCTATGGTGTCTGGTGGTTGGAGCTCCAAGGTTCTTCTATGTTCTGCACTCCCAGAAGATATCCAGGTCCACTTTTCCGGGCAAGGTGGTCTTTGAAAAAGCACATGTAGCAAAGGGATTTTTAGTGAGAATGAAGAATCTGCTTATTAAGGAATGAAGCTTACCTGAGCCTTGGGTAAAGAGTTAGGAGACAGCTCCTCCAGAAAACAGGGTAACGCTTTAGTTAAGTTTGCAAGAAAAGAGAGGCCTGAGTTGCTATTTCTAACATATTGGTTGAGAAAACATTTTGTAAATAAACAAATCGTGCAGAAAACTACCTGGCTTGTAAGTCACCAGTTCCCACTCCCAGCAGGAAACTGACCTGAATTTTGTTATCACTTTGCAAAGCTTTGTATTTTAAAGTGTTAAACTGAACCCTAAAAATAATGAAATCATTTTAATCAGTGAGTTATTTTTAATACAACCAACCTAGCCAAGTGTTAACCACAAAGCAGCACTGAGTGCCTTTGCATAACACTGTTGCCATTGGTGTGAGTTGTTCTCTCTGGCTTCCTCTGCATCCCAGGATATTAACCCAGCATGGGAAACATCTCACTGCCTCTTGGACCGGCATTACTGCTTTTTGATATGTGAAATTACATATATTCTTTGAAGTGGAAGAGAAAGTATACTAAGTCAATGAGACTCCTCACTGAGTAAATTTAAACATGTTTGTAGGTGTTTCCATGAGCCAGGCCTAACAAGTCATTGGTTTCTGTGTCAGCTTGAACTCTGTTTTTTCCAGAGGAGATTTTTTATTCCCTGTGGGTTTTTTTTTTTCCATGTAACAGTATTTTGCGTAGCATCCTCTCTCTGCTATGCTCTATGAAAACGCCATATTGCATAGTTAATAATATTTGCTGGATTTTATCTTTATTTTCCTGCATTTTTATTAAAAAATAAAGAGAAGAATGTGCCACAGTACAAGTATGTGCTTAAATTTTATACACAGTTAAACTGCTGCAGTATTTCATCTGTCTCTCTGCTGCTTGGCACTGGTTCTCAGTAGACCACACAGAATTTAGATTATAGACTCACTGGGGTAAGGCTATGTCTTCTATGGAGTACCTAGTATATATTATCAAATTATATAACAGTAACAGTTTCAGCATTTGAATGGCTAATCACTGCCCTTACTGTGGAAGCACTCTGCATGATATGTAATTAAGCTTTAAGAAAAAAGCATAAGGAATGAGAAAATCCTAATTTATCAAAATACAGTATTACCTGGACATATCACAGTTAAAAATCTTTCCTCTTTCCTTTTTATCTTTCTGCAGAAATACACTCATGAGCAATAATCCTAAAGCCTGGAAAGGATGTGCTGACTGAAGTCTTCGTGAGGTTTTTTAATGAGGATTAGGGAATCTGAGATAGTAAAATCTACCATATACAAGGAGGTTGTTGTGCAAGAATCTTCAGACAAGTTTTAAATCGGAATCCTTTGTCAGCAGCAGTAGGATCCAGTAAGGATAATATGCTAATTTTAACCAGCAATAGGCTTCATATGGGGATCTAAAGAGACAGAGATAGATACAATCTTACTAAGCTTTTGTGTTGACACTGCACAGCTTGTTACTGCATTCAACTGAAATTTAAGAGTGGGAATGTAAAACCTGTATAACATTTTAGCAAGATATACAGTAACATTGAAACCTGAATAACAATTGAAAGAGTAAGTAGGAAATTCCCTTAGCCCTTGGGCTACTGCCATTTTTCTGTTCCAGCAGACGAGTAAATGCTCTAGGTGTCTGCACCATAAAAACATTCCCAGAGGCAATTCTGGCAAAGCACCTACTTTCTTCAAACCGGACCCATTGCTTTAACCTTCTGAATGTCAGATTTCTAAAGCTAAGTGCTTCTGGTGTGCTGTCGGCTGCTTCTAGTCTCTAGACTTTCCTTGCAGCCTGCTGGGAGTGCAGAAGAGTATCACAGGCATGTGCGCTCAAGGAACAGGGACAACTGATTCCTTCTTCATAACAACTGGAGAGCTGCAAGGTACATTTGAACAAGGTCTTATTGTAATTTCATGATGAAAGGAAAGTTCTAATAATTAGCAGGACTCTGTGTTTTATGAGGCTTATGATATTCATTGGTAGTCATTGTTAATCAGCTCAAGTCTCCTTTATCATGCCAGTACTTTTTCTTTAGAAATGTATCAGCCATTTCATATTTTCTTGCATAATGGCTGTATGAACTGACTGGCAGCAAGGAGCAGATGACTGGTAGTTTTGAGATAGATGTGTGTAATGTCCACACTCTGCAGTTTTTTAGCACAAAACCCAAGGGAATAGACACAGCTGCAGTGCAGTACTTCAGTGTTTGCAGATCTGAGCCGTATTGATTTCAATGGAGATATGTAATTTAGCCTCACAAAAAGACATTGTTAGCCTCTCATCAAGCATCACATAACAATTTTAAACCCTTTATAATATGTTCATATGACCAGAGATATTTTTATAGGTCAGTTGTGTTCCATGGCTACAAAGCTGCATGTGGCTCATCCACTGCTGCCACATTTCACAATGGCACGATCAGTCAAATCAGAGCTCAGCAGAGCTGAAGAGTTACAGATGCTAAACAGTAAGATGATTCCACCCAAAGGTTAGAAACCTGGAAAACTATGAGAAGTACTGTGAAGTTCATATCACTGTTCCAATCAGATCAATGTGAGCATTGTCATCAATGGCAACGAATGCAGAAGTTGTTGGTGATGCTTTGCAACTGATGGCTTAGGCTACCAACGTGATGGATCAGATGTGCAAAAGTTTTCTTTCGGAAATAGCATGTGCATCCATGGCATGCAGAAAAGCTGCTTTCAGCCACGTAAATATGCCAACAGTAAAACCATATACTTATTTAGTATGTTTCTCCACTGCTAAAGGTATCATACAAGTATAAAAAGCAAAAATGTATTAAAAGAAAATACAAGAAAATTTACCCATAAAAAATTAAGGAGGCTTTACTGCTTGCAGTGTTTTATTTAAAAAAAAAGGGGGGGGAGAGGACACATACAAAGCACATTGCAAACCTTATTTTGTGATGGAACAGTTCAGAGTATGTATTAGAATTCAGCATCCTGTTTTGTTGCCGCCTTCTAAAACAAATTATTCCTGAATTTTAGTGAAGGAAAGTCTGGGAGCTCTAAATGTATACAAGTCCTAAAAAGTCATGGGAAATCTACCACAACTTGGGTAGTTAATGACCTAATGACCTCTTGGTTAAGCTAATGAGTCCTCTTCAGCAAGCAAGGGCACAAAAAAGGAACCTCATCTTCTCAAAGAGTTAAGGTCTATTCATCAGCAGAAGTTCAGTCCTCCCAGACTTGAGGATAAATGGCTTCAGGTCATTCAGCTGAGTTTGTCATTCAAGCATTTTTCCAGAATATAGAGCAAACTAGGAGAATGGGTTGAGAAAGAGGGTTCACACTGCTGGGGTGGTTGTGTAAAACTGGCAAGAAGTCTCTAGTTGTATTCTTTCTGCTTTTTGTTTCCAGCAGATAATGTGTAAGAAAAGAGACTGTCACTTCCCTAAATACATAAGCTTTTAGCAGCCAATTTCAGGAAAGGCTCAATGAGCTTCAGCTTCTAACTAGAAGCTTGTAGCCACCTTCCTTTCCCTGCTATGCCGACAGCTAAAAGTTACACTTGTGTACAGGTGCTTGTAATATGCGTATGTGTACACACACACACACACACCCTGCCCCCATTGCAGGAAACGTGTTTGTTCTCCTTCAGTTGTGGAAGTCCCTTAAGTATGGATACGGTGCAAATACAAAATAACACAGCCAGATGTCTGACCCAAGCATTCTCTGTTTAGGAATGAATTTGCTACAGCAATAGAAACAGCTGGACTAAGTCACTTCTGAAGTATGCATCGATACCATGTTGGCATTCAAACAATCAGAATATAAAAGCCAAGAATCTGGTTTTTTTCATTCTTGTCTACTGATTATACTGGAATTTTCTACCTTAGTGAGCTGGATGCTCTATTTCCATCTTAGAGCTAGTCAGAAACAAGCGAGCTGTTAGTTACAAGTAGTTCTCCAACCCTTGGGTCTTAGTTTATTTAGCTAGCTCCCTTCTGTTTTGCATGTTTTAGCTTTTGAAATTATTATATTTTCTTGCAGGAATTTGGCTGGTTTCCATAGTTGATGAAGTAGGTTTGTGATCTAGGTAATATTTACAGAGAGAGGGTGAATAGGCAGCAATATCAAGCAACATACTGTCATAGTAGTACACAGAGGAATTGTAATGGGCACGACATCTACATATAAGTTCTCCGTGCAGCATTGCCAGGGAGAAATACAGGGAAGCAGGAGTAAATGCTAGCTGATAAAGCATTTACAAGAAAAACCAGGCATCATTTTAAAATAATTCCTTTTCCACATCCACACATCATTATTGCTTTGGAAAGAGGACTCATAGCATAATGGGAGGTGATGGTTCCTAGCTATAAAATTACTGACGCTGTGAAACTTTAAAGACACAGATGTGTTCAGACTGAGTTAAGTATGATAGAGTCACACACTGTTAAACCTGCATGGTCTGTGATTTTATCAGCTGTGGATTGATTCCCGGTATGTTAATGAAGACCTATGTGTAGTTTTCTTGATTAACTTAAGACTTAGAACTTGTTACTTTAGCACTGAACAAGATTTAGGTTTTTGAGTGGTTGCATCTGATACCTCAATTATTCATCCTGGGAATTAATGTACAATTAGCATGAATTCCTGCTCACATGGAAATAGATGGTTATGTTAATTTGGATGCAGTTGCTGAAAGAGTTCTGAATAATGAAAAGACTGGTATTAATATCTTTGTATTGGATACAGATCAGACTGTGTAAGGAACATTTTTTTTTTTAATGTAGAAATGTCTTCACAGTTTGTTTTATTTGTTCCATTCTCCCTTCAGTTTCAGGCTATTCAGCACATCTGCCAATGATTTCACATAATTATGACTGTTTAATAGTTTTTGACTACAAATATATATAAAATATTTGGCCTACTTCTGTACTGATTTTCACACTTCTGAATGAGGGTAAGTCCTTTGAAGTGACTGGAATTACCCCATTACAAAGTCGCTTAAGGAGGATCATAGGTAGGTCAGTTCTTCCTGGAGCTTTTCCCTCCATCATATCATRCCTGAGATTTGCCAGTGAGTTGCTAGTACTGTAATTAATTAGTTCATCCAAAACTAAGGATACAGTGTGCAGTTGCTAAGAACACTGGAATATGTTTTTCATGGCAGAGTGATTTCATTCTTAGCTTTTAAATACAGCAGTTTCACCAGAAGAGCAGTGTTTTGTTTGAATCTGTTTTTTTTTAACTATTGATTTCTCTGCTTCCGGGCACCAAAAGCTTTCCTTACTGTTTGGAGGACATAGCTAGGGATCATCAGTCCAAGCCTGAAGCTGCAGTGACATCTGCAGCTCCTGCACGGATTAAGGAGGCTTGGGATGCACAGAAAACTGCTTATGTGCATGCAGCCCACTCATCTCCATGCAGGGGACACCAAGTTACTTGGAATAACCAGCAAAATGAAACAGGTTTTTTTGCTGCCTGCTGTTAGCTTCCAGTATGCATTAATGAAAGATGTTCAGCATTGTTAGTGAGATTTTTCCCTCTTCTGTTATTATAACCCTTTAGACTGAGTGTTGTCCTGTCCCTGGCTTCCTGATGATCACTTATTCTGGGCACATAGTTAGTCCTGAAGGTGGCATTGTTACTGACTGAACATACTAACTGCTTGAGAAAATGTTGATTACTTCACATTCTTGAAAATTAATCCTGAAACCTTCCTGAACTATATTAATCAACTCCTTTAACTTTTTCTCCAGTGGAGAAGGTGGAGGCCAGCAATGTCATCAAAGAGCAGGTGCTCCTCCCTGCCTCATTAGCACCTTGCCTTTCTTCTTCAGTTCCAAAATCCTCAAAACCAAGAACGCTATTTATAGCTTTTACAAAGCTTTCTTGGCCTGACCTGTCTCTGCAGCTAACCATTTGTCTGCCTCTTCCACCATGTTAAATCAGCCCGTTGTGACAGCACCCTCAAGACCTGCGGAAGCAAGGCTCTGGAATGACGTGGCAGGTCTGAAGGAGATTGATGGCAGCCAGAATGGTGGACCAATGGGAGCATTTAAACACATGCTTCTGAGAGACTGAGGAAGAAATTAGGAGCATGAGCATGATAAAAGGGGAATACGGGGGCATAGGAGGGAGGAGAAGCAGGGAGTCCCATAAATAAGAGCTGGCAGCATCCCAAGACGGGAGGGTAATCTCAAAATGCCTATAAAGAGGAAGCTGGTAACAAATGACGTTTTATTTTTTATATGTGTATTCAGACTACATCAGGAACAGAATGCAAGGGGGCACTTAGATCTAATAATAGAAGCTATGCTAGAAAAAAATGGGAATATTTTCTTCCCTATATTTGCAATAAATATCTTCTGATATCTTTGCGTAATGTCACAAAATCAAATACAACCGTTGGATTATTTTGTGATCAGCAAGAATATTTGTAGTGCTCTGTCTGCAAGGTATATATCTCGCCAGATGTGCTTGTGGTTCCAGGATATCCGTGGAGGATTCTTCCTTCCATATGCAAGGCAGCACAGCCCGACTGGCCAAGGATATTACTGTGAAGCGCCAGGCCAACCTGCCTCCACGTACTGGATGCTGGAATTAAGAATCATTATTTCAGGTTGGAATGGAAAATCCTGTATTTCTAACAACAGTAGTGATAACCACAATGATAAGTGCTTTTTTATGATGTTAAAAGGCAGGGACCTTTAAATGTTGATAGCAGAGGTATGTAGTACAAGTAAATGCTGTGGTGATCCGTTTTCAGTACATAGAAATGTCTCTGTACAAAGTCCTAGCATATAGTAATAGCTGTGCACACAAGTGGAAATCAGATGTTCTAGGTAGTAACACCTAGGTCTGCTGCAGCCAGCTGAGTGACCTTAAGTATCTATCACCTATCTATGTATGCAGATGCTCTCCYATCACAAAGGAGGATTAATGATGCTACTTCACAGAGCTAATGAGAAAGTGAATCAGTTAATGTCTGATTCACGAGAGCCATAAAGCATTATATAGACATTGTTTGTTTTTAATTCCTCCCTCTATCATGCTAGCTAATAAGCAATATTATTCATATTCATATTATTATTAAAATCACATTATATTTCCCAGATAATCCAAAGCATCTTTCCAAAATGCTTTTTCTAGCTTCTTTTCCACTTAGTATTTCTCTGCCAGGCTACTTGGATTGCAGAATCTCAGTTCAATAGAATGCGTAGGTTAGAAGATATAGGCAGGTAGGATCGTTCCCCCCGCCCCCCTGAAAGTTATGACCAAAGAGCTTTATTCTCCTCTTACAATACCTAATGATCTCTTCTTTTTGCTCAGCTTTAGGATCTCATTCTTGAGACCCAGTTTATTGTTCTAGATAGAAATGGTTTAAAGGATCTGACTCAGAGTTTGTCCTCCCACTTCTAAAAACCTGAAAGAGATCACTCTCAAACAATCAAAGTGTACATTCACATTTGGATAGAGCATACGTGCTTTTTCCATCTGGTCCTTGCACCAACTGACAGAGGTGAAAAGACATCATCAGCAAATGATGTGAAGCATCATTTAATCACATGTAATTTCTTTCTTGTTTAATACCAGAGGACATATGATTTTGTAAATATTTATACAGGGTCTTAGAGCCACCTATATAATACTAGTTTCATATTCAGTAATGACAGATCACCAGCGCAAAAGCCTGTGCTTATTAAAATGAAAGGTAGCAACAAATACACACTCCTAATACAATAAGGATTTTGATTTGTGTTCTTGTTTGCTTCTTTTTTGTTTGTGTTTATTTTTTTCAGTAAGCTTTCTGGTTATCAAACCCATACATTCCTCAAACAAATTGGGCTATATCCTGTCCTAATACAAGCATAAATGTCCTAGGAACATAGTTTGAGGATGAGGCAGGTCCTGTTTAGATCTCTCAAACTGCTATTGTATTTCCTTTAGGAAAAAAAATAATAAATCACTGTTTTATTTCCTTCTGTTACATGCTATTAGCCTTCCCGATGTGAGACGCTTTCTTGAAGCAACTAAGACAGCAGTTCATCTGAAGCCTGCATTAAAAACATCTTTCTACAGTACTGTGTGAGTCTTTCCAGTCCATCCAGAGTGTTTCTTTTTACTTGTAACTTTCCATCTGGATTCAGAGCATTCTGAAAAATCAGTTCTCACTCTTCCAAGGGTTAAATTTCTGCTAACAAATACGGACTATTTGATATGAAAACCATTATTGTTTGATATGTCAAATAAAACATTTGTCAATCAAAAGTCTTTAAGCACTGGGCTATGTGACATTTACTCTTTTATAAACCGACAAAGTCCCTGGTGGCATGCCTTTCTTCCTCTCATTTAAATAGTGGTAGGAGAACAAATCACACTTCAGGGCAAGTTGATAACTGCCAGTCACGATTTCTGCCTTGTTTACTATAATGAGGAGGGTAATAAATGCATCTGACCATTTCAGCTGGCATTTGCATAGATGAATGATTTGTCCAGTCAGTTGCTCTCCAGTGATTTGGGCCTTTTTGTCAGCACAAAGAGCATTCAGTCTCCCTGGAATTTACAGCAGCCAAGCTCTCATTAGCAAACATCCTTTACCATGAATGATTCAAATAATTACCACTGAAATAATAAACTGTTTCACAAAAACATTTTATTTGATGGCTCCAAACATCAACTTTTCTGAATTGTTGACATTCAAATAAGCCAGAGAGCTTTATTGTTGAGCAACAATGATCCCCTTGTAAAAGGGTGGGCATTGTTTTACCTCCAGTAGACCTTTAAACTTGGCCAGATATCAAATGTGTCCCTCAAACAGTTAGCCAACGTGCTGGGTAATCGGAGGGCACGTACCAGATGGAGCTATAGTAAAACTGTATGTTCAGGCTCCCAACTAATTTTCACTAGATTTACTTAGGATATTGCGAGCATAATATTCCAGACTAATTAGCAGCAAGTTATCTATTTGCATCTACAGGAGTTGTATAATTATTAAATGCTTCTGCTTACACTGAGCTCTCAGTTCTGAGTTCTCTTCTGTAATGATATTCTATGTGTATAATTAAGTGTTATTTGATATAGTTTTGGAGTTCAATCAAATGAGCAAGCAACGATTATGTCCTATTATGATCTCCTCTAGTGCCTGGCAATAGGAATGATGTCACTGCATTTCCAAACCCATAGCATGAGGCAAAAGGAATTTCCTGCTATCACTCTCCTTTACCCTTTCTACCATGCGTAATTAGAAAAGTTTTATTAGTTAATTTAGAGTAGGGCTATTTACTATGGGTCTTCACAGGCTGCAGAAATGTATTCAGTTTTCATGGCAGCATTGTTTGTATGGGTATGTGTGTGAAATTATTATCTTAATATCAACCAAACAGGATTCAATTGCACATTTTATGCTTCTCTTAACTGCAAGGAAACAAAACACAACAACAGAAGGGGGGAATATTTCACTCATCCCAGGACATTCTTCACTGCATGATTTCACTTTCACGTTAAGGTAGGGTAGGTAACAATAATCTCAAACAGCCTAATACCTGAGACCTTGATGTTCAGAAATAGAATAACTGAGCCCTGGTTTTCATTTACAGACCCTTTATATCCCTCTGGCAAGATAAATTTCTTATGCTGCCAAGGAGAGGTAGAGAGCTCTTAAAATATGTGAAAGTCAGGCCAATAAAATTAAATACATTAAAACACATGACTGTTATTTGCAAGCTATAAAGTGTACTCCTTAAAATATAACGTCTGATAATTGTTCTAAGTGAGGAAGGCAAATATTTAGAACCCAACTTTTCATACCTAGGTATTTGCAATAGGAGGCACAAATTCTGCCTCATTTTTATTCACCCAAGGATAATTGCCCATTACAACACCCAAATTTGGGACTATATATCCTATTTAAGCACCAAGCTTTGCGAGCTGAATTCAAGTGAAGAAAGTTACTTAGATAAATTGTACACTGTCTTTGAGCTTTCCAAGTTTGTCCACGGGCATTTCTTCTTCACCCAGCCAAGACCATTCAAGTCCAGCTTAGTCCAGCATTATTTTTCATTTCCTCCTGTTTCTCTAATCTGTAGTCAGTACCTTGATGAAATAGACTCTTTCTCATTTTCCTTTTTGGCTTCTCAGGTGCAACATCAGAAGGAAATTAAGAAATCCTTTAATAATTCACTTTTGACAGATTTTTTTTTATATTTCTAATCCAATTTGGTGTTGACAGAGCTAAGGAACAAACAGAATTGGCTGGAGCCATGTACAGATGACCAAGTGCAAAGAACATTTTCTACACCGCCTGGTAGTCCCGTGTTCTGATAGACTGAGAGGAGCTTACTTCGCTGCACTTCTTGCAGTGAAGATCAGTAAAAGCTCAGTTAAAAGCAGTACTGCTTTCCAGAGCAGTCTATTTTACACGTCAGCAGGAAGAGAACCTGCACACTAACATTTAATTCATAGTTTGCTCTCTCTAGTCTTCTGTAGATCACATTGTTACCACATTGCCAGCGTGCTACAGGTAAATGTGCTGTTCCTGCCACCATCAAGCTAGACTTTACAGCTGACTTAATTAATGAGTTATTTAATCTCAAACTGCATACATCTTAGACATCACCACAATTTAGACAGCAATAAAAAAATGTCTGATTTCAATGAGAACAAAACAAACCAGAATTTAAACCAGAATTTGGAGTGGGATTCAGCTCTGGATATAGATACATATGTTTAAATGTCTATGTAGGAGGCAGGTATCTAAGCTCTTGTCTCAGTAAATAGAGACCCTGTCAATACTGTCAGTGGAACATGGAGAATGAACTCAGGTCTCCATTGACTGTAAAGAGTAGATCTCCACAGGTTACAAAGGCAGATTAGATACCTTGATCACCTGTAGAAATATCCATGTAGACACCTAAGGCTTAGTTTATTTACCTAAGTATAGGCACTTGGTGTTATTTGAGATGTTCTGTGGCATCTAAGGCATCTTCACAGGGCTATGAGCAACTTGCACCCCTCTGGACCAGCAACTGGAGGCTTAGCGCAAGCAAGATGTCACTAAAACCCATGCCTGCAACCCTAAACAAAAATATCTTAATATTGATTTGAATCCTTCCTCAGGTCTCCAGACTCAGAAATGCTGAAAATCCCAGCTCTAACAAAACTGGAGCACCCTGAGCAGAGTTGGCTTTAGATGTAGGCAGAATAGGTGTCTGCCTAATGCTGCACGCTGCTGCTGGCAGGAGAATAGCGTGCAAAGGACCATTTATGTATACCTCAGCTTTTTGGGCATCTAGCACCTTCCTCACATCTCCCCACTCATCCTCTTCTGCTGCTGCCATTTCTACCTTGTAGTAGACTATGAGATCTGGTCCCACTACAAGAACTATTTACAGAAAGAAGTTTGTTTTTTTTTTCCAGCTCACCTTGTGCTTAGACAAGCTACATGATTTAGCTCACCAAGCCATTACAATTCCTTGTAATTGTAAAATGCAGCCGTAGCCCATTGGTAAAATTTTTTCTTAATTTCTTATGTGTGTTTTTCTTTATAATTAAGAGACTTCCTACATTATTTACAACTTCACTTCTGCAACAGATAAACGTAGAAATACTATGTAAACCTAGTGAAATGAGTAAATCAGGCCAGTAGTAGTAGTGAAAGTGCCATCTGCAAGTACCAGTACAGTGGATTATAAGAAGTTGCTTTAGATCACCTTCTGTATTACCCTTTATTGTGACAAGGAAATCCCAACCTAACACTCATGGAACAGAAAAATGCAACTTTTTTTTTTTTTAAATCCAGTACTCTGGCAAGGTTTTTACTGGTAGGTTTAAAACTCTAAACACAAAAGCTTTCTGTAAAGGTGTTTTGTTTGCAGTTATAATATCTATAGCAAAACTGATTAATTAAAAATGTACTTGCAAAGCCCCCAAAACTGTCAATCTGGAACTGTTGTTTTTAGAGTTTAATTCAGACTATTTCAAGTCATATTTCGGTGGAGCAGCAATGATATGCAGCCTGAAGTTTTATCACAAGCAGATATAAAATCATTCTCTGTCCCATGTAAAAGGGGTTGTTCTGAAGATGCAAAGTGTTACAGAACAAACTACCCAACAAATCTGTTATGTGACTTTTCAAAGGGAAAAAATGTCAATATATGTTAAGCAATTTCCTATCCTTTGAATTCACTGGGGAAGTTCTTCTTGAAAATTGTACAGTATAATCACTTCTAGTTATTATGGCAAAAGTAAACATTTCATTATAGTTACCACATATGATAATATCCCCAATTTCAGGCAAACACACCAGGTAATTTTCAGTGATATCCAGAGTAAGTTGTGCGTTTATTCTGACATACATAGTTTATGCTGCACAAAATGCTTGAAGAACTTAAGGTATAAACTATTGCACAGAATGTGGAGAATTTCAAGGTAATGCAACTTTAGATTTACGCTCCAAGTAGTCCATTGTATTACATCTTACTCTGTGTCTGGCTATTTGTACTGCATGTTCACATTTTTATCAGTGTAGTCTTTTCCTGAACACTCTGGTCCTTCTCTAGCAATATATTTAGAAACTGTCAGAGTTATGAATACACTAAGTACATTAGGTGACTCTCAGTTTTGTGAGACCACTGTCTACTTGACCTCTTTGGCAAAGCTTCAACTGAAGAACCGAGGGAAAATGGAGACAGTTCTCCTAAGAAGCACACTTCTCTCTTTCAGGATGGATGCTTTCACAAATGATGGGTTTATAAGCAGAGGCAAATGCTCAGCTTGCCTTCATGTGAACAGGCATCAGGGTCTTATGATCTGAGCAACAATAAGATTCTAAAAACCTGCTTTCTCTTCCTCTGTGGGTAAGTCACAACAAGCAACCATTTATGAAGTCTGTCCTCAAACCTCATGAGTCTGAAGTCTATGTTCTTTCTGTATGCAGATTTACTGTTTAAGAGCTGAAAAAAGCTCAACCAGCCCTGAAAATAAATCCCACCTACTGAATTCTCTTGTAAGTCATGTCCTCTGAAAAGCTTTGTCTGACTCCTCCAGAGGTGAGTCATTTGGCCTGAAATCTTTTTGTCAGTGAGCCAGGTACTGGTTCCTGCCTTCTTTTATATTCCTCCTGCAGAGTAAAAAGTCTGTAATGATCTGTGGCAATTTCTCAGGTGCAAAAAGAGTAAATCAGCCCCATGGCTGTGCCTGTACCACAGGGCAGGTAACCTCAGGGGCCCTGCTGGAGAGCATCATAGCTCCCTTGCTTCCATGCACTCCAGACCTTGGTTGGATGCTAAGCCAGCTCAGGACCTGGGAAGCACTCTCTGGTGCTGCAGTCTCAACATTTCCTACTTTTATACTGCTCTTATGCCTGTGCCATATAGCCTCAGATGAACAAATGTAGCCAAGAGAGGGAGATGGTGGCTCATGGGTGGGAGAAAATGTATTTAATGTGCAAAGTGTGCACAGTGGCACAGACCACAACCAGTGTGCAAGGTTGTCAAAACAGAACAGCTACAGACGTTGGGGAGCGGAGGAGCCCCTGTGGCCCACAGATCAACCAGAATTAAGAAGGTGACAAAATCAGAATATTGTTTTTCTTTCCAGTCTAGCACCCAGTACTTTCTCATCAGCTTCTAGAGCTTTTAACCTGACTCTGGAGTCAGAACAGTACTGGAAAATAGAAGGGAAAAGCTTAATATGGAGATATTATGCCTGATCCTTAACAGTACAAAACCTGATCTATAACAACTGAAAATGCAGTCTGTTAAGCCTGCAGAGGTCTTCAGCCTCAGAAAGGTAAGTGCTTCCAGGGAGTCCTCCCTATCCAGCGCCAAAGTTATAGGTGCTGTTGTACCAAAGTTACAGCTGCTGTACAGCTGCACTAGCTGCTGTGCAGTAGCAGAAGCGATACTCTGCCTTTCCGGGACACAGCGCTGAGAGCACAGGTACAGCTCCTTCTCCTTCCCTCCCCTCTGTCCCCCCCGCCAGGGGAGCAGCAGCTGCTGGGCTTTCCCTTGAAACCTTCCCCTCCCCCTGAGCACCTGCACTGCAAGCTCCATAAGTTTGACTTCATTTTGCACGAGACAGCAAGGAGTTAAACTCCCACTGTACTAAAGGAAACTGTACGAAAAGGATGTGACTCCCACATATCCCAAACTTTCAGATGCCGAGCATATTTTCTTGAATGAAAGCCCTCTTGGTACTTTTCATTGGAGGGAAAAATGCATTTCAGGAGAATCAAAATCAACAAAGAGATTACAGATAGCAAATATAACACTGCACATATTATAAGGGACAAGTACAGTAAGCATGGATGGCTAATTAAGGAAATTCTTGAGAATGTCTTGAAACAGAATTGCTATATACATTTCCGATGAGCCAGCCTTAAAAGGCATCGCATTCAGGAGGAGTAACGGAAAATCTTGTTCTTTCCTACCAGAACTGCTTTATCAAAAAGCTAGCTTCACTTTTATTATTTACTAAGCTTACAGCAGTGCTTAGAGTTTCCAGCTGTTAATCTAGCTGCTTAAAAAACATTGTTAAAGACAGCTGCTGACTCAGATTTCTCAAAGAGGAAAGCAGGAGGAGATACTCCTTTCAAGGTCTCTCCAGGTCATCCACATGACACCTGGGTCTCTTCTGGGCCAAGTGGTGCCTCTGTAGATTTTAGATATAATCATGGCTCCCTCCATGTATTTCATCAATTTGAACTGCTGGAATAATATGAAACCTGCGCTGCAACCCACTAGAGCAGTGTTTTTACAAAACTCAGGGCTTCACGTAATATGTCCTGGAGGGTGATGTGAGGGTGCAAAGTGGGTGAGACAGTGCTGGAAAACTGTGCCAGGCAGGATGAGCCAGACCTAAAGCAGTCTCCTCCATACTGCCTTTCAGGAACAGACCTGGGAGTGAATTCAACAGGGAAGGTACCTGTGCCTTGCCTTTGCATGAGTTGTCTGCAGTGGTCCAAATCAAAGCCAGGAGTGGGAAAGCAATTAGCAGGGTGCATAAGTGGGGCCTGGAGTGAAAACTTCTTCTTTGGTCCTCATTCATTTAGTAGTATGGACAGACTCCTATAGACATGTGAGAAGTCACTGGGATAGGGCAGAAACTGAAGCTGCATCTCCTGAATCTCAACCCTGTTACTCAACCACTGGATAATCTCTTCCTCGCTTCACCTACTGTGAAAAACCACCATTTAAAAAAAAAAAAAAAGACAGTTCCAGTTTCTTATTTAGTGTTTAAAACTCTTTCCCCCTTGCTGCCCTCACCACTTTCAGCTCCCCATTTCTGTCTTCCAGAGTTACAGCAGAAGATCCATGCACAGCATGGACCCCATTTCTCATATGCCAGGTATGATTTTTTGACAAAAAACAAAGCTCTGGTCCTTCCCAGATACAAGAGGCAGGGACAAGGGACACTGTGAGGATATTCTGAGTAGGATATTTTGAATAGGTTTTGTCTGATCACTCATTGTAAATTCTGACAAAGAAACACAAACATATACCTCTGAGAAAAAGACCCAGGGCCATCTAGAAAAGAGCAAAATGTCATTATGAGAACCTAATGCACTCTGAGTATCAACAAACATTTCTACTTACAGAACAACTTTGAGAATTTAAACTGGTGAGGGTTTATATCTGCTCCTGGCCTCTGACTCTAACCAATACAAGGTCCATCTAGCCCAAGACCATGTTTTCAGCAGTGTCCAAGGGCAGGTGGCTATAGAAAAGTATGAGAATAGAGAAAGCACATAGTGATATTTCCCCAAAATACTCTCCTAGCAACCAGAAATTTGCCTCTCAGGGGCTTTCTGAACCAGAGAGCGCGTTTTGGTTTTAACAGCCATTGGTGGATTTCTCTTCCATGAATGGCTCCAAAACAGAAACAAGAAGACATCTACCTGTCTGAATGGAGGATGGGGTCAATGGAGTGAAAATGTCAAGAAAAAAATTAAACTCATTTTTCCTTGTGTAGAATATGCTTTTTTTCATGCTGACAGTATCACAGTATGTACTCAGCTGAAATTTAAAGTATGTTTTGTTAATCACCATAATGTGGATACACCAGAAACATTGGACTCTAGTAGTATAAATTGCCAGAGCCTTCATGAGGTCAGTGAGCTTCCCCACTTACACCACCAGAAAATTTGGCTCACCATAGCTTCCTCTACTTCAGATTTTCTTGATAAACGAGGCTGTAAAGAAATATTGCATGTATTCCTGGGTTACAGGTATAAATGATGGAGGTTTTTGAAGAGAACTTGCTCAAAAAATGTCAAAGAAAAAGAACTGCATGCTCAATGTTGTATTTAAAGAAGTTAAAGAATATCTTGGATAGCCTTGTGTGATGTTAGACAGCACAATTTCATTCTGTTTAAGAAAGTTTGCTATCCAACTTTATCAGGCTCCATGAAATTTCAGTATGATATTTTAAAATCTATCTAAAACAGCAAGAACACAGATATGTGCAACACCATGAATATAAATGCAAGCCATTTGAAATATATCTAAGCGAGCAATCCAGGAACAGTCTGATCATGGGGGAGAAAAACAGATAATCTGAATTTGTCTATAGCCATGTCTCTCTGTGTAAATATCTATCTATGCATACTCATGAATATTTCATCTGGATCTAGTTTGAATTTGGATTCAGCTCCTAGCCTAGATAGGCAGAGTTCACAAATTGCCTGTTCAGTGCTCCTGCTTTGTTTTGTAAGTGTGTAAGGATGTGACTCTCACAACCAATATAGAAGCAAAAAAACTCAAAGGAAAAAAATACCTGAAGGACAATACCTTCAGCTCTGAATAGTCAAACACCCTAGATTCTTGCTGCAAGGTGCATTGTGAAGGGTAGTCAATTCACTGCTTAATTTCATATTAGAGGGATTGAAGTGAGGGCCTGATTTCTAAATAGCTATTTCTATTGACCTTTGCAGAAGACCATCCAGGGCACTCAGTTATAACTCTGCTGAGCACCTCCCACGGCATGTTTGTTCTGTGCTTGGGAAGACTTTTCTTAAATCAGGAGCAGTATCCATAAGATATTTTTATCACCAGGGAGTATTCTTTTTAATGCCTAAAAATTAAGAACACCAGTGACGTTTTTCTATTTGCTTTTATAAAATTAGTTTTCAYCAGTATGAAAGAAGAGAGAAAGAGCTCTGGCCACATATCCTTAGCTCATCTTTTCTATAAGCTTTTTCTTTAAAAAATTATCTGATGCAAGATATATGTTCAAACATCTGGATCCAGGAAATACAATGGTTTTGCCTATGAAAAGAATTTTACGGTGAAAATCATTTGTTTTCTGTATTCTGTTAATTCCAAACTGGTTTAGGCTAAGAAGAGATATTTGAATTTCTGTCTAAAAGGTAACTTTTCAGGTGGGCGTAAGATATTGAAAGCAAGAACTTAGCGATAACTGTCTGCTCAAACGTAATTGTAGCGTGCTGCTGCAATGTTAAAAGAAAGCCTTTCAGCCCTGCATGACCAGCCCGACTCGGACAGGCAGTGCCTGCAACACTGCCCTCCAACGCGCTGCCTCGACTGAGCTAGTGCCTGCGAGCTGTCATGTTGTTACCCAGGCGGATTGCCTCAACAGGAGGAGGAGGGACCAAGTGAGGTGAGAATGTGGCTTCCCAGGGTGACTGATGCTATTGCTTCAGAGGAAATAGGGGCTTCATGGCTCAACACAGGACCATAATGTTGCTTTAGGCAATTCTTCTCTTTGCCTTACTGTTCCTTGACTGTGAAGTTGGAATAAGAGTGTCTAAACATTAGCATAAGGCAAATAATGATCATGCTTACATGCTTTTCTGTTTTCTCAATATGATCCACCTGAGAAGTTGGAGCCACTAGGCTGTGGATTTTGTTTGGTTTCTAGGGAAAGGGAATGTGATGCACAAAGGCTACCTGGAAAAAGGAATATAAATTCCTTCTTGTTGACTTAAAGGGAAGTCCTGTTAATCTTGATCCTCATTAAACAAATTTTTCTGAAGACTTCCAGCAGATCTATTATTTATACATCACATAGATGTGTAACAGTAAGCAAAAGTATCAATATCTGGAAAAAACTTAATTTTGTCCTCATAGAGCTTCACAGAAAAAAGCATTTCAAAAAAATTACCCAGTTGTCTTTTTATAGACCGATTTTTAATGAACTTTTTTCTCCTCTTACACTTTAAAACAGTCAAAACCACATTGTGTGAAATGTACCTCCTGTTACATAGTACTAGCAAGCTCTTGAATAGCTGAAATGACAGCATGCATGGGTTGCCACAGCACAGAGAAATCCAGGCAAGTGTGCACACAACACAGATTTCACAAATTTAGGTCCCGATTCAGCGAAGTCCCTAAAACACGAGCGTAATATTAAGGATACAAATAGTCCCAGTGAAGCTAGTGGAATTATGTTCCTTCTAGTTAAGCGCTGTATTCTGAGGCACATGTGCACAAACAAAGCTATAGAAACCCCCATCTATCTTTCAAACAGCTCCTGTTGACAGCTGCTGAATGCRGACAAGTATGCCCCATGCCATTCTGGCTTCTGCCGGTATTATTGCTTGTGTCACCCCGGCGTTAGGCCAAGGGAGCACTGGCAGCTGCTCTGGGGGGCCAAAGGAGACTGTAATGAAGAGGAGGGAAGCAGGCAGAAGGGCCACGTGGAGCTGTAAGGAGCAAGGGAGAGGGATGTGTTGGCTGCAATAAATCCCCTCGCTGGAGCCATAAAACTTGGATTTTCCCCTTAATAGGGCTCTCAGTTCCTCTGTAATGTGATCTGAAAAAAATTACAGCGTTAGAGATGAAGGAAAGGAAGCTTCTTGAAGATCTAGGCTGATTCAAACTAATTTGACCAGACTGTTTCTTCATTAAGACAATATTCTCTTAAATCCACAAGAGAATATTGATTCCAGTATTCTGTTCCTTTTAAAAGCATACGGTCTCTTCCTGAGCTCATCTATGTACACTAAGAGAGGAGGACTGGAACAAAGATCTATCGCAGTAATGTGTGAAGGGATACTTGCTGTAGGGTTGTAATTCACCACAGCATGGAGCAGTTCCGCAGGTGCCTCTAGCATCCCTGCCCCCTTAGGGAAGAATTAGATAAGGCTGCCAGGGCCTCTACACTCAGACTCAATTTAATCTGAAGATTGTAGATATATGTCTTGAATGTACAGTGTGAAGAAACTCTAGCCTTGCTATATTACCCTTGTTTTCAAAGGAAATTAGGTCTATGTTGTCACACTCTATATTTGCATGTGCATCCACACCCTCTCTCCACCCCCAGCACCATCTGAACTTAAACTTTAAGTCACAGTCTTCAAACCTTTGGCCAGTTTTGACCAAATTTGACAGAGGGGCAGCAGGCCCAAAGACACAAGCTCCTGCAGTTCTCTGAAAGCAGGCAGCTGCCCAGAGGAGAGAGATCCACCTGAAAGAAAGGCAGGCATGTGCGTTCAGCCCTTCTTCGACACTGGCGAATCCATGTGGCAGAGGGAGGCTCGGGGTGCCCAGCTGTGGCAGAGGCTCGCTCGGAGCAAGCCCCTTAGCAGACACTTGAGAATCCAACTGGGAGACACCCACTGGTCTGTAGGAAACCAGGCTCCCTTACTCCCACCAGCCAGGGAGACACCCTGCTTCCAAAAAGGAGAGCAAAGCACTGGTCGAAAGATAATGATACTTGTTAATTGTTTTGGTTTATTTTTACTGGTAAAATCTTAGCACTCGTTACAGTGGTAACTTTCTAAGGTAGGTCCTGGGGATCCACCTGACAGTGCTGTTCAGCCTGCCCGCTCTACAGCCGGGGGGAAGATAAAAGCAAGCCTATTCTGCACATCAGGCTGGTTCAGTTCCATCGCCGAGCATGGACCTGCCTGAGTGCAAGTGGAGCTGTCAGCTCATACAGGCTTCACTGTCAAGGGCTGTGTCATCTGTCAGTGTCGGTTCCAGCTCACTGTACCACATAGAGGCGATGCACTGGTGCCTCCCAATTGATAACACGCTGCCAGAAGCATGTTACTTTCTCATCTGTCTTCTTGTAGCTGTCAAAACTGGAATCCATTAATTAGTTTGTTCTTGTGAATTTTAGTTGTTCTGAAGACACGTAAATTTCAAAGTAAGACACACACACACAAAAAACTCTAACAAACCACCAGGAAGGTGCCAATAGGGGGTTCACAAATCCTAAGTGGCAGTTACTATGAATGGTAAGTGCTGGCTACAAGAACTCCGTCTAAGTGAGTATAATGATGTGGCTAGTTTCACCACATTGCTTTTAATGAGACTGAGCTGCTTACAGGGGGCGAGATGCAATGACAGCTAAGGAAAGGGAAGAAAACAAGGCACCAACTAGTGAAGTCAGCTGGATCAAGAAGGCTCTGCTTGTCTGGCTGGAGATTTTTTTCTATTTTACTATGTTACTTACCAAGAGTGGAGGAAAAGTTCAACTGAGCTTTATTTCCCCATATTTTGCATCTCATGAAAGAAATACTGTGATTTCAGAAGGAGGTTTTGCCAGCTCTATGGGTTTAAGATGAGATGCTTCTCACTCTAGCACTTGAATGGACAGTGCTATCTCTAAACAGAACAGCAGTTCCATTGAAATTTCAAATATTAAATATGTATATTTTTATTTTACATAGGTATTTGCATCCGCTCCCTCACTTTCTCATGGTGTCAGCAAAGAGACTTAAGGTAAAAGTTTCAGAAGCTTCTTAAGTGAATCTTCAAAAGGGCGTAAGGGACTGGGGAGCCTGCATTGAACTGAGACTCAATGGGACCTTAGTGCAACTAAGTATGGTACAGAAATCCGTGAAATGGCTCCACACGAGCACAGCCTTCAAACCAACCTTGCCAGCAGTTATCAGAAGAGCTTGCCAGCTCCACCACAGCCGCACAGACACCACCAGGCAGAGGCACGCCGAGGCGGATGCAGTCGCAGCCTGAGCTGGAGCAGCCATCAGGATTCTCCACACCATCGCCAGCATGCGCTGCCACATGCTCTCATGTTTCTAAGCTCAGTCGCTTTAAAAAATGGGAATTAAGCTCATGCACCGCTTAATATTTCTGAAGTTCCCATCCTAAGGAATCTTACATACAAGCTAACCTCAACTTGGCTGTCTCGCTTCCTACAGAACCCTATCAGGTAGTCTACCTATAGGAAACCATGTACTAAAATTTTCAGTACTGTAAGTCCTTCTACTAGAAGGGCAATTTGCCAATGCTCTTACTAGACATGATTTGTTTCTACATTTTCTTTAAAGAAATGTCAGAATAGTTCCCTAGAATTCATCCTCAAAATAGCCGCTTCTCTCTGAAAAATCAAGATATCTCCTCCTTTTTGTCCCAAATTATGCCAACCAAGGACATACAAATATATTCACCTAATGTAAAAGGTGGGACTATATATTAAGAGATAAGATGAACCTGCTTCCAGGAAATCAGATCCTTTCTTTGCTTTTGCACTGGTTACAGAAAAGGAAATGAAGCCAAAATTTGCAATTCAACAAGGTTACTTCAGTGTCAATAAAATACCTTTCATCAACGCTTTATGGCCATTGTACTTGGATATCTTCATTTGCATGCATTTACCTCATGTGACAATGCACACTTTCCTAGGTATGTGTACATCTTTTTTAATATCCATTGAAAATTTGGCTCAGAATCAGCTGTTTAGTGATTTAAGTTCATTCACTCACATGGGTAATCCATGGAAGAACAAGCATTTTAAATGCTCCTCGGAGAAATAAATAGCAGCTTTATGTGTGTTTTGGGTATTTTAGGTACTCACATAAAGAAAAATAAATACTGTTTATGACCACTGGTTATATACTTGTAATAACCCATTTCTGAATTCCCGAAATCTCATGGCCTGGCACCAGTATTTCCATGCTATGTGCAGGAATGGAGCTCTATGCTTTTTAACAGTGTTTGAGCCCTCTCAGAGCCCTTGCTGTTTTCTGTGGTTTCAAAGCCACCCAAATCCTGCCAGAACAGCAGTTTGCACACACAGTCAGACCTGGGGCTGGAAGAAGGGTGCCAAAATACAAATAGTTGCAGCAAACAGTGCCAGGAGGAAGGGGCAGCCAGCTGCAGCCTCTCCTTGGTCCTCCTCTTTGCTTCTGCACTCAGGCTGTCCCTGCTCCTCTTCTCCACGCCAGCAGCCCTGGAAGACAAGGGAAGTGCCCTCCTGCCCATCCCCAGCATCTCAGCCCTGGGCAGGGTGGGTGGCAGGCAGGCTCCTTCCCGAGCTATTCATCCGCTTGAAAGAGGGACCCAGAAGAGGCAGCAAGCGGCATCCCCCTTGTTGGGGGGCTGGGGGTTACCCCTCTAGGCGAGAAGGAAGCACCAAGCACAGCGGGGAGGCTGTGAACACCAAAAGGCCTCCCTACGGGGCTGGCTAGGCTTCGCCTGTTATAAACATCTACATTTTTATGCACTGCAGTGATGATGTGGGGCCTCCGTATTGCAGGTTCTTGTGAAAATAAGCAACAGCTACTGTGGATATTTATTGCCTTATTTTGGGAACCTTATCTCTCAAGTAGCAGCAAACAGAGCCATTTGAATACTGGCTGGCTGTGATGCACATGAAATCAGAAGTGTTTGGTGGACAGGCTCTCTCTAATGTTAATAGCACAACAAAACTTTCTGGAGAGGGATGGGGCAGAGGTGCTCATGAGGAGCGTCTGGCTGGCCTGCGATGAGCAGCAGCCACCTAGCTGGGTGCTCTGATTGGAGACTGCGGTGCTGGCAGATGAGAGCCAGAGCCGTGAGGCTGCCTCCACATCCCTCGTGCATGGGGTAGGCATGAGGGCAGGACATCTTACCTTGCCCCCACGGGGAGAGTCAAGTTTGGAGAGGCTTCAGCTCTCAGCTAGACATCACACTGTGTCTAAATAGGCTCTCTTGCATTCGGGGAGCCAGACAGTCATTTACAGCATAAACATCCTTTCATCCCGTTAGTGGCCACTCACATCTCCACCTACATCAATCTGTGGGGAGAGAGCAGGACCAAGCAAGGAGAAGGTCAAGAGCAAGGCTGGGAGGAACAGATATCACCCCCCAGCACTGAGTGCAAACTTTTGGCATCAGTTCTGTCTCCCGAGGTGCCTTGTTTTGGCTTGGGATACTCGGGCAATGTAACCTTAGTGACTCGGCTCTGTCATAGGCTGCCGTAGCCAAACCAGGGACGCCAAAGCTCCATCCCCATGGACATCCTAGAGCTCCCCATAGGTCTTGTGGGGATCCTGAAGTCTGTGACCATCTTCTTTGTCCAGAGTCAGTGCCAAACTTTACGTCTCTGTGCAATGGAAGATTGTAGAGAAAAACATGCTGGGAAAATCTGCTTTGATGTGATTTGTCCTCAGGACAGTCAGCACGATGGAAATTTACAGCTAGATTAGAGATAATCTCTTCATGCTCAAGTAGTATTGCATAGGTCAGCTATCAATAACATAACCAGTTGTTTTATTGTAGAAGGTGGAAACTAGATTGCCCTAAAACAGCCCTACAGATATATATGCTCCCAGCTGTTAGTTCATAGCAAAGTACTTCAGGAGAACATTTGCCTATGAATACTTAAAGAAGGCTTCTGCTTTCTACAGTGGATGGAAATTCATACTTTTATTCACACTTTTTTCTTAATGACCTTCTGCCATAAGAGCAATTTGCTTAGTCCACTCCAGGTGATTTTGCATGATTTGCAAATCTAATTTTTATCTCCACGTCTCACATTTGAAAATCTTTTGCCACCATATTAATTTAACATTTTTATCTTTTACCCACCAAGACAGCTCACCGTGACCTTTAAATTCACTTACAAAGGATAACCCATTGGTTAATCTGGACCAATTGGCCTCAGTTACACACTTGGTGACAAACCATTATTTCTACCCCAGTTCTTTAATTGGCCAGAATGCTCTTTTTTATCAGATATATTAGCTGTCAGAAGTGCCTGCTAGCCTTTGCGTACTTCCTGGATAGTGTCCAGGTCATTAAAGCAATGTCTCTTCAAGTCTGGAATATTTATCCTGCACCAAAATCCTAACTTTCTCCCTGCTTTTAATTAATTAAAGCCTGAAGAAGGCTGGATGGGTCATTCCACAGGCGAGCCTTTTGAAATGGAAAAACTGATAAGAAATCTTTCAAGCTTCTTTTTCTTTTACTCATTCAGCAGTTTTGCTTCACAAATCACAGTTTTATACTATTTAAATTTCATCTGGTTGAAGTATTTTACTTTTATTTCTGCTGAATTATTTTGCACTACAGTAAGGCAGGCACAGTTTCATGGGCAGGGAGGAATGGCAGGAGCTGAAGGGGCTATAACCCCCAGCATATGATGGGGGAGCAGCTATACCTCTCCGTAGTCATCCTCCCCATCTCTCCAGGGATGCAGTCTCATCCTCTGAGGATCAGAACTGGCTTTTGAGAAAAAATAACACCCCACAACTATGGCCAGGGTTCCCACAAACCTCTACAGACCTACCTGCAGGGAACAGCCAGGCAGCTGAATCCCACCTCGTTTGCTGTGGTGGAACAACTGACACACCTCCTCAGGGTGCTTAGGCACTACTTGTACAACTAACATCCATGACCCACATCCCTTTCTATATTTAACGTCTAACAGAGGTGCTGGTAACTTTCACCCCTTGCACTCACGGAGCAGTAACATCAAGATTTTGACTGCCTTGGTGCCATAAATATTCTATTCACCAGCCAAGAAGGACCTGGTTAAAATAATCTTTTACAATGAAAATTTATTTATTATTTTATACGACTGTGTTTACTGCCATTCATACTCTGTATTCTCCATCAGTGACTCACAACAGAATCAAAAGGGATTTCTTGAAAGGAGACACGTGGTAAGTGTGGTGATTTCTTTATATCTATGTAGTAAAATATCGTTCATTAAAGACATATCTCTTGATATCTCCTTTATGCCAGTCTTCAACATAAAATTCCAGAGTCATCCTACAATAAAAATGGATTGACAGTCTTCAAAATGTTGTAAATTTACTCCAGTTTTGTCAGTGTTATGTGACTTTGAAAACAGGCCTATCTCAGTGCAAATATGCTCTGTTACAAATACTTCTTGCACCTTCATGTTCTTCCAGCTTTGATATTAACACTCTGTGAAGTGTAAGACTAATGTCTGAAGGTATGCCAAATGGAGATGTTATTTGAATGGCAAACGATGAACAATTAATGTAATACTTCTATTCTTGCTTCATGTTTTTGGCTTATAAAGCAAAATCAACATATTTTTAAAAAGTAACTTTTTTGCTGGATCTCTGCTTCCCGTGCATGTTCTTTTTCATATTTGATTTATTTCCTATTTAGATTTGGATGATCTTTGAATTGTTGAAGAATATTTCCAGGAAAGCAATGTTCTTGCTTTGCTGAGGTCAGGGATCAAACTTCACTATTGTCTGGATTTTACCCACAAAAAACTGTTTTTCAGGCAAAACAAAAACCCTTAGGTAAAGTCATGGGAGCCGCATGACCTGAATGAGGCATAAGGGCTCTACAAGACATGCTCCCTATTCAAACCTGCAGTGTCACCTATCAGCAAGCCCTTCAATCTCCAGTATACGGTATGTTTAAATGCTGTGTAAATATAGCTTTCGCACTTCCATTTATCTTTGTCTCGCTTCTGCCGCAGTGCTGCCAAACAATGCTGGAAGCCACGGTGGGGCTGAGTGTGCAGGCATGTACGGGAGCACATCTGCCAGCGAGCTGATTGAAACGTTCAGGAGGTGAACAACGGTCTCGCCGATGAAAAGCAAGTCCTGCGGTTCACCAGGTCTGTCTCAGCCGGACTGTGATAGGCTGAACAGATTTTTAAGCCTACTGCATTTTTCGCAAGCTGAGGTCTTGTTTGCAAAGAGTCAGAAGATGCAGTTGCATAGATCCCATTCAGGATGAGGCCCTTTACGTGCATTTATTCTTAAGGCACAATTTTGCAGTAGCTCAAAAGAAACTGTAGCCTGGTCTTTTTTTTTTTACTCTCCCATATGTTATTGGAAATGTGAGTGTCTCAGAATTGCCTTTCGTTTTGGCATCTAAAACTGGTGCAGACATTTTTTCTGATGACGTGGATTTTAGGTCTGTTATGTTTTCTTCTTTTGTTAATGGATAAACAGTCTACTTGTTGCACAACCATTGAATGAGACTATTTCAAAGGCAGGAAAATCAAACTCTAAAAAATAGGTTATGCAGCAGCTGAGATTGTTTGAAAAACCCTGAATTTGAACTCCTCATAGTTATCAACAGTACGCATTACTTACATGGCTGCATTTTTTGCCACAAGACTGATGCTACAATAAGCCAGAAGATTTTGAAACAAGCTTGTGTAAAAAAAAAAGGCAAGTGTCTGGACAACTTCTGCCTCTTCTGCCATGGAAATGGTGGGTAGTGATGAAGCAGTGGATCTCAAGAAGAAGAGATGGTTTCCAGGCTGTGGTAGTCCTTTCAGTCCTCTTTGATGCCAACAGAGCTGCAAAAATTAAGTTTGTGTTTGGAACATGAAGATACAGCCATGAGGTGCATCTTGCAAGCCCTGAGAAAATCAGATAATTTGCCTTTGGACCAGAATGTGAACAACATTTAGAAAATACAACAGCATGTAGAAAATAAAGCATGCCAAACAAGGGAGAGGCAATTAAACTGCACATAGTTGCTGAGACAGTCGGTCTTCTTCACACAATTTTTTATGTACATTGGGTAGGCAAAGGAAAATTAAGCTTGTCTGGGTATTGCCTAAGTTTTGAATTCATAACTTAATGTTCCTTCATATATTCTTTTTGGAAGTAAAATACATACAACATGAATACTCTAGCTCAGTGGTACCCAAAATTCAAATAGAGAATGAATAAAAAAGAAAATTAAGAAGTCACAAAAAATCCCCATGTCAACATGCTCAATAATTCAGTTTAAAAAAACCAAACTCGTATATTAGAAGACATGTATTAATTGCAGCTTTTAAAAGACCTCTGCATGAGAATATTCAGAATAACTGCAAAAAACAGATCTCGTATAGAAAAGTCATGCATCCTGCCAAATTTGAAGGCACCACTCCAGAGCATTTGTGTGAGAGAGTTCCTCAAATAAATGAATTTTTTTTAACATAGGAAAACAGTCATTCTACTAACCTGTCCTCAGAATTAGCTGAGTCATTTTTAATTGAATTCTTTCAGCTCAGACATCCTGAAATAAGCCACTGAATGAAAAATTTCCACTCACACGGTTACAGTTTGTCAGCTGAAAACAGAATCTGTCCATACAGAGGAGCAATGTACCCTAAGCGTAGCTGGGGCTTACACTGTTATGTTTCTGCAGGTGGCGAGTACTTAGATCGGATGCACTCGGCTGTTGGGATACAACCTCATTCAGCCATCATCTCCAAAAGGGCTTTCTTCCAGAAGCTGAGGAACAGTGCTTTAAATGATGGCACCTTTGCTTTCCATGGAGCTGGATGCGGTGCCGCTTCTCTGGAACAAGAAAGGTGGAGGACTATGACTCAAAATGTCAGTTTTAGCACCAAATATGGAACTCAGGTTTTGGCTCAAACCTGATTATTCATTATTTGCACTACACAAGCTGATCAGAAATTGAATTGAGGAGGGTCTCGTAGGCAATTGTGAACTACCTTCTAAATTATCTTCTTGCAAAGAAGGGGAATAAATCTCCTTCAGTGAAAGCAAGATAAAACCAGGGTTAATTTTATGCCAGCTGGGTCCACAATAGTTTACTCTTCTGCTTGTCAGCTGAACTGCTATGTTATTTGTAACATATTAGTACTGCAGCCTCTCAGGATATGTATCTGCAACGTGCTGGTATCCCAGCACCACCTTTGATATAAAACCGGCTCTGGATAAAACCAGCACTAAAGGTAGGAATGACAGCAGTGTTTGTCAGTGCCAAGCTCGGTCTCTACAGCCTCCTCAACATTGTTAGCTGTTGAGCTCTTGGCTTGTTTGGCTGCTTTTTAAACATGCTCAGCCTATGAACTCTTCTGGATATCAAATTGCAGCCGATGATCTGCCACTCAGAGTTGGAAACATTTGGTGGGATTTTACGGAGACCTGACGTAAGTGAAGTACCATGGAAGTCAGGTGCAAACCACTGACTTTGCCAAGAAAACAGCTTTAAAAACTAGTGTCAGGTTGCAGGGGGATGTAATCTGGGGACAATCTTTGTCCATTTCTCTGTTTGTCATTTCTGATCTGTATTAATATTCATCCTAACCCGGCCCCGGTGGGAAATTACTATGCGTTTGCTCTAAATCGGTCAAAACTCCTGAACCAGCCATATGGTGTGAATCCCTGTTTGTCTGGTAGCGCAGAGTCTATCTTTCACAGCCCTGATGCACATACAAAACTGTCTGCTTTCACTGCTTCGTAGCAGTGTTGTAAATATAACTGAACTTGTGAAAGAAACAAGGTGTTAATTGATGGTGTACATATTCGCCCTCATAAACGTCTGCTCCTAAACTACTTTTCCCGGTTTCTAAGGAAACCCTTATTCCTTAAAACGGCCAAGACTCTCGCTTACAATACAGTTTAAATTCTTAATCATCTAAAGCACTTTTTGCTGTGAGGGGAAAGGTGTAGATATGGCCCATCTGTATATTCAACAGTTACTTTGAACTGGGAGGAAGGGAAGATTTTTGTCGGCGCTGACTGTAGGAAACCATCAATTCGCACATTATGGGAAATGTGATACTGTATTTTCAACTCCAGCTCCTGACTTTCTTAATTAAGACTGTGCTAGACATGCCAGAAGAAGGGGTCTGTGTGTCTGATCATGTGCAGGCGGTTAAAAACGGTTGCCTGTGGTTGCTTCACTCGTCATACCGGTTCATTTAATAAACCTATACCGATATGGGTCAGCATTGCAGCAGAAAGGAAAGGCCGTCGCCGGTAACCGTGGTGCCTTCCCTTCAGTCGGGGCTCATGTCGCATTGCTTCCCCACCGCATCCCGCAAGCCAGGTTGAAGCAGGGTTATCAAACCCAAGGGGCCAAAGCTGGGGGCCAGCTGCCCGTTGATGCATCCCTGGACCGTGGATCCTGGTTTTTTCCCCAGCCTAAATCACACTAATTTAAATTAACTCCTGGGCTAATGTTCTCACAAGAGCAGTTGCTGTGTTGGTCAAAACAAGATTAAGGTTTCTAAATAAGAGTGTGTGTCTATTATGCTATACTTGATTTGCATTTAAAAAGTGTATGGGAACCTCTGTAACTCAGAGAATGCAACCACTGTGGCAAAAGCCACCCCAAAAAGAAGCAGCCCAGATCTGAACAGACCTAGCAGGATACCTCAGCTGATGAGTATGTGAGTCATGTGCCTGCTGACTTACACTCCTGCAGTGCAGCTATCTGCCCCTCTCGAAACACTGCAAGTCCTTCCAGCCACTTGGACATGTGCTGATCCCTTCCCTTAGCAGGGGCAAAGGGAGGGATGCTTGGGAAAGCCACTGAGGGCTTTTGCTGCCCAAAAGTGACCATTCCTGTCATATCGCTCCTTCTCCTCACAAAACTGCATGACATAGTCTAAGAATCGCCTCTTTTTTATTGCAAGAAAAGCTTCAGCAAAAGAATATGAAGAACTGAGATTTTGTATTTCCAAATCATTACTGAAAAAGGAGACTTGTGGAGCCAAATCCTTGGCTCTGCTAATGCCCTTAAGCTTCCCAGGGCCGTACAAGGGTGAGCAATACCCGCTGGCCCTGAGAGTCTGCACAGTTTCAAGGCATAAAATGAGGTGCCCTGTATTTCTGAGGCACAGAATCCAACTAGCATTGCTTTTATTATTCCCATGCACTGCTACTCCTTCCAATTCATTTTTAGATTAAAAAGGAAATAGGTAACATGTTATTTTTGCCAGGATTATGTTTTTCCCCAGAGAAAAAGGGGAATTGTCCTGACTGTATCATAATGTCTGAGTCACTGCCAAGAAGGTTGCAAAACCATATGGATAAACCTGCCCGATTGCAGGTGGACAACTTGTTGTTGTTGTTATCAAATAACTCTCCATCAGTCCTGTCTTTCAGCCTCCCCACTCAACAACTGCCTTGGTAGAAATTACTGAACACATTTTCACTGCCATAAAAATTGGCCACAGCTATATTTCTGGATTCCAAGAAAGCTTTTGACAGCCAACCATGATACTTTATGTAATAAGTTGTCAGCATACTGTGTATCACCTAACGCTGTCACTTGGCTTAGGTCAAAGCTGTCAAATTGCCAACAAAATATTGTTACTAGAAGCACTAAATCTTCTTTTCAGCCTAGTCCTGTTGGGGTCCATCAGACATAGTCCTTGGTCTGTTATTGTTTATGCTGTGTATAAATGACCTACCACATGAATATGCATGAAAAACAAAGCTTACATATATGTAGACAACATTGCCAGCAGATGCTGCAGTCAGATTTCAAAAAGATCTGTGAACCGGTAGGGGAGGACCGCTTATGGTCTGCTTATGGTTTTAAAAGCACACACATAAAATGTTTCAGATCAGGGTCCAGACTTTGAGCTTCTACGTTACACTTGCAGATTACATTTACGATGTACGTTAAATTAACATCTGAGTTATAGATTTGACCCTGTGACTATAAAAGCCCCAGCTGAATCATGAAAAACTCATGAGGCCAAGAGACGAGAGGTGAGAGAGACACCTGAGAGGGGGATTTGGGAGCTGCCCTGCCTGGGATGCAGCTATGAACTGCCCCGATGCAGCTGATCTCTGAGGACTTCTCCTCCTCTTTTCCTTCCTTCTGGGCTGTGGCGTAACTTTTTCTCAGCTGACCCTATAGGTGGGGAAAGGAGGGGAGGAGGAGGGAGAGCCCATAATCAGGACAAGATCTCGGTTGAGGGGGTGAGACCACAAAGCCTGAATGGTGGGTGCGATGTTCACAGTGCAAGGCTGGTTTTGGTAAACAGAAACTATTTTGTCTCCGTTACGTAAAAAGGAGACTTAAAAGGACCAAAGCAGTGCATTGTCTTCTCTTTTCTCAAATACCGCTAATCAGCCTTCTAAAAACACAGCCTTCCTAGAGCACTCCACACAAACAAGTAGTCTCAGAAGCACGGAGGTGTTTTAAGGATGTGCACATGTCCGTCATAGCCAATACACCCTGCAAAGAGTGCCGTCAGTTTGACAGCAAGTGCAGGGAGGTGAGTACCAGCGGCAGTGTGATTTCTTCTCGACCCCAGAAACTCTGGCCGTCTGCTTCTAATTTCATGTCTGTTGGTACTGAAACTTTACATTGATGAAACTCCTTTACCATTAGTGGGAGTAATTCTCCTTTCAGCTGGAATGAGCAAGAACTGAGTCAGGCTCTTGGAGAAAGTACAGCAGTGAGAAATTCCTACATATCATAATGATGTATCATATAGAAAGAGAAGGGAGCAAGCTAGCCAGAAATTCAGGCCAGGAATTTCAAAAGTAACCAGTGAGTTGAGGCTCCTCAGTTTCTAGATGCCTGGCATAACGCTCTATAAAAGGGCTCAGTTTCCATAATGCTGAGCATTAACAATGTCTGAAAATTATGTTCATTTAAGACATCAAAATTCGATACTGAAAGGCTGGTCTAGCTCAAAAAAAAATGAAGCTCAGACACCTTTGCAAATGGGATGAGAGGCCTCATTGCATCACCTCGCACCAGTTCATGTGCCCCTGCAGAAGTATCCTCCATCTGAGATGTCTATCCATGTCTGACGCTCCTAGTCTCAGCAGCTGTACCTGTACTGCTAAATTAAACAGGTCCAGGAGCTGTTCTCTGGCTCTGCGGCTCAAAAAGGTGCAGGCTTATGGGCTGCATGGCACTAGGCTCTGGCTCTCCCTCGGGCCCCGTGGGATGCTCCTACAGGCCTAGATATAAATGTGGCATTCTGGTTTTGTCGTTGCTGTATTTGGCACTGAATCATGAGGGTCTGCAGCCCATGACGGCGATGTTTTCCTAGCAGGAACCCCAGGCTCTGTGCATGGGGGCAGGTAGGGCACTGGAAAGAGCATCCCGGATGCCCGCAGGACACAGGGAGCCAAACCTGGTGCACCCTCACTGATAGTGCCAGCCGAGCACACAGGCCAGCCGTGTCAGGCACTGCCYGAGGGAGAGAAGCCGGCACGTATCAAGACCGCACCAAGGCGTGAGCTAACAGCTAATAGCTAAGTAGCCTGGATGGCCAGCAGTCAGGCTTGCTCCCTAGCCCTGCTTTATTTAGCAGCACAGACACAGCCTTTGACAACTTGATTTTTGCTTTGAGAGCGAGCGCAAGGCTCCCGGAAACGTCCGCGGGGTGTAACGTGTGACTGCAGCTCCCGGATCACTCTGCCAGTGCCATCCAGGCGTGACACGGCCTGCGGTCCCCTCCGCCGCTGCCCGCCGCTTCCTGGGAGCCCCGCCTGACACTTGCRGTAATTTGTGCCTAATCCTGGGGTTGCTTGAAAAATGAACAAAAGGATGAAATCATCTTATTTGGCAGCTTTACATATGACTGGGAGGAAAAAAAACCAAACTCAAGTCCCTTTTTTCCCTTTAATATAAAGCAACTGTTAGGACCATTTACAGAGCTATACATTTAGGATTTTATTGCTTTGGTTAATGTTTTGATTTAAATGGCAGCAAAGGTTCTACCAACTCCGCACTACTGATTATGTGGTCAATAACTGGATACAATTATTATGCCAAAATACATTCTTATATTAATGCTGATGTAAAGGCATTTCAAAATATAAAGCGGCAGTAGATATGTTGTGACTCAGAGCAGAGAATCAAAGTCACAGCATGGGATGGCAATAAAGAAAAGAACACAGTAATGAGGAGAAAAGTCTAAGAGAGAAAAAAAGGCAGCACTTGACAGACTCTTTGCAAGTTAGAAAACAAGCAGTTCTGAGAGCCGCATCATTAACGAAGCCTAGTTTACTATGAAACTGTGTCCTATATTCCTATTCCCCTCTTCCTCCCCACAAACCATCCCAAATCCTCACTGTGTTCCCTATGGCCTTGATACCCTCCCACAGCATCCTCCCCTTGTCCCCTCATCCTCCACCTCCCCCAGCACTGTCATCTCTCTGCCATCCCCCGTGCTGCCCAAGCAGCAGCGTGCGCCCCGGCTGGTCCCGAGGGATGAGGGTGCCGACCGGCTGGCCAGTGAGCACCTCCTGCTTGGCCAGCTGGCAACCAAACCCCGCAGATAACTGCTGAGCTCAGGCTCCTGCCGCTGAGCTCCTCCCCGAGGGAATCTCTAACACAACATTTCCTTGGATCCCTCTTCCCTTTGCAGATGCTGCTTTTCACAGTTTCTAATAAACTCACGTATCTGAGAGCTGCAGTCGGTAAAACGTGTTTACATCAATCATCAGTGGATTAAAGAAATGATGAGGGATGGGATGGGTGGAATCTCAGGCAGTACAGGTTTAAGTCTTTTTTTTCCTTGCAAAACTGGAAAACTGGATCAGAATTCCTGTCCTGTATCTACTTTTCCAAAGAGCTGCAACAAACAGCTCTGACAAAAGGTCTCAGCTACAGCCTCTTTAAAATGCTCATTTTCCCTTTAAAGAAGTACTCAGGTTAGCTACGTTCTAGCATAATATAAAGACCACATAAATAAAGACCAACAACTGAAATTCAGCCTCAGTTTCCCTCAGCCATTGGTATGCAATGGAAAAAGTAATGCTGCCCTCTATAAAAACTGCGGCTGTGTGTACAGCTCAGTCCGAGCCTCGGCTCATAGCAGTATTCCTTGTTTTAACTGCAACTCRCAGAGTCAGGAGGCTCCCGCTCTTTCATCCCACAGTGTCTGGGGATAACTGGGGCAGATACGGTGCGATAAATAACCGGCAGGTTTCAGCGTTCACAGCAACCTGGGATTCTGCGCAGGACTGCTTGATGGCATAATTAAAAGCCTGATTCAGAGACCAAAATTAAAGTTCAGCTGCCACTTTTACTTTTTCCCTGCCTTTGAACCTTTAATTTTGCTACGTTAATAATCTTCCAAGATAATTCCTAAGGAATTTTTTTTTATTTCTTTAAAATGACAGGAATAGACCTATTCTGCCATGTATCTAGATCTGTTAGCACCAGGGCACCTGGGGCTGTTCGGGAGGTACAACCTGAGATCGAACTTTCTGCCTCATTTAATGTAAAATTTCCTGAGTTATATGGATAAATTTCCCGAGTTATAGGGATAAAACTTGGACACTGGCAGTGACAAGCATCTCTCCAGCAGCTCAGCGGAAAGCTTTCCATGCAACTCCAATAACCATTGAGAAAAGCCGGGTGTGATTTACATACTCCTACACTAGGCATTCCCACAGAACCGCTAGGCTGTGATCACAGCACATCATTAAATGCAGAGAGCATGCAAAAAAAGGACATTTAAAAAAAACAAACCTTACCTTTTTTTCAAATCACAGCTAATTTCCACCAGCTGACAGGAAGCACATTTTGCTCTCCTACACATGCTTTTTCTCAAAAATGTCCAGTTTCTGTTTGTTTTGACAAGTTTGGTCTAATTTTAAAAAGTGGTGGGTTTTTTTAAAGTTTAAAAAATACCTAAGCCAACTAATTTTCCAAATAAATGGATAAATAAATAATTACAGAATTGAGAAAACGCTGACAGTTACAAAGGAGGAGGTAAAGTGTAACAAAATTAGAAGCAGGTGAAAAGGTGGAAATGGCCTAACTGCARGCATTACATATAGTTTTGTTTATGAACATGTTCAACACATAGGCATATCACACGTTTGCGGTAATGACGGCCATATGGCGGAGCGTGGAACTGCGAGGAAAGTCCTGGAGCAATGACAATATGACTAAATCATGCATGTGTATTTGACCACCTCATTGACTCCCTGACCATCTATCCATCTCTGCTGGAGCTCTTGAGATGTTCCAAACCTCTAAACATAAGGCTTTTCTTCTACACTAACCTACTCGAGCATTTCTTTTGTATTTCCTGCACAAGGATCAGGACAGACGCTTTATATTGTTGGGAAGGAAAACTCTCCTTCCCAAAGATGTAGAGGTTACCCAAGTCACAGAGGAGGCCAAGGCTCCCTCTGAGCCTGGGAGGAATGTGAGAGAATGGACTTTCAACACAGGACAATTTTATGTCCTGAAAATCTGTTGTAGGCCATTTTAAGTAGCTTTTATGGCTTCCTCTGAGTTATGCATCCATATTATTTGCTTCCTGGCTAAAATACGGTTCAAGGTTATGGATCCACATTGAAGTTTAATAGTTACTTCAACATCAGAAATATTTGTTTGACTTGTATCTCCCAATGTCATAGAAGTTCAAATACTGCCGCAGCAATATTTTAAGGCAGAAAACCGAGTTAAAAATTTGAGGCCAACAGGTCAAATATTCTATCATTTTTAAAAAAAAAAAAAGAAAGGAAGTTGAGCATCTACTTCTTAAAAGATATTCAGAAGACCACCAGATCTCATGCAGGAACTTGCTCTTTAGAAGATGTGTGTTTTAAAAATGCAAAAGAAGAATCTTAATCAAAGAAAGCTCAATTCATTCCCTTTCCCCCCCCTTTTTAAAGAAAATAAAATATGGAAATGCGAATTGAAGAGTGTGTCTGTGAGACACTGGAAGATGCAACCCAAGGGTGTTCACTGTAGAGAGGAGGATAACTGTATTAAAATGAATAATTTTGTGGGGAAAGGATAGAGAGTTGTTGCTGTAAGAAAAAAATCTTTTTGATTGACATGAGAAATTGCTGCCACATGAAACAGTTCATCTTCTTTGAAGGGCTCTTTTGTCAGTGAGGTCAGGTCAAAGAGGTTTGAAAGGTCCTCATCAAAGGAAGTTGCCTTTCTAGGCCCAGTGCATTCCCTTGCTGGAGTAGTCTTGGCTTCAGGAACTGTATGGAGATGTGGGAAGCTGGGGGATGGCAGCTGCATAGCTAAGCAACCGCGTCTGGCTGAGCCATGAATCAACACTGTCACCTGCTGTGGGCAAGATAATCTCCTCATTGCGCAGGCCAGTGGAAAACTGCTGCACACGGGCGAGTGCTCAGTAGTAGTTGTCCGGCTGTAGCACAGTGCTGCTCAGTTTGTGCATGTAAGTACGAAGCAGGAGGGAGACCCTGTGCTCACCGCCCCGCGCCCCAGAGTCAGAATTTGGATTTGCAGCTGAAATAGCAATGTAAGCCATGTGGCGTGTCCCAAAAACCAGAAATCCCTCTTTCCCCCTTTCCTGTCTCAGTGCTATTCCTCATCCCTCAGGCACCTCCACTCATCTGGGAGTGGGAGAGTCCAGGTTTTCCCCTCTGTAAAGGAGCATTGTCCCCAGGGAGGGCATGGCACCCCTTTGCAATGTGAAGGAGCAACACGTGTTAAATTCTAGCCCTAACCCTCTGGTCCAACATGTCTGTGCCACCCCCTGCCCCGGAGGTGAAAGCAGCAGCTCACACCTCTCCCAGCGATGTGCAAAGTCCGGCCTTGGTGAAGGTCAGTTCTTTTTTTTTTTTTTTGCAGGGTAATTTTCTAGGAAGGCTTGAAAATTTGAGGGCTTCTGTTTGTTCTCTAAAAAAGAGCTGACCTTCTGATACAGTCGTGCAACTCCAGGCTCTGCTTCCTTGGGCAGGAATTTCGGATGCTCAGTGCCTTAAAGACTCGTTCAGCTGATTGCAGGCAGGTTTCACCACAACTCGCTCAGCCACATCTTGAGTTATGTGAAAAATCACCGTTGCTGATTAGGGCAGGGCTTTCCTTCCTGATTGCATTGCCCTGTTTACTGTCATTGAATTTTTGAATCAGGAGGATGTTTTGTTTGTTTCTCAAATTTTAATTGCTGTATGACTTTCCTCTTCTTCACTAACCTGCTTTTACATTTTAGCAAACAGTTCCAGAGGTAATTGCCGAATTTATATATTCATGGAAACCCAGCAGATATGTACGATAATAGCACAATTTGATATTTATGAAGTGCCACTTTTCTATAAAGGTAGAATTTCAGTTAATTATCACCAGGCTGTTTATTAACACTTGGAAATGGAAAAATAATGAATGGGCACATCGTTTATTCATTAAAATGCTGATGATGAGTTGCCCCATTCATAAATTAGCTTGCATTTCACTTCGGCGAAGTACTGCCCGTGCTGGTGGGTTTTGAAGGTCAATTGTACTTTAACCCATGGCTTCCTGCAAACGGCGAACATGTCGCCTTGGACTGTGATCACAGTGACTCTTGTCAACCAAACAGAGTCATTCTGCGAGGAGTTTGGCTGGCAGGCTGTGGAGGCAAAGGAAGAGAGCCGCAGCAAGCRCCATTGTTCAGGAGATAATTCTCTTTCGCTTGGAAGCAGTGCAACCACCTCTATCAGACAGTGAGGATTTGATGCACCAGGCTGGGAAGGTGCTCCTGTGGACATCCCTATACGTCTTCTGAAATCAATGCCCTTCCCTCTCACAGTCAAAACCCTAGCTGTTCTTGGGGAAAGTGCTGCCTTGCTTCTGTCCCTCTGATGAGAAACCACCCCCCCTGACTGGCAGAGCTACCTGGGCAGGGCATTTTAATATAGATGCAGGTGACGGAGAGAAATTCAGAGCAAGTATCTGAACACTTGGGCCACCTATTACCCTTTTTCCATGGGTGACCCCTCTCCCATCCCCGGGAGGACTGTGCCAGGGCACACAGAGTCCTGTGGGAGGAGAGGGGCAGCAGGGACAGAGCTGGAACGGAGAGGCTGGGCAGAGGACACCTCCTCACAGCTGTTTGCTATGCGGTGCAGTGTTTGAGAAGRTGCTACACTGGAATGAGATCTAATAGAGATGCTTTTTCCTGAATTGCTATGGTCATTAAAATTATCAAGGACTTCCTCCCAGGATAATGTTAGCCCTGAGGTCAGTTTAAAATTGCATATTTCATTCTGCCCATCGCCAGCCTTCCTGCAGCGCAGGCTGGACGCTGCCTGGTGCCGTTGAGGAACCACTGATAACTGCTGCCCCGGGGGCAGCTGGACACTCTCCATAAAGTTTGCTGGATACTTTGGTGCAGAAGTGCCATTGAAATGTCAGCTGTTATGAGGGCAACGACTCTGCCAGATGTGCTAAACATGACGAAAATGAGAAAGTAGGTGCCGAAATAGTCTATGGTGGTTAAATGGAGCCATCTTGAGACAATGCCCATTTCCGATGGGTTTGGAGTCATCCACAACACAGCTGGAGCTTGAGAGAGACCTGAGGTGTGAAATGGCGCAACAAATAGCTAATAATGGCCATTTCCTGGACAAAATACACGCTGATATCAGGAGCCAAGCAAGCACTTGTGGCTGTGGGCTCTGCTACTGGCCACAAGCAGCTGCAGGCCCTCCTGAGAAAAAGCCCTGTATCACTAAGAGAAGGAAAGCTAATGCAGTTTAGCACTATAGCTCTGGGTCTGGAGATGAGCCACCCTCTCACGTGTCTGGGTCAAACTCTGCTAGCAGTTCCCCGGAGCCTGGTCAGCGGTAACGTTAACTAGGTGCTCCTGTGAGTATCCTGGCCACTAAACAGTTTTCAGAGGATGCTATTCCTTTCTTATAGCATAATCACCTCTTGCTCAGGTAAGGAGGAGTACGAAACTTGTTTTAGGAATGACTGCAAAGCGAAAAAATGATCCTAAAGGGTCCTAGAGGGCYGCAGAAGGACAAATGTGGTTATCTAAACATGAAGCCAGTTATAAGCAAAGTGGTTTTTCTGAAAAACTGATCTCCAGTGACCTTGGACAGGACCAATCTCTCTCAAGTGTGTGTGCTGCACAGAGTTGTTCAGAGATAAGTCTGGGCTGCTGACATTAGTTACTAAGACTATATATTGGCTTATTTTTCCAGTGGCATGTCTGAAAACAAGAATGCAAGAATCAAATTCAGGAGGTTTTTTAGCTGTCTTTAAAAATGCATAAAGTTTTGCTTCAAGTGTCACTGTTGGAGTTTTACTATTATGCTAACAATCCAGGCTACCCGCTGAATGCAACGGGCTACAGGYTCCATTTGGGGATTTTGCCTACTGTGAGCATTTTTTCATTTCTTTTAAAATAAAATACCGTTCTCAAGTGCCCAGCTTGCAGAGTTCCTTTCATATTTTTTTAAATAAAAAGAATGCTTAGAGAAATTATCTCTGCTTTCATACATGTTGCTTATAAAGTCAAGGAAAAGTATTTCTGCATTTTTTTTCCTTATCAGCTACAACTAAAATGCAAAACCCACAAAACTTTTACCCAGTTTAAGGTACACTACATTCTTCTAAGCATTGTGATCCTTCATGAGGTAACCAACTGGATTTTAAGATACATGTCAAATAAAATCACTAGCAAGGACAAATGAAGGTTAGCATTCAACTTTTTCTTTTGAAGTATAACTTATTTTCTTGCAAAAGTACAGCATCAGTTCCTGCAAAGCACTTCTTTTGTTATTGATTGGAGAGATATAATATATAAAGCTGCTGCCTGTACCACTCTACAATAATTAAAAGTACTTCATCATGCAGCTTTGAGATTTATTTTAAATGCACAAAATATGTTCCTTATTGTGATTCACAGGAATTTACTGGTCTAATTTCTTTAGAGACCAGCAGGAATATATATTGACTCTGGTTTATTTATAAACCAGCTATTTAAATTACCAAGTTATTTACATTGTTATAGTCTCCATCATTTAGTCACCATTTGCAAAGATTTCACATTGCTCTTAATTTGGCACTCCCTAGCACTAATAGTACATATGGTAGAAGGTTATTYAGAAGAGAGTCAAGCAAGCCATCTTGGTACGGGCGGTCTCCTTCTTGCCCCAGACAGGCTTGTTCTCTTGGTGACCTCCTTTGCAAGGGGACAATGTGCAGGTCTGGAGGATGTTGTGGTTACTTATCATCACGATGCAAGGAAGAAACAAGGCACACCATTGTGAGGAACTGTAGATCCGGAGGATCTGGATTAAAGGTCTGGATTAAAGAACCTCTGGGGCAGACGTTTATAACGTTGCTCAGCTGTAAATTGGTCTGTCAGGGAGAACAGGGAGCACCAAGGGTGGGACACGGTGGCCCAGAAGTCCTCCAAGATCCTGACTTGGTTCTGGGGTTCTGTGAAGGAAGGAACAGGCTTTGGGTGGACTTGACTGACCCCGTTTCATCTTAGTCCACTGGCAATATATGTAAAACAGCAAGACCACAAGGCTCTGAAACTGCTGGAAGARTAGCAGAGGAAAATAGTTATTAAAGGAATATTTCATTCCTGAGGGTGAGGACATTACCTAGTCCTTATTTTCATTTCTAGCGGCACTTTTTTTTAAAGTCTTAAGCACACAGTACACTACTTATTTTCACAGCACTCTCTCTCCCTTTCTTCTTTTCTTTTCTGCCTTAAACTCTGTGTGTAGAGGATTGAGAATAGCAGCTATTATTTACCATGCAGCTTTTATCCTGTAGCCGGGTCTTGCGCTGAAGGACCTCTCCAAGTATCTCCAGTCGAGAGACAACTGTCRAGCAGACCGTGATGAAGAGCAACCCCAGTGGCCCCTGTGGGGAGGYGAGCGGCAGGTCCCCCGGCCACAGGGACGCTGCGCTTTCGGAGGCTGGCGGGGAGAGAGGTGAAGTGCCCCAGCAAGCCGGCCAGCCCCAGCAYGACGGCAGACCCACCTGGCGCTGGCGGAACCAGGAGACGCTGGCTGACACCGGGCTGAAAGCCTTTCAGTGCAGATGAAAGGGATTGCAGCTCAAGTGTTTGTGCGGGGCTTCGTTTTTGGTTGGCTTCAGGATGATTGTTGGCTGGGTGAGCCTGGAGAGGCGGCTCGGGTTTTAGCTCGGGTTGACCTCAGCGCCACGGTGACTGGGAGCTGTATACAATTATACAACTCAGTTTTCATTTCCAACAGGAAAAAACGAACGGATTCAAACCACCCAAGGGGGTAAAAAAAACCCACAGGAATTTACTAGCACTGAGGTCTATTTCCTTCTAGATGCTTCGAGAAGGAGTCTCAGACGGAGGTACGGGCACTGCGAACGCCATGCGAGCCACGTGCGAGGGCAGCGCGGGAGCCGCCCATGGCTTCAGGACACGGTTATCCAAACCTCGCCTTAAAAACAGGGCTCGGCGTAATGCTGAACCAAAGGTGCCTGCTGGTCGTGGTGCCTGCCACCTCATCTTTCGTTGCGATTGCTGCTGTGATGAAAAACCCAATAACAGCAACAAATAAACCCTCTGAAAGAGTGTGGTCCCTTCTGCAAGGAGATGATTGCTTCTTTCTGAAGGAAGAAATTACTGAAACGCATGCTGCTTTGTTGCCTTATATTTCTAAATAGCCCATTCCACATAAGGAATTAATCCCTTCCCTTACACAATGCAGGCAGATTCAGAGCACATTTTGGAACAAGGAGAATTTTAATTTTTTTCAGTGGGCTTTGGATCATAGCATTGGAGTTTTTACATTCAGAACAGTTTTAAGGGAACTGAAAAAGTTTCAGAGGTATGGGTCCCAAGCCAAGAGATGCTGATCCAGAAATTTTACAACACTGTACTTTCTCTCAAGATATCCAAAATACCATGAATTATGTATCCAACCTTGAAATGTTGTTAAAAATATAATAGAAAGTCACATATTGTGCATACTTACATTTTTTTCAATACTCATACTTCATAGTTTTGAGCCAGATTTCTTCTCCTCKGTGACATTTGTCCACACCGAGAACTGTGTCCAAAATACACTTAAAGGCAATTGAAAGTTGTTTGGAATTTTTCTGATTTAAAGCATTTACTTTCTGTGCAAGTTGCCAAGAATCTGAACAGTTTAAAAACACTGGGCACCTCATTTTCAGTTTTTCTCAACAGTCATTCCATTTATTTCTTTGGAGCTTCAATATTCTTACAGGTTTTATTTAATTTTCACATCATGCATTTCAAGATAATTTTTGTGGAGTGCCTTTAATAGATATTGTTTTAATTCCCAGCATACAGATCTTCGTAGTTATTTATTGTTAATGTTTCCTTTTGGACTAAACCCAAGAAACTGAAGAACTTGGCTCCAGAACATGGCAGACACATAGAGGGAATGCTCTGACAAGTGAATTTGGGATTTAATTGGCTTGTACCGCTAGATGCTGGGTTTGAAATGTATTGACAGCAAAGGACTGAAAGAGAAGCCTTGAATAGTACAAGCATTATTATGCTGATAAAATGGAGAGCAAAACGAATAATGACATTTCTTTTTCTGGTTGTTATCAGCCATCCAGCCTTCCCCCGAACCAGCGGAGAAGCTGTTCTTCAGTAAATCTTCAGCTGGTGTAAAGCAACTTCTTTTCAAGTCAGAGYATCTATGCCATTTTATACCATCTATGCATGTTCACTGCCACCTTTGCAGAGGAAAACCAGTAAGATAGATATTAGGCCTGCATCTGGCAACAAAAGTGTGTCTCCAAACCATAATGACTGATCTGAAAAAGAAGTATGAAGCAGCTTCATTTCAACCCACGTGGCCAGCAGATACAGTCATTCACTTACAGGTAGGACAGAGGATAATGTCTCCCCATTTCCTGAACTCCATAATTCGTGGAAAGATTAAAAAAAAACCAAACCAAAAAGAACCCCCTCYAACATTTTAGGGGAGATTCCAGAAAATCTGTGCTTAGAGCACCAGTATTAGTTAAAGATCCCTGTATTCTTCCATCTTCCTTTTAAAAACCTTTTGTTATCAATAATAAAGATAATTCAAACATGGATAGATCACATTTTGCACTGAGAAGAGCTAACTATGGTGGAGGAGGAGACATGAAAAAATCTATTCTGATTTTTCAAATCGTGAAAAAAGGAGACTTCATTTGTACAGGTATTGAAATCCTAACCTTTCCTGCTCTGAACCATATTACTCAGATGRGAGGATGGGGGGAGCGGGAGAGGGGCAGAAGACGAGGGGAGCAGATTGCCTTATGTCATCAATTTATGCATTGTAGATGAAATTAAAATACATACTTTTATGACACTAAGTGCTAATTCTTCAGATCTTAATTGATGCAGGATGTGGATTTGCTTGATTAAAGACAGTAAAAACCAAACCAGCGGAGACTTCTGCTTAAAAGAAGCATGCATGTTATGGTCTGGAAAGGAACCTGAGAACTGGGAAATTAAATATACTACTATATTTCTTAGAGGAGATAAGCTTATTCCTATTTGGAATGTCTTTAATTATTATCAAATCCATTTTCTCTGAAACTCTAAGTTTCAGTAACCTTTCACAGTGAAACAATACCTACTTGAAAGAGTCCTAATGCAATGTGTGTTCTGGTGCAATGGAAGGAAACGCTACAAAGCTCTCTCAGATTTAGCAAATGACTTATTTGTTCTCCCCCTTCTAAATCAAATTGATGTGCAGCATTTCTGAGAAAGATATTTCGTGACACCTGGATTAGTATAGGTGTACACAGCAGATTGTCTTTGTCAAATATGAGGTAGCTTAAAAAGCAGCTTTTATTTCTGCTATGGGGAGTGTTTACCAGTCTGCTTTGAAAGAGCATGTTAATTCACTTACACATGTTGCTAGAAGCATCCAGACTACTGCTGTTTATTATTGGTTTATTATTTTGTTAGCCTTTCTTCTGGATGTCCATATAGGTCATACAGTATGTATATGTATGGCTATATATGCAATTCAGTTGTGATTACACAACAAAACAGGTTAGAGCTTTGTAGATTTGGAGACTTTTTGTTTCGTGGCTACTGAGGCGAGTGAGGAAGGTACTGGCTTGCAGTGCTTCTTTGTCATGCTGGCATTGGCCAATGCAGCAGATGGATCAGTCCTTAAGCAGAGACACTTTTGATAAATCCTAGTGCTGGTCTGGGTGTCAGTGGGGAACGCACAACTCCAACTCCTGTTATGCTTAGACTTTAGGATTATGTTAGAGAGGAACATAATAAATTTTTTCATCTGTCTGAAATTTCATATCCATAACTCTATATGTCAGTGCAATAAATGAAACTCTGTTCCTGCAAAACCTTTCCCATTGGCTTTAATATGTGTGCAATTTTTGCAGAAATCTGGGTCCATAAAATCACGTTCTGTTTCAGTAATTACCTGCCCAGTGTATCACAAATAAGATTCTGACACTCCCATGGGACAAAATTCTTTGCAGTCAGTGAAGGTGCAAGTGCACGGGGATGGTGCAAGGCTCCCTCCACTTCCCACACCGATAAACCCCACTTTCACAGCGCTGGGAAGGGGCTGCGTGCGCCATTCGCTGCTCTGCCGAGACAACGAGGAGCAGTGCTGGTCCAGGCTTCAGCCTTTGTAATGAAGACACTTTCTCCTGAAACAGGAGTAAATTTATTTCAAGCAGAATCCTAAATAGTCTTTAGATTATAAAGTCATGTCATGCCAGGGACAGATTTGAACCAGTAACCTACCGAGAAAAAGGCTTTATATCATGTGTTTTTTCCCTTAGCAAATAAGTCACCTACAGCCCAAACATTGGTCCCTGGATTTAAAAATACTTCACTGCATATTTATAATCTGCTTTTTGTATATTTATGCCTCTAATATTTGTAAATTCTTATTATGCATCCCTCTCCCACTCTTAATCATCACCTACCAAAGACAACTAGTTATCTTTCCCCTTGTAAATGAATTCACTCCATGCCCCTAATTATTTTTGTAGGTCTCGTTTCTCCTGTAAAACAGAATCTTATGATTAAGGAAGTGCCTTAAATGAATTCATTCTTTCCTGAATTATGTCTGTAACAAAATCCTTCTGAAAGGGTCTGAGACTTTCTTTTTACTTCAGGTGCTGCTCTACTATATATTCAGTTTCAGATTCTATAGACATTTTTATTCCCAATTTCATAGCTAATTTGCCTTTTGCCATTCCTGATAGTTCTGTTTAGTTACCACTTCTTCCTACTTTTTCTGCTCTTCAGAATATCTGCATTACGGATAATTTTTCATTAACAACATTTTTTTTCCCAAGTTAAATATGCATCACAATTAGGGAAATATGCCTTTGTGCAGTTTACGGATTTTTGGATTGGGATTCTTTGTGTATCTGTGTCAGACACAGAGAAAACCCTCCATCTAGAAGGAGGAATTTGTTTGCCTTCTCTACTGTCTTCTGCAATCCCGATGAGGTAAAACTTACACAAGTGACAAGAATCACTCTTGATTCAGGACAAGCTCCAGGTCTCCTGTGAGAGAGCACAGTCCCTGGAAATACGACATTTGACTCACTGGATACATGACATATACGACAAATATGACTTCACCAGAAATATGACATTCCCACAGCAAAATAGATTTTGAACTCAGGACTTTTCAGAAAGCTGGTTGTTGCTTTCTGCCCTTTCTGGTAGTCTTTAGGTGACTGCATATACTGGAATATAGGAAACAAGTGGTTGCAGAATCCTATCGCTAACCAAAACACTTAAGTACTTAATCTACCTCCAAAGCAGTTTTTCTGGGCATACTGTAAATCACTAGAGTATTCTGATTGTTTGAAGGACTTACGTAAAGAAGAAAAATCGCATGTTTCTTTGTGGAAATGAGAAAGTAGTGTGTTGTGATTAGTTCTGCTGACCTACAAAGCAAATGCACAAAGGCATGGGATACTTCCATGAGGAAGTAAGTTTAAAAACGAAAGGGTCTACTGGGGAACTGACACAACTTTTGGCATATGTTTTCTGTCCTCTGAAGGTTCTCACCACGGTCATTCTTGGGCTAGTACAGTCACAGCCCTTCACGTGCATATGTTCTCATGCACAGCCCACGCGTGTGGATGCTGAACAAGGAACCTGAGATAGTTCTGAATGAAAGCTCAGCTGCCCCTTATCACACAACCACCTTAAGATTTTGCTGTCCCAGGCAGGCAAAATATTATCTTCCCCAAAACAAAGGCCTCACTTTGCCACTCGTTGCTATTCATCCCAGTCTTCTTCCAAGAAGCAACATGACATGTTTTCCGATTAGTTTATAGATCCGGTAGCTACAGTCCCATTTCCATGCATTGCACTCCATTTGTCGCTTAAATGAAAGGCCCTACAGAGACCACAGACCTGAGGAACGACTGGCATTCAAAACCAAATGTGTTTAGATAAAGATTGAAGGAAAAGTGATGAAGAAAACACATAGGAAAGAATAAAAGATAAAAGATTAGGACAAGTGAGAAACATAGAGAAGGCACCCGATTTCATGATTTAAATTATTTTAAAGCTATTCGTTTCTGATTTACACRGATAATTACTGGCAACTGCATGAGAAATATTTACAGGAATTTTGATGMTCAACTGTTACAGTAATATGAAAGAGCATTGATCCAAACCTGCTATCCTGCTTCAATAGATTCGATCCAAACCTTCTACATCAGCCAGGAAATCTAAATTGTGATGGGGTCAATTATATTCATCAGCTCTTGCTTTGGCTTCTGAGAGGGACTTGGGGTTTATGAGATACTGGGAGCCTACATGAAAGGCAACGGCAGTCCTACGGCACCTCGTCCTTCATATATTTGTTCAAAATCATCTTTATTCCACTGTGTATTGTACCCCCACATTCAAGTCTGTAATACTTCTTTCTTGTAAGAGCATAAGGAAAGCTTATCACTSTGTCAAAATACTTACCTTTCCAAACGTTTACATGGTTGATTTCCTCCTTGGTAGAGCATTTTCTGGAAAAGGCAAACAGAGTCCCATCAACATTTTTAAATAAGTAAAAATCAAAACATTTTAAGCTTTTGGAAGGCTTATGGTAACACTGCCTATTCTTTGGTGCCACGGTAACAGCAAAAAATACTGACATCTGAACTGCAAATGGTGTGCTCCCTAATGCTTACCAAGGAGCATGTTCTTTCATACACTTAAAAATATACTATTCAATTAATTCAAACCATTTGAATGCATGCCATATTGGTTCTTCCAAAAGCAAAGTGTTACCCTTGTGTATGTATGTCTGAAACTAGTTAAAAAGCTAACTGAAAGCCAAACTTTTTATTTAAAGTTTTTCATTGCTATTGACCAGAAAGGAAAGTAACAGGCGAACCACTAACACCTGTGTAATCTTCAAATAAAAGAAGATATTAATTAATTATAAATTTTTACAGATTAAAATTTTTACAAATGTTTTTACCCTGCGTGTGAGCAGGGTGCATGTATGGCTATGGGGTGTGTACAGTGCAAGCAGGTAAAGGAGCAATTGCCAAGTAGTCCATAGCAAGGGATATTATATACAGAAGAGGTTTTAATTAGCCAGAGTTTTAATGGGATGGAGAAGAGAATCAAAAATGGGTAATGAGGGAGGTATTAAACTATATTAGTGACAAACCCTTGATCCCCAGGGTGAGAAAACACAAGAAGAAGAGAGAGATTAGGCTGAGCAGTGAACAGAAAGAAACGATGAGGAAAACAAGGCGATGATGATTATTGAATTTACTCAAAATACTTGCAAACACGCAATTGAGACCAATCCTGCATTCGCTATGGTTAGATGAGCTGAGATATATATTTCATCTCGGATAGCTACCTGCCACACACCAGAACTAAAACAAGCATTTTCCAGAAAGCCTGATATTCCCCACGCTCAATTTATGTGGATTAGATGAAATTTCCTCTTTCTTTTCAGCAATTTTGGCAGACCGCTGTACATTACCAAGGGTTGCCATTATCTTCCTCTGAACACTGCCGAAATGGTTTGTAATTTCATCCCAGTATTACCAAAGAAACCTGTTATCTCCAGCTACATTATTTTAAATAATACAGCCCAGCAATCACCTCAACAAGCAGAATCCTCACAAATGAGGACGTTTTTATCTAGAAGAAAACAACAATATTTATTTGTTATCACTTGCCTTCAAAATAAAATCTCCCAGGCACCTTAAGAGTGTAAACAATGAGTGTAATCACAATTCTTTTTTTGTCTACAGAGGAAATGCATTGGATAGATGCAAAAAAACCCATATTAACAGTAATGTTTTTTGGTAGAACTGGTGTAACTGGGAGCGCGTTCAGCACAGGCAATATGCTGTAATCTGTCATTACGCACTGGACTGCTGTCAAAATGCCTTCTGATAGCTGGGCATCTAGATAGATATTTACTAGATTTAATCTCCTTCACTAGCAGAGGTTGGGAATGCAACCAATTTGATCAACATTTCAAAACAAGGCTATTGACTGATACCAGTCTCAGCAGAAAACCACACAACCTAGTTATTTTTCATGTTTCCATAAATGTATACATTTAACAAAAAGATTTGTGGTTTCCACTGCAAAACAGTATGGTAATTTGAATTAACCTGTTCATTAGCAGAGTCTGATCACCTCCTGAGAGATTTTTCCAGACGTCCTAAAGAGGCAGAGGATAAAATGCCAAGCAGAGTAGGAATTTATGGAAAGATCAGTATTTTAGATAGCAGTCCGTTGGTACTAGGTACTCAAAATAATACTTTTTTTAAAACAATAAGTTAAAAAATTATTATAGAAGGGCTTTATCAGATGAGAACATTTTAGCATCAACTGAAAAAACAATGCTTTAGTGGGCTATGGCTGAACTCTTATCTCATAATATGACATAATGAGCTCTGTGAACAAATGAATCCTGAATCAATTTGGGGCCAGTCATATTTTCACTGACACAGAGGATTCCTACTTTTGTATGTGTTTGCGTACGTGTGCCTATCTCATTATAAATTGCGCTCATTATTTCTGCTTGCCACCTTAATGATGGAGCCACTTCAGCATTTCAATACGGTCACCAAGAATACTCATTCAGGAAACTGAAGGGAGGGGGKTTTTTATGGGCATTCATATTCCTCTTGCTAGAATTATAGCTGTACAAATATATAGTTCACTGGCCTTTCCCTTACTTAACATTAGTGTGACATTTTGGTTTCCACAGATGACCTGCAGGGGCTGGGGATATTTTTTCCTTTCCTCAATGTACAGTTTGGCTTCTGGCAGGTTTTTTTCCACATTACTCTTAATCGTCTTGGACTGGCTGTAGCTAGATGAAATGTTGTGCTGGATGCATCCATGATCCTAGTGCTTTGGTGCACCATGTCAGGTTGGCAGGGACTCTAGAAAAACAAGGAGCTGACTTGTCTGTGGCATATAAGACTGATCCACGCCTTAGAGTTGCTGAGATGCCTCCATGTAATTCCCTCACTATTGTGTGACTTCAGATAGCTTTCACTGTCGCTGCTCTCTTCTTGTGGCACTCTGCAGCTTTCTTGAATCTGGTATTAAATCGTCTGAAAGGGTTTTGTGACTGGCAGGTCTTGGGGCATGTGAATTAGGTGCTCTCTTCACCCATCCTCTTGGACGTAAATCCATCGCACGGCTGCTTATCACTAGGCACAAGACTTGTTAACCCATGCAGCCTTCTCCAGCCTGTGTTTGTAAGCACCAAGTGGGAGAAGCACAACAGAATTGTTTGGAAATTCAAGATAATATTAGTGAAAGAATCCCAAGTCTAGGCATTTACAAAATCGCAAGCATTTTCTTCATAAGGTGCTTTGGGATCCGCAGGGATGGACAACCCTGTAGAACTACGAGATGTTGTTAGTAAACTTTCCTTACCGTTTTTCTCTGGGTCTGAGCAAAGATAACACGGGTCAGCTAATGATTTCCAAGGAATGCAGTTGTACTAATAATGAGATATGTACACTCRGGCTGGGATCCTTCTCGGTCGTTGTGATTGCTCCCCTCTACCCAAGGCGTTTTATAAAATATGGTAATTAACGCAGCGCCTTCAGACAGTCTAAATTTATTGCAATTTATATGTTCGGGAGTGTTGGTAAAAGGCCAATGCTGGCATTTCTTTAACTAATAATTATTGTGTTTTATTGTTGTGGTTCTCTAACACATTAACGAGCGAGGACCCAGCTTTATTAGAATTCACTTGGCCCCACTGTTCCATGCATATTTATTATGTGAGAGAATAGGATTCTCTTCCTCTAGCCTTCACTAATTTAAAAGAAGATATCCTCAATGAAATGTATTCAAATATTTTGACATTTTGCTTCACCTCACTTACAGAGCAGAAATTGTTTCTGACAGTTATTATACAGTACGGGAATCCTGCTGTTTCACTCTGCTGAAGCGCAGGTTGAAAAGACACAGCGATTGCATTTTGTTCAAAGAGTGATTCTCTGGCCTAGAAATAGCAACACTGTCAGCTGTGATTCACTGGAAGTTTAGATAATATCCACTCTGTACCTCTCCACCAAGAACATGGCATTTTTTTTCTTCTTCTTCTTAAAAYAGAAGAAAATGAATCAAAGTGTGGAAAATTCAGTGCGCCCAACTTTGGGATCTGAGGTAGAGGAAGGTTTTGATTTTGAAATGTAAGTGGAAATTGGGAGAAATGGGAGTGAGGGAAGTTGAGTGGGAATTCTTTCCTTCATTCAGACACTTTCAGTCCTGTCTTTTACTGTGTTTTAAACAGGCCTATTTACAAGATGAAATAGCAGAGGTAAAAAATACAAATAGCTGGGCATTTCCAAAGATTTTAAATGACTGAAAAAATTATAGGCGACACCTGCCTCACTTTCTTTTGTATCATGCTTCTAGGCACGCAACATGTGTGGCAACACCTTTTTTAATACAATAGCATCTATATGTGGAGCACAACAGCAAATTTCTTAGGTAATGCTCCCAAAAATTGCTTGTAACATGAAAACCTCAGCCTTTTTTTCCCCTTTTAGAATGCATTTTGGTGCTGTCTCAAATATATATAGGTTGAAAAAGAAATTTTATCTTTAGATCTATACAATCAACTCTAAGTGAAGTTAAGCAGGGCTGTGGTAACATATTTAACACTTTAATTTAGCCCAAAGGCCTTTGCTTTTAGAGCAGATTTTAAGTTTCACGAGGGTTGTTTATTCAATGGCAAGTGGAAGAGCACCTGGAGAATCTCAAGCAGGAGGAGGAGGAGGGAAGAATACAAGGAAAAACCTGTAAAAGGCTCTCCTGGATGCTTTGCTGCTCCCTTTGCTGTTCATGTTATGCAGATCCTATATCAGAATCGAGGCTTCGCTTTTCAGAATAAGAGAGAGGAAGATGAATGCACAGTGAAAAGCAATCACAACAGTGGTATTTAATACAGTTCCTTAAGATTTCAGAAACTGGGTTTCTRTCAAAACCACAGAATACTGCAGAAGGGGGTAGGAGACAGTGATAAAGGGTCTGTTCTCATAAAAACAGATTGTTCAGCTGTAATCTCTGTTAATGCTCCTGTCGTATCACGGGAGAATCTGCCTATTACATTGATGAGAAAATAATGAATATAATATCTGGGAAAATGACGTTGCTCAAAGTGTTTCCTAACTTTTCCAAGCAAAAAAAGCCTCCCAGACAGAGACAGACATTATTAACTGGAGTGAAATCATGACAGCAGCTGCAGGATGCGGCCCTTCTTGTCCTGGAGATGCAAGTCTGGACTGTCAAATGCGACGAGCAGTGTGGYGTGCGAGCTCGGATCGAACCCCGGTCTATTAAGGCAAGGAAATGGAAGCTTTAAATCAGATTTTGCTTTGTGCCACTTCGTCAAGGGGCTGGAGGAAACAGGACGCATGCGCAGGCTTCCCCAGAAGGCTTTGGAAAGCGTGGCGTGCTGCAACTATTCTCTGTTAGTCGCTCGGGCATGAGGCACGCTCACCCTTACAGAATTGTGTGGCGATGGGATCGCTGTAGCAGGAGCCCTGCCAGAGCAATCGCCCATTAACAAACCACCACGGTTTCAAGCACCATGGTTGCTGACTGTCCAGAGCATCTGTCCTCCCCTCATCTGGGCCACATCCAGCCTTCCTCCGGGCACAGAAGGCATGGATTCCCCAGCAGCTGCCTCCCCAGCCCACGTTAAAGCTCTCCCCCAACAAAACAGGAGATCGTCCTGAACTCCCAGCCAAGCTGCTGGCCCCTGCTGCCCCTCGAGGAGCGATTCCTTGAAGACCTCCTCCCACAGAAACAGTCATCACACGCACAGAAATAACAGGGTGTCAAAGCCTGGGAGAAACGGGTTGATCTTAATTGCACACCCTGCTCTTGGGACCTCTGCTTCCGCATCATTTTCCTAGAGAATCATACTTTGTACGTGGCAAAATCTCTCAGGAAACAGTTGCTGGCAGAACAGGATGTCTTCTGGAAACATGATTTGCCTAATTTCGGAGACCGAGAAAGCTTCTCTTGCCTTTGATTGCCCTATTTATGTGAAATGTCAGCTGGTATTTGTGTAACTATATGTTCCAGCTTGTGCAGGGGATGACACCATTGAAATAGATGACTAAGTCCTCACACCTGTTTTGCTTTTAAATACAACGGATTAATGGGAAATTCCTGTTTGTTAATGGAATGAATTGTGGACCCTACCCAAGGGAAAAGAGATTTTAAAAGTAAACCGATAAAATGCACTCATGTTCTCCTCTCAGGCAGTGTTTTCAACAATGAAAGAGCTGAAATTACCAAGCCTCCTTCCCACACACTCTAACATCATCATATCATTTCAGATGCTCATGCAACATGCAGCCAGCTGTGCCAGGACTGTAATTACAGTAAAGGTTGGTTATCCTCTCTGACATGATTTTCCCACCTACACTCATCCCAATATTTTTCATTTCCACAAAACATAAACCAATACATTTTCCCAATTTTTTTTATTTAAAGGACAGCTGGCTTCTCAAAGACTGTCCATGAAGGTATTGTCAGGAACTCTGAGAGACACGGGACTTTGCAGTGCAGTAGGCACAGGTGGAGTAGATGCTCAGAGGCCACTTTGAACACTGATATCGAGGGTAAAATCCAGTGCCCCAAAGTCAGTGAGGTGGGACTTCACTCTTCGATCACACAAATAGGATTAAGACTGTCTAAATTGCCATTGGATATTAAGGTTAACAAAAAGGTATTTCAAAGAATAGTGTGATTACTAAAAAGTATAATTGTAATCTCAATTTCAAGGAGTAATATGTATGCTAGTCTGTAAGCTGGTAGTCTTGATTCTTGAACTTAGGGCTCACTTAATCCTTATTGACAAAAGGTTATTGCAATATGAAGAAAACCACCGGTGGTTGGAAATTGAGGACGCTGTCACACTTGTGCGCTGAGCTTTGGCTTGCAGTCCTCCCCAGGCTCTCTGCAGATGCCTGCCACACGTAGCGATGCTCACCTCATGTTCTGTTCACTTTATTAACAGGCTTTCTGGGGGCAACTCATACAGAAACTAGATGAGACCCACCTTTTAGGTCAACTTCCAATGCAACCTYAATTTTTGTTACCAAGTCACAAATGAAGAAAACAATGATGAGAAGAAACTATTAATTAAGGTTGAGGGTTTTTTTATTCTGATACTTTTGACAGAATGAATGATCAGAGGTGCAAATTAAAGTATACAGATAATGTCTCCAGAATATTGTTGGATCTAACTGGTTGGGTTTGTCAAATGATCCCCTAAACGCAGTCTGTAAGTTTGACATATAAAGCACAGATATTCTTGTAAATACTGTGCTTCATTTTAAAAACATGAATGAATTGAAAAGTTGATATTAAGCAGGACTCAAGGACACTTTTTAATAGGAATTTGGACAATACTCATTTGAGAGAAATATATTAACTCTGAAAAAAAGAAGAAGAAATGAATGGGCCTTGGAAGAGGGGAGAAAAATCCTGTCACTTGTTTCACTTCCAAAAGCCATCTCAGCTGCTTTCTATACTCAAAACCTTCTCAGACCTTCCCACACAGCCCCACTACCCCAGGGGCAGTTTTGGTGTGGGAGAAACATGGAAGAGTCCAAAACTTGCCTGGTCCTCGCTGGGCTGACGCTGTAGGGAAGATGGGGGATGCAGTTACGGTCCTTTTGGCACACCCTCAGGCACTACATCTTGTTTTCTGGGTTTAAGCTGGTCCCTTTGGGCTCCCCATACAGCCTGTGGAAAGTAGGAAGCCCCAGAGAGCAGACCCATTACCTGTGTACTTATCTTAGGGCAAAGTAAGCTTCAAATGCCTGTATTAGGTGAGATAAATCCTACCTGTCAATACACCTGAGATCATCAATAATGCTCTGGAGGCAGGGTAGGTAAAGACAGAGCCCTCCGTCAGCTTCTTATTCCCCCAAAATCATTTACTTCTTCTGTAAAACTACCCACCACTTAGAATAAAAGCCATCAGACAATATGCATACGCTAAATAACAAATACGTATGTTGCCTCATACTGCCTCATAGTACCAGCCATCACCCCRGCCCCAGTGTAGTGGCCTTGCTACCAGTGTGGACGACACAGCAAGTTGTCTAAGCAAGACAGCAAGAGACAGCAAGTTGTTTAAGTAAGAAAGAAGGGACAGTGGATTCATGCACACAGGCAAGGAGATGCCAACACAGTGCTGGCCAGCATGGCTGGCCACAGTCTCAGCCTCAGCAGTGCTTTCACCAGTGTCCAGATATGTGTAGGGATCCTGTTGGCTTGGAGAGCACGTGATGCTTAATTTTGCAGTGTTTACAGAGATCCTGCCAGGAGTGCAGGCAGCTCAGGAAAACCATGAAGATGCCTGTTGTTAGAAACACAGCAACTAAGCAATGAAGGCTGCTAGTCTAGGGAGACCTGGGAACTGACCTTACAGGAGGGAATGGTACACGCAGCTAATGCACAGGAGGGAATAGGTAAGAAAAACCTTAAATACAAAGATGAATAGGTTATGTTTGATGTGATAGAGAAGATGAAGCCAATGGAGATATGTAAAGAGGAGTAATATGGTCAGTGACAGGCCAATAAAATAATTTCTAGCAGGAAAATGAGGGCAAAATAACATTTGTCAAGAGGTGTGCAGTTGAGGTGAAAAGAGCTGTAGTTGTGTAGAGGGGTTGGAAGTACCTGTAACTGAAATATCATGAAAGGCTTAGCATGATATAAGGCCCATTAGCTTTGAGGACTTAGAGAAAGGTACAGTACATCTGTACAATGTCTAGCATCATGCAGATATATAATTAGTCAACCCTATGTACTTTCTGGATTCAGCCCCCATAGTGGGATATGGCACTCTCTTGTTTTGCCTGAAAATGGCCCTCTCTACCCCTTTGTGTCCTCTGGACTCTATCCTCTTACCCTCTCACTAAGCTTAGGACTGACACAAGAGCAAACTAAACTGCTTGCAGATAGGGTTTAATGAGCGCTAGCCACACACCGTAGTTCTGCATAGGTGAAGAAAATAAGCAGTGATGGAACAAAGATTCGTTCAATACCAGCACAATGGTGGTATTATAGCAAAGACTGATTATGCAAAACAACAATTCAATTCTAATAAATGCAAGCTAATAGGCTGCAGAATGAAAGTGTATGGAAGCATAAGAATGAAAAACAGGGGTGCATTAAGAAATATAGTTTTCGAAGCCCAAATAAACAGAACGCAGAGAGAGCCCCAGCAGCTGGTGCCATCTGTGCTCCACAGCATTAACTGCCACAGAGGCAGCGTGCGCTGGGACCTGGCACAAATCACAAGTGACGATTGCCAGGACTTCTCTGCTCACCTGCGTTGCCACCAAGAGAAAACGTGTGCAATGACTGGGCTGAGGTCCTGGGTGCTCGAGCTGCCCCGCTCCCTATCCCATAGGAGCAGAAGAGGTGCCACGAGATTTCAGAGTGTCTCAGCACAGCAAGTGCGTCCACTCACTTGATTCAGACTCACGATATCATATAGAAGAGCTTAGGAGAGTGGAAATGGAGTATGCAGGCTGTGATCACAAGTCATAATATTTGTTTATACCTTCTGTTCTGCTGATTTAAAAATTATCTTCATTTCTAATATCCACTGCAATAAGATTTCTAGCCAGTTTCTCCTGACCATCTGTTTCCACAGCTGACCTTTAGAGACAGGAACACTAGTGGGTTATGTAATTCCTCCTTAAATCTCAAGAAAGTTCTGATGCAGATATTTCAGCACTGATTTCTCCATAAGTGACAGCACTAACGGTCTCACTGTTCCAGGCTTGTGATTGTTCGGGTACAAGCTTTTCCATTCATATTAATTGGCACTGGGTTTATTTAAACCCATTACGATAGGTCTCAGAGATGCCTCCTATTTTGTAAACCATTGGGTAGTAAAAGCAACCAAATGTATCAGAGAATTCTACTACCTAATTACAAAATCTGCATATTTTCTCATTTAAGCAGAATAAAATCTAATACAGTTCAGTTTTACTCTCTCTTACTTACTTTGTAAGTTAGAACTATGGCCTTTTCTCATTTTAATTGCTCAGAGGGGAATTAAATCCCTCCCAATATCTTTACCAGCTGTTTCCCTAAGAGATCTATCTGGGTATTTATATGGTCCCAATCATAACAGTCTTTCTSCTAATCCCAAGGATTTTATTCATAGATTTCTGTTTGCAAAATCCCTATGGGACGGGGTAGCGCCGTTATCTCCACTGTACAAATAAGGAACTGACACACAGAGAGATGAAGGGTTCCCAGCTGGCAGAGAAGGGCCAGATTCCCTTGAGATTTGGGCAGTGAAACGGTTTGCACCCCAGTGGTCTTTCCAGCCACAGAAGTCTGCAATGCAGGTGCTCTGCCCATGTGCAAAGGAGGACTAGTGAAACCTAGTAGCATAAAAGCAGGGACCTTGCCCGAGGTACCTGAGGGCTGAGGAAGGCATTCTTGGCCCAGTGGGCCAGGCTCCCCCAGTAGCTGAGCAAAAATAATCAGCACTTGCAAAAGGTGGATTATTTTTCCTTGCCTGGAAAAACAGGTGGGATGGATCTTTCTTTCTGTGAGACAGAGATGCTTTCTGTAGGCCAGAAGCCATTGCTTAGATGAGCCACGGCAAAGTGAGAGGAACTTCAACTGGGGTTAATGCACCCATTTACGGATTTGGCCCTGTGATTATTCAGGGTCATATATGAAATCTGGAAAGCTGGCAAGGCATCAAATTCAGATCTCCTAATCGATGTGCAGTTTCCTAATGGCTGAACGGTCTATGTTTTCAATTTCCAGACTCCAGATTAGCATAAAGTCAGAGCATCAGTTGCAGCTCTTCTTAATGGAATAGCACTTAGAGCAAAATTGATGCTTCTTTAAGAGCAAGTGGGTCCTGAAACAACATGTTTCTGCCAGATCCTGGGCACGTTCTTGGAAAGCAGTGCACTCACTGGGCATCATAACCAGAGAGCTGTGAAAGTCATTGCAGCAAATGCTGGCTCAGTCACTATTTCTTCTCAGAAGTACTCCGGACTAGGGTTTTGCCTGTGTAAGGCGTTCAGGATTTGGCCCAAAAGTAATAAAAAAGAAAACCAACTTCCCTATATACTTCACTTTCAAATGCTACAAAGCATTTTTTCCTAGATTAATAAAACAGGCCTCACAAGTTTGCCAAAATTTACTCTTCTCCCTTTAGCTAATGGGGAAATAGTAGCCCATTGGAGGTGAGCTTTCTGCCTGGGTCGTGGAGGAGAAGTCAGCAACAGGCTTTGGGCTGGACTCCAGACCTCTGCAGAATGGTAACTACCTGAATAAAAGCACAATGTTAATAAGATAAGACCGCAGTAAGACAATGAGTACATTAAAATCTAGGATATGCAAAGCAGCTCACTGGGCTTCTTCACTGAAAGTTTCAAATATTTTTTGGTTGTGTCTACATTAGTCGCCAGTGCAGACCAGGGTGAAAACCTACAGACAGTAGAGAGGAACAGGTGGTTCAGAGAACCTGATGTTAATCCCATGCACATGTCTTTAATTCAGACTAACCCTAGTCTGGCCCCATGGGCTGAATGCCCATTTGTGGCTGGGGTGCTCTACTAATGCAGATACACTCTTAATGCCCATTTTAAGCCTGGCTGTACACTGTTGTTGCTATTTGTTCCCAATTTGCCTAAAGGAAGAAACTGTTTCTAGACTGGAGGAGTCTTCTGCTTCATAATTCTACCATGGTTGCTTTGTCTTAAAAGTTTGGGACTGTGCCCTCCTACTGATTAGTGAGCCCAGAAGTCTTCAGCGCTACATTCCTCAGACATTTAAAAYATCTTCTTTTCAATCTTGTAGAGTATTAATTCTGTATAGCACATATCCCTGCATCGATTTTAACTTTGATCTTGAGGAACCATTCAATGCAGAGATTGGTATTTAAATCTAATGCCCTTATTAGTTCACTCTTGTTCATCTTCCAAATGGAATATGTTRTAGTCTTTCATACCAAATGTTGGGATGCCAGTTGTGTGGATATGGACTGATGTACACTATGATCCACAGATAAAAGAAAACACAATGACCTTGATTTGAACACAGGCACCTTAGGTGACAGACCAATGCTAAAGGGCAGCCAGATCTCACGTTGTCATTTCAAAGTGTGTATTCAGTGTAACTTTTTAGAAAACAAGATGAAATATAATTCTTTAGCTTCAAAGGARTCTTTTTGAAAGTTGTGATATTTCAACAAAAGATGACAACGTGCCACCACAGAATAACTTGTGAATGCAAATACCGCTCACCTCATTGTTCCTGGTTTTCTTCAGAAGCCGTACATCTTACTTTTCTAAAAAATGTAGGCTGGAGAACTAATAGAATTTAAAAGAACTTCCTTTCAATGTGAAGAGTTGTAAGAGTGTTAGTTCTCCAAGTCTTTAAGGAAATCCAATTATAAGTCTCTTTATATTCATGCACCTTACCAAAAGAGGAACTTTTTTCTTTATTGGTGTCATTTTCTCAGCAGGGACTCCACCATGACATTGGTGCTGAGTTTCAGTGCCTTTCTCATTAGGAGACAACTGCCATCAATTCCCAAGAGACTGGGGTGGGACCCAGCCACACTGCCCTCGCCAGTGGSGCGTTATAAAAGAAGCTTAATGTTCAGAAGCGATGCGTAAAGGTTCTCCAAGGCCACTGGCTTCAAATTTTTAAATGTGTACATCGCTGAGAAAGGCAAAGTCTAAAGGTAATTGTTCCCATATTGTGAGCCTCCGAGCAAAAGTCTTTCACTTCCCCTCTGTTTACAGCAGTACATAATCACAGCTTATTATTATTATTATTATTATTATGCTATCCTAAACAGTTTAAAACAAGTGTCTGTTTGCCTGACTTTTAATCAAATAATATATTCACACCAATAATTTCTGATGTAATGCTTACAGTTTTACAAGCAACGGTGAATTTTGGGGAATCTGAAGTTACAAAAGATCAAGACATTATTAGAAGGATTATTAATTCAATCTACTCTATGTCAGTCTTATGAAAATGACTCTTTTAAGACTGACAAGTAATCACACCACTTTCAAATTAATAACCTCCTATCTCCTTTGCCAATCACATTTGATGCAATATTTCTGGTAACAATCCCTTACTGATAGGCTCTGGTGGTGTGATGTTAAATTCCACTTTTCTTTATTAATAAGGGTTTAGTAATTTATGTTTCCAGAAGAGATGACAGAGATACACCAAGCCCTAGATAGCCTTTGTGCCATTGAATCGCCATCCTGGGCCAGCGCCGGTGCAAAGGCTCCTCCTGACCCTGGGGGGAGCTGAGCCAGGGGGATGTGCAGACAAACATCACAGGCAGCAGGGCACCTGTATCATCGATTTGGCGCAAGAAGGATGAGCTTGTATCGGCCTCTCCATTCAGATCCGGAGGGTGGTTTCAGCATGAGTCTCCCCACTGCACTCATGCACAGAGCTCTGGCTCTCACCACCGCACTCGGCCAGAGCGGGTTTGCTCCATGGGAGGTGCACTTGATGAACACGCTTCATGTTCTCCAGCGCCATGGGCATTCACTCCACGACACCAGACCAAATAAAAGCAAACGTGCACAGGGTGAACGGGAGGTTTTGGCACCAGCTGAGTCACTTCACATACCTGCTCCTACCAAGCCATGCTGCCTGCTGATACACACAGCCAAGGAGGGTGAACTGGGATGAATTCTGTGACCGCTGCCATCAGCCATCAGCTCCATGAGCATTACATTCTCTTTAATCCTCAGAAACCTGCAAAATGTTTCCTCTATGGCTGTTTCATAAAAAGTCATCTGGGTCTGGACAACCCAAAGCTGTTCCATCAGATGACTTTCATGGTCTTCATAGATTCACCAAGTCAATATTCTGCTTCAATGCATTTAAAAAAGAAACACCCATCATGCTGCCACTGCTCACTTTAGCCACAGAAAGCGTGCTTTTATTATTAGAGATTTCCTTTTAAACAATTAAGGACATTTTCTGAGAGTTCTCTAAAATCTACAGTYGATAGCACTAAAGTTTAAGGCTTTTATATCAATATATCAGAGAGACACTGCATGTGGCTGAGGGAGAAGGGAGAACATCACGCTTAAAGGATGGGGAAGAAGTGGGAGACTCTAAAGCACTCTTCTGGATCAGCTGGAGCCATAGATGGCTTTGGTCCTCTCCGAGCGCCGGCGCCTCGAAGCAGCCAGCAGCAGCRGTGCTGGACTGGAGCAGGCAGAAAGCCCTGCAGGCAGCGGCTCTGCTGCCTCCAGAGCAGGGCTCCCCGGGTCCCACTAGAAAATGAACGCTTTATAACCATGTTTGGCATGTTACATTTCCAAAGCGCCAGACAAACAATAGCTAATTATAATTCATATGAAAGGATTATATGTTTGGCAGCCGGTGGTAAAGGCTTTTAGGTAATTCCTTAGGGATTTTAGAAATCTAAAACTTTGTTGCTAAATCTCCTTATAAAAATCGCTGCACTTGGACAGTGAAAGTTCATAGGAAGGACCAAGCCCCATTTACCACTTCCCTGTGGATACAGTTTTAATACAGTTGCCAAAATACTCAGTCAGGTATCAGTGACCACTTTACTGGAAATAGCCATCTTGGCCTCTGTAGCTCATGGAAAATAGGAGCCCTCTTCAGGGAACCTATGCACACATGCACAGCACCCAGCTCTTAGCTGCAGACACCTAGTAAATGCACGGGGCTGGGTTCTCACTGCTGGGAGCTGATCAAGGCCACTGCAGGCAGCTTTGGCTCTGGCCCATAGCTTACAGGCTTGCATAGAAAAGCACCGTTCTTAAAAACAAAGTAAATGTTGCAAAGTTTAGGAAAAGAAACACAGAGGCACCCACTAAAGACCAGCTATTATCTTTTAAATCTCGCAACTATATATACACTAATTAGGATGGGAAGAAGGAGTAAAGAGAAAGCATCTCTGGGCACAACAACTTTCAAGGAATAAGCAAAGCTACGTGCTTAGCAAGGACACTATAACATTTCTGATAATCCTCGTCAAAAGTATGAGAGGCCTAAACTGTGATGGCAATGAGTGCCATCTTCAGGGGCCATCCTTTTGGCCCCTGCAATACATAACAAGCATTTGCAGCTGCAGCTCTGTAGCCTGCCTGGGAAACCCTGTAAAGTTGACACAGCCATTCTGGGACCTGAGGTGGGACCCAGAGCCACAGGAGCAGGCAAGGAGCAGGCCCTGTTAGCAGYCATTTCTCAGCCAGCCCCCAAATCAGCCACGGTTTTTACAGTCAACCTGTGGCCAAACCAGACCAAGCCATCTCAGGTGCCGCCTGCTACCAGCAAACCCAACCGCACATGAAATGCCAGTCCCAGTGCGGCGCTGACTTAACAGGTACGTAAAAACAGGAAAATAGGGTTGGAGAAAGTAATGTAAACCTCCACTTTACTTTGGGAGCCAGGTGAAGTGTARCCAATGAGTTTAATGGACATTTTCACTTCTGAAGGTGAGCTGCTTTGTTGAAGCAGTTATGTGGACAGATACTTTTTTGCAATCAATATTCAGCACTAGCAGAAACTGTACTGACAATACTGAAAGGTTTTCTGTGCCATATACCTTTACTCAAAGGAATAAGACATATCCTTGCTTTCAAAGTATTTCATCTGCCTGGTTCTAACTTTTCTGTATTTCTGTTTTAGTGGAAACCATTGGCCTTACACTGCAGAAATATAAGAAGAGAGACTGGAGTGTGAGCAATCCTAGCAAGGCGCAGTGTGTGGCAAGGCGCATGCTGCCCTCAGGAAAGAGGGTAGGTTGCTCTGGGACAAAGAGTGGGAATTCCACCTGCCAAGGAAAGGCAGCAAGAACTTCACCAGGCTGGCATGCACCAGCTGAGCGTGGAAGCCTGTGCATTCATTGACTGCACAAATTATAGCCTTTAAATGTCACAGTAGCTAAGGCAGAGCATGGGAGCTGCTCTTCTGCTGCACAACAAAGGACCCTTGGGCTCTCTGTACTGTCCCTTGGTGTGATGGTTTAACCCTGGCAGCACCTAAACACCACGCAGCCGCTCGCTCACCCCCCCGCTCCGGTGGGGTGGGGGAGAGAATCGGGAGGGCACGAGTAGGAAAACTCGCGGGTTGAGATAAAAACAGTTTAATAATTGAAATAAAACGATGTAGAACAGTAATAATAACAGTGATAACAACAACAACAACAATATACAAAGCAGGCGATGCACAATGCAATTGCTCACCACCCACCGAAACCAATGCGTGCCCGATACGAGAGCCCGTTCCCGGGACCCAAAGCCCCCCACACACCCTTAGTTTTTATACTGAGCATGACGTTGCATGGTATGGAATACCCCATTGGCCAGCTGGGTCAACCCGGCTATGCTCCCCCCCGCCAGCTTCCCATGCACCTGGCAGGGCATGGGAGGCCGAGAAGTGGCTGGTGCAAGCACCACCCAGCACCACCCAAAACATCAATGGGCCATCAAGGCTCCTATTATACCAAACCCAAAACACAGCACACCCTCCCCAGCTACTGGGAAGAAAGTTAACTCTGTCCCAGCCAGAACCAGGACACTTGGCAGTGACCAGGATGGATGCCTAGCAAGAAGATTAAGAAAAGAACTAGTACGATGCCCTGCCCCAATGATTTTCCATTCCTCCCACCCCATTTTCCACATGTTCTACACTTGTCTCCATTCAGGAGATAGCCACAGCATCACACTTTCTGACAACGTCAGTTATTCCAACTGTTGAAATGTCCATGTGTAGCAGAGGGATTATACCGACAGCTGTTTCAGGAGAACAATAGCTAAGCATAGTTCCTATTACATAGCAATGTAATCTTTTCCTCTGCCTTGGTCATGCTGGCAGCCAACATTGTCTCTGACAAGTGATCATCACTGTATTACACTAAATTCAGAAACATGTTTAAAAAAGCATTGGCCTAGTAAAAATATGGTTTTTCCTTCCTTCCTTCCTTCCTTCCTTCCTTCCTTCCTTCCTTCCTTCCTTCCTTCCTTCCTTCCTTCCCATACCCTAGAACATTTTCCAAATGTTAAAGAAAGAGATTGATTTTGATTCTTTTAACTATTATGTGTGGCTTTTGCTTACCATGAAGATATCTTGTGGGGGAGAGGTCCCAGGGACATGTACCCTTCCTCAGCTTGGAATGACTTCAGTGGCTTACTTCCCGTTGTCTTACAACTGCATAATGAGTAAAAAAATCTTAAAAGCTGAATATTTAGCATTGCAGATGCACGGTACCCATGTTTCTGCTTTGTTTAATGTTTGGTACAGTTTCAAATGATGTGCTTTTCCCTGTGAATGTTGTGGCCAAATTTGTCTCACTGGTGTAAGCCTAGAGTATTCCCACTACCTGGGAGCAGAGCCCTGTCTACAGTATTTTCAGCAAGTAGCACTTTTGCAGTGCTATTTTATATGGTGGGGTTTGTGGAGTAATCTTAACAGGTCAATGCTAGGGTTAACAAGTTACAGGAAAACACGTCAACACGTAGCCATGGGCTTGCTGCCTTCTTAGGAATATGGCTAACTATTAATTAAATGGCAAAGGAAACACTAAACCCAAAAGGTCTTGGTGCTTCTATTTGAAAACTATGCAGGTTCTGCATCTGCTTCCAAGTGTGTCTCACACATGCAGTAACACTAATAATGAGAAAATTGTGACTGCTACCAATTACCACTCAAATTTCATTTAACAGGAAAAAAATCCGAGGCAATAGCAGGTTGGCCATGGTTTGTGAGGACCCACAGGTTGCAAGGAGGAGTCCAAGTGTGCTTTAGCATAACCCATTGACTGTCTGCCCTTGCTCATTCACCAGTTCCCAGCGAAGGATAGTCAATCAGCTCTTAAATACTGGAAACACTCAGAACAGCCTGTGCATTTGTGTCCTTCCCTTTGAAAGCCAGGAGCGAAGGCGCGAGTGCGCASACTGCCCTCTGAGCACTGTGCCAGCGTGGGGACAGTGCCCGTGCCAGCTCTGACTCTGCTCCTGCGGCACAGCAACTCCTCCAGCCCATGAGCTGAAATGTCCCCAGTTCCTGCTGTCCCCGACCGGAGCCACCAGTCATTCCATCCTCTGCACCAGGAAACAGCTGGAAGTGCTGCTCATTTCCAGGGAGAGCAGAGACCAGAGAGGGGGATCCTCATCTGAATGCAGCAGGATCTCCAGACAGTTAGTGGGGCCGCTGTGTGTTGTTGGCAGGTTGTGCCTGTGAAAACATCAGTATCTTGGGGAAAAAAGGGAGGGGATCCAGCTCCGTTGTACACGCTGTACTAACGAAGGTAGAAACCTAACTAAGGTTGGAAGCCCTTGAAACTAGCATCAGGTCGCAACTGTACAGAGACCAGTTCCATATAACTGGAACTGTATTTGAATTGTATTCCCCCGCCAGCCGTGCTCATGCAAGGTGGGCAGCCCGGCTCCCCAGCGGTTAGTTTCTCTCTCTCCTACACTTTCTGGCAAAACCTTCACTGACTCACTCCTCCATGTGGGAGCCGGTCAGGACCAAGGTCTCCCGTGCATACGCTTTACACTCTCTTACAAACCGTCTGGGCTGTTTTTTAATTCTTCTATGCCATTTTCCATATGTTTAAAGACAATTTCCATTTGGCAGCCAAGGTAACCTTAATTCTGGTTATTGGCATTCATTGCATGTGTTCATAGGCTATGAGGATGTCAGGTTAATGCAAGCACTGTGCTGGATTACAGTTTTCCCTGATACATCAACTTGCAAAATTGCCCGAGGAAACACAGAGTTTAGTAACATCAAGTTTCCATWCTGCCCCAACTGCTGTTTGTGAGCAGTCTTTTTTTTTTAATTTTCATCAAAAAAAGGTTGAATTGCCCAGCAGCCAAGCATTCTTAATACCTGCCAATAAGATTTTATTTACCTTTGATTATTTTGGAAGACATAGGCTTCTCTATAACTGATCATTAAAATGGCAATACTTAGTACATTTTCCATGAAATGATGGAAATTATTTGCTCCACTTTTCTCTAAGGGTGTCCCCTTAGGGCATGCAAGCCACTGGGACGTCCACTATTAGGAACTTCAACAGTCAGACATGAGCGTTGGCTACAGGAGGCCCCATGGATAGTTCTGGTCTTCAGCAAATCAACTTAAGTGCGCAGTCCCATGCGTGAAGCATCCCACTGCAGCGGTGTGACTACTGGAGCTGAACTCCTTTCCCTTCCAACACCTGCAAAATAGGCATTTCAGCTCCGTAACCTGGTGTCCGAATGCAAGGGTAGGAGCACACAGGGAAGTCAGAGCAAGGTGTGCCCTACACTGCTATGAGTATCACTTCCCCACCGCTTGCTCAGAGCCCACTATGAGTGCCTTTTTTTGTCCAGTTTAGTTTATGTCTGCTTAATGTAAACAATAAAGAGTCCTTATTGCGGGAAGACTAATTCTGATAGAAAAGTGTAACTGTAGCAGTCTAATTGTACTGGCAGTACTGGGAAAAACTCCCACGTAGATAAGCCCATCAAGAAAATCAAAACAGAAACTACCTTTAACTAAAAAATAAAGCTGACCATCTATTTTCATTGCCAAAGTTAAGACAAATATTACGAGTTGCTGGCTTTTGGAAATTAATATCATGCAACCGTAAGGGTCATCTTTCCGCTTATTATTTCACAGAGTTATTATCCTAACATGGCATTTCATACTTTTGACTTTCTAATTTTCTTCCTCTCATATGCTCCTCCCTAGCACTTGTTCATGTTTTTGGTTACTTCTCTTTGCCTATTAGCTTTGTGTTAGTACTATTAGTGAATGCTAAAGCTCTCAGTGCAATGCACAGTTTTTTCATCCATCTGTAACATTGAAAGTAAGAAAAGCCCTTTGGAAAAGGCTGGGGAAGGATGTTAGTTATGGAAAAATCCATTGCACATCTGCAAACTCCTTCGCGTTTGTAGAACAGTTATGGACAAACTGTGACTGTGTCAACAAATGGGGAAAAAGAAGAACTGATGTAAAGTATTTAAGAAGAAATAGCCTGGATGCTGTTTCATTCTTGTTGCCATGCAAGAAAGGAGTATGAGGAACAATTACCACCCRAGAAACAGAAAACAGTAAAAATACATGTGACAAAATGTCCTGTTTCTAATGATCAGGATTAACTTTTCCCTATAATCAGGACAGCACTGCCAAGTGTGTTGTCAATCCTATTTCAACAAAAATAGAGGATTTCCCTCCAAAAATCCCTTAAAARCCCTCATATGGAAACAGGAAATCAAAAGAGCTTTCTGGAATGCTTTCTGCAAAGAGCCATCGCATTAATTCTTAAATCACAGCTCTTCATTGAGGCCCTTCCCTCAGAGAGAAAGGAAGCTGCGACCAAAAAGCTCCACAAAAGACAAACCTCTGGTGAATGGCTGAGCTTTTAATAACTGAGGAGAACAAGGAACAGAGACTCTGAATTAAATCACGAGCAAAATTTTGATGTCTATAGCATTAAACCAAGAATGGATTTAAAAGACAGCAGTCATGAGGCCTGCACAGAAAAACACAAAAGATTTTAAAATATGAAGTTGAATTGAGTTGAATCAGGTCTAAATTTATCAGACAGGCTCAGTATCTGCTATAAACTGGTAATAAAGGGGGAAAGATTATGCACACTATTCTTTCTAGGACAAAACCATGAATTCTTAAGGAAAGAAAGCAAGGTACAAAAAATAATTTGCAAAAAAGACATTTTTTTGACCTGCAAAAAGTAATTGCAGCTCAAGCAGACTTGCACTGCATTCCTACTGCCATGGCCGGGTTGGGACTTTCCCCACCGTCCTGAAACAAAAAGTCCCTCTCGCTCTTCTTGCCCCGGATCCTAGTTTTTATGTTGTTAGACCAAGGACTTTGAGCTGCAACTGGAAAAGCAAAGGTCTCTATTTCCACTCCCACGGAGCGATTTCACTTCTTCAGAGGGGATTCAGTGACTGCAGGAGCTGGTCTCCTGTTCCCTTGCATGAGCCTCACCATCAGATGGCCCCCTTGTTAGCATGGAGCACTGGGATCTCTGCAGCCTTTGGTGCTCACCAGCACCTGGGCGACATGCAAGTCCTCCCAGAAAGGGAGGGCTGGGCATTCCCAGGAGCTGGGTTCACACAGCTCGAGCCAATGTTTTTCTTTATTCTTCATTGCAAGTACAGTCAGGAAAATATTGCACAAAAATTCAGATTAAACCTCAGATTACGAAGTGAATTTGCAGGTGACAGGTCTGCCACTCTACTTCATTCATTAAGCTGTGCTGAGCTAACTGCTCACAGAAAATAAATTGCAGTCTCACCCACCAAAACACCGTAATTTTAGGCAGAAACACTTTGTTTCTAACATTTGCTTTCAGCAAGCGTTTGCAGCGATAGCCTCATTGCATGAAAAGTCCTGTCGGCAGACGGAAGCAGCGCCACGTGAGTATTGTGCCCATCTGCAAGCAAGCGAGCACCGATCAAGCTGTAGAATAAATGAAAAGAAATAGAGTGCAAATGAAAATTTGGCAAAACACATCATCTAGTCTTGATCAATGAATCTGGAAGAAATCACAGCAACAGGCTTCAGAGCCAACTGGTCCCCCTGACACGTCAGGGGTGTGAACATTTTGTAAATGTGCTCCATGTCATATTGTCAAGACATGAAGAGCGGTCCCTTACCAGCCATCCCTGTGCTTCATGGCATTATTACAGTCCTGATTGGTCTGTGGACATCCCATGAAGAGAAACAGAAGAGAGTGTTATGAATTATTCAGGGTTTCTTTTTATAAGGGCTTTTTCCCATTTTCCCCTCAAAATTAAAATATTATTTAAGTCTCCCTCACATCTTGCATTAATGCCACAACTGACGGGTTTGGGTTCTTGGGCATTTTATTGAATTACACTTTCTTATCACAACATTTTTGAGGCTCAGACAGAAAAAGCAAGTGGTGCTTGTCTACTAATATTTTAAGTTACTAGGGATTACACTGCACACATTAAAATAGATGTTGATGAYTTTTAGCCTGAAAAAAACCCCACAAAACCATGCTTCATATGAAATAGCATGAGCTGAATGGTACAGGCAGAGTCAGATTTACTGCCATAAGGAAGGGCAGCACCTGCCTCCCGACGGGCTCCCTCTGGGACACAGCAGAAGAGGTCTCAGGTAACAGGTACTCAGGGGAGGAGAGGCACCAAGTACATCCTTGGTGCCCCCATCACCTCCTTCTACAGGTCCAGCCTTTCACGCAGGATAACCTCCTGCTGGAAACGCACTTCGGGCCAAATCCTGCTCCCAGACTCCCATGGAAACAGCACGATAACGTTTCAGACCTGTTGGAAAATATTTTCTGTTTCTTTCTCTACAGCATCTTCCAGCATCTTATGTTGTTGTCAGGGTGCAGTTTTGAGGGGCAACCTATGTATGAAGTGGTTTTCTTGATCCTTTTTTCCTGTCAGCTTTTATATTTGACGAACACCCCTCCTTTATGTGTGTGCATTTACCTTTCCTTCTTGTATTCACACTCACTCCATCAAAGCAATGGGATCTCTAAATCCAGGCTCAGCATCCTCACCAGAAGCCCGTGCAGATGCTCTCTCCCCCAGCGACCCCAGACAGAAAAGAAGTAAGGGGAGATCCCTGAATATCAGGCAGTGAAGTGCAGACTGGGGAGCGTCTCTCAAAGATGCTATGCTGCCTTATGTAAAGGCGCAGGGAACAAAGAGCGGGCAGTAAGAAAATGGTCAGGCATCCTCTAAGAAAAAGGCTGGAACCTGCCTTTTTCTTCTTTTTCTTTTGTGCTGGTGTTTTGTTTTTTTTTTTAATGAGGGAGAACCATAGCCCACTAAGCTTTGTCTTTGTGGAACCGGAGATGGGAGAGTGGGGATGAAGGGGAGAAGTGAGGGTGTGTTGGCTGTGAGGTGGGAACGGGTTGTTGCCTGCCGGGGAGGCAGGGAGCGGCAGCCTTCCTCCACAGGCAGAGACTGCCACGCCTTTGACATTGCCTGCAATTAGGCAGACATCTCCATTTTAAATGCGTCACTCCGGCTCAATTGTTTTATCTTGCGAGGCTTCTCAAGTATTTACTTTCTTTCATTTTAGAGTGACTTGAAACCTTGTAATAAAGGCAAAAGAAAAATGTAACGAATCTTCAATGCCACCCGTGCTTGAGAGGCGCAATTATCCCTCTCCGGGGCGGATGCGAAACATTGCTGCCCTCCCACTCACTCACCCCGCTGCCGGATCCCCGCTCCCACTCGGCAGGGCCCGGGCACACTGRTGAGAAGTGAACGGTATAGGCAAAGGGTTAAAAATAAGCTATCAGATCTTCAGTTGTTTACCAACTTCTCTTGAATCTCAAGGATCTTCCTGGTGGCTGAGGCACAGGCGGAACAAAAATCCTTGCTTTAGGGGCAGCCTCGAGAGGTGAGGCACGAGCAGTACATGACGAGCCCACCCAGGGACACCTCTCCTGCCTCCTCCGTCACCTCCCTCGCCGCACGAGGAAGGAGCTAACCGCTGTTTCCCTGACCCTCGCCTTGTCTGCCCGAGGGAGGGAGCAGTGCTTGCGTTGCCCTTTCCCACCTACCCCACAGGAAGACGGCCGGGAGCACTGATGTGATTTACGTCACCCCCAGAAAGGTCTCTGCAAAACCCCACCGATGGCAAGGCGTCACATTGTGTCTGAGAGTGAAGGGGAGGGAAATGTTTGCACTGAGCTCTCCACTTCAGTTTACAGAGGACTGTCAGCAGCACCATCTTGTGCTGCTCCATGCCAGCGTCCTTTCCTGACTGACAGCAGTGTGCTCACCGCCGAACGAGACACAAAATGAAGACCCAAGTTTCTAGCCCACGATACAAAGGAGGGCACACCAAAAACAGGGAGAGCATCCCTTGGAAGACAGCTACTGCTTTCCTCATATTCTATTCAAGTGATGCCGGCAAATAAATCTGCACGCGGTCACTTTAGCTGCTGTTAGCCTTCTGCACAACAGGTAACAAAGAGATTAGGAGGGGTGATGGAGGGATGTATTGTGTTCACCCTGCCTAGTCTGTGCCTTTGAGAGTGGGTGAAATTGCTGTGCCCAGGGTGGACGCAAGACCTGCACGCAACTATTCACCTGGGGGCCTGGTTAGAAACGGGAATGGTTGCCCAGGTGTTGGCCTACCCCCAGCCCAGGGGTAGGTTTCAGCCAAAATGCTATCAAAATAAGCACAAAGACAGGGTCTCTAGCCTCACTTTCTCTGCTGTGGCTTTGTGAGTGCATTCATGTTACAGAGCCGTGCTCTTTTCATGCTGCTGCATGCCTGCGTGAAGGGGGTCCTGACCCAGCAGGATCCGCTTCTGCCCTCTGCTCCCAACGGGGCAGGGACAACAGCCTGAGCAGACCTGGGTGAGGGGTCCATCGGTGAGCCAGGCCCTGCTACACCACCACGCAGACAGGAGCACCAGGCAGGGTCATGGGAGGACCGGCGCTGGCACCCCCTCATGCTGAGCGGTTCCTGCACTGCTGATGGTAACACCTCGGCTCCCTCCAAGGATGGTTTCCCACAGCAGCAATCTTTCCTCCCCGAGACAAGCTGCRCCCGTGAGTAATGGTCTGTGGTTGCAGCAAGAAAAACCCACTCCGTCAGGCAGGGCAGTGGCTCTATTGCACTGCTCAGCAGCAATGACAGGGACAAAATCTGGTASTAAATTATTTACATCGAGCACCAAATCCATAGCGGTACCAGTCAAAGCCAGGCAGAAATTATAACTGCAGCATCTCCACCTCTTTATTTTTATTGCTGAGACCTGAATCCCAGAAAGAGTGTTTACCCCAGGACCCGAGTGGGTTTGTCTTTGGTATGAGCCCCGGTTCATAAGGAGAAGATGTTTACACACTCGTTGTTTCTTAGTAACGTCTGATCCCATTGGCCAGAGAAGAGAGATTTCGCAAAGATACAGTATTCCTAAAAGCTTTGCAAAAATTAGTGGCTGGATAAAGAAGAGGGACACAAATTGCTGCCACACACAGTGTGGGCTCCGCAGTCAGATGTTGCATGGCCTCGGTTGCCCGGTGGGTGCACACACACCCGCTGCTGGCTGGGGGCACCATGGCCAACCCCAAACCCCAGCAGCCCATGGCTCACCTGGCATCAAGGGGCTGGGGGCACAGCTGGGAGCTGTGGGACACGAGGAGGAGCAGTGGTAACATGAGTCGGTGACACCACGGGAGAGATGCAAAGGAGTTGTGACTGCAGCAGAGGTGACAGAGGGATCCGAGACGTCTGTAGCAAACCCACCTTTGCCAGTGATAAGTGCCTTTCCAGGGCTTATGGTCATGGAGAGAAGCTGGAAACATGATCTCAGAGCACCTTAAAATCGCAAAATAATTCAAAGTAAATAAGCTCCTTAAATATGCTATTTTTAAAATCTCAACATTCTTAAGCCAACTTCATTATTTTGGCCACACAAATTGTAATTTCTGAGTACTTTACACCAAGCCAGGCTTTTACAGGAATGTCAGTGCATGTGACACCTTTCGGGTACCTCCCTCAGACAGCAGCTGAACATTGCACCCTGGAAGTGCCTCTTCCTCTTCATCAGCCCAGCCTGGGGTGGCTGGCTTGGACACAGACATCTGAGGATATCTAAAGCTGGACGATATCGCTCCTTTCAGCACTTTCCAAAGCCTCTCAGGTATTAGCATCTGTTTGGATGCAGCCAAATGTCCCACCTACTGGCCACGTTGCAGCAATGGCTCCTTAGTTTATCTGAGTCCTGTGCTGGAAGGGGTTCCCAAGGGTGACCCTGAAAGTTCAGGGAAGCAGATGGCAACTTGCAGAACTGTCATTTCTGGACTCAAAGACACATTCTGGCCCCATTGGAGATGTAGAATCCCGATGGTGAAATCTGTGGGGGACGACAGCCATTCATAGCTTCATCACTGGATGCCAAGACAGCCTCTATCACTTTCTGAAAGCTTCAGTAAAACAAGAATGCAGAACTAGAGCCATCGCCTCTCCCTATTGACTTATTGACATTGCTTGTTTGCTCTCCCTTCCCCCAAACCCTTAAATGTGAGGCAAGTGGCAGCAAAAAACAGAAAAGCTCATATGACATTTTCCCATTTGCTTCTACCTGAGAACGGTTTAGAATAAAAGTAGTCACAGTCGAGGGAAAATACAAATATAAACATGTATATACATATATATATATTTGGCAAAATAGTAAAACAGCAGCCATACTAGCCTAAGGAAAGGTATATCCTGCTCTGGCTTTTTTTCCTGAGCATATCCCTAAACCCTCGCTGTTTACAAAGCGTGTTTTACATTTGTCCTTTGTCTGGCTTTATTACTTGAGTCTTCGAGCACTCCAGTGAGCGCACGCCAAAGGGGGAAGTACCAGCGTGGGACACTGGCTTACTCCAAGACCTCTGCCTTTCTCTTTTTATAGCTCATAAGGCAAGAAAACCTTGCCTCTGATCAAACTGGAATACATTTCATGCGCCGTGTATGTCGATCCACCGTTCCCACCAGGCACAATTTTCATAGCACTGCCATAAGCTATTGAGGGTCTTTTTACCTTCCTGTAATCATTCCTGACACTTTTTTCAACAACATAAAGACTATGAAGATAGCCAAGAGTGGGTGGTATTCCTGTTTGTAAGCTGAACAGAGGAAGGAGAGGGTTTGTTTATTCTAGATTTCTAGTCTCAGGTGGCACCGGTTGTTTTATTGTATTGCRTTTTTCTGACAAGTTATTTTGAATAAACAGAGCTGCTGTTACTGCTGTTTAGGGTGGCACTTGCTACATCCTCRACTTACAGCCTCCTTAGGCTCCTTTGATGTCCCTCGTGGTTGTTTCTCAGTTCCCTCTTCCGTTTGAGATACCTCKGGGACCTTGTTTCATTATGTTGAGTCACGCATAAGACAGACCGATGTGCTTGTGGTGCAATGATGAGGCTGGTACTGAGCCTGCACTGTCTGTAGTAGTGTATTATTGCTGCCAGTGAAAAAGAAATCTAAACCTGGCAGCTCAGCCTGCTGTGAATCAATATTTTACAGGTAGTGTACTTTGAAGAGATGACACAAAGACAGACTTGAAGGAGGGGAGGTGGTGGGGAGGGGAGGAAAACGTGGAAGAGAAGAATCTACCTTGACATCCGTTGACATACTTTTCCACCAAAAGTGAGGGAAAACAAGCACCAGGTGCTGATGCTGAGGCTCTCTCACATAACAGGACTCTGCAGCCTTTACAGGAGCTGTTATTCCCTGCTTGCCTTCCCTGCTATTGCTCTGCCACAAACGGGATAAAACCCAGCAGAGATACAACTTAGCACAGACAGAAACTGCACTTTGGGATGAATACAGAGCCGGAGAACAGAGCGGTACCCCCTCAGTGGGATCCTCAGAGCCATGGCCTCTGTGCGACAAAGGACCGGGGAGGGAGGGGACCACCCTTGATGTGCCAGCCTGTGCCTTTTCTTCCTGGTGTCTTAAGGCTCTTGGCAAATTTTGATTTATTTTTTATTTTTTCTCCTTTTTAGGCTGATCTGATTAAGCAATTTTTAGTTCTTTGTCACTGTGCAATGGAGGAGCTTTCTAAGGTACCGTATGGTAATAAAGCCTTTTCATCACTTTGTGCTGGCCACCCAGCACAAACTTCCCAGTGAAAATCAAGATATCAGTTACAATCTGCTAAGGCCTGAATGGCCCGACTCCAGATTATCTGAGAAATGATCTCTCCCTACCCGCCTCATTTTTTACATCTGCTTTTAAATAGGGCACTTTGGCTGTTTAATTCAAAGGTAAAGCTGGCAGGAGCCAGACTCGGGCAGCCCCTCAAACTCTCCAATTCCCTGCCCCTGAAAGAAGTTTGAATCCTTTTTTAAAGTATGACATCATGGCTTCTCTTGTTTGCCCTACATTGTTATAACATGCATAAGGCTTAAATATCCTGGTGGTAGGCACCTGGCATCTAGAATTCAGCAGCGGGCGGGCGTCCGACCGGCCACAGGCTTCAGCCTGCAGGGTTTGCTTAGCTGCTATGGGAGGGCTGCAAAATCCTGGGGGGACCCCAGAATAGGGGTCTTATGGAMAACTTGTGAGGTGCAGTATCACAGTGACAGATGCGTCTCATAAATGCATATAGGGATGTCAGTCTTTCATTGAAATGAATATAGTGGTTAAAATTGCAGAATAGGCTGTATTTTATAGGATTTGGATCAACTTCTGAATGGAAGGGGACGTGAAGAGTCTTCACCTCACTATTCATTAGCACAGGGACAATAAATTACAAAATTTTGACTAGCACACCAACACTTACTATGTTTTATGTTGAAATCTGAATAAAGTAAAGCTTTCTAGAAGAAACTAGAATCATATTTCTCCACCTGTGCAGAATGATGCCCCAAATGAGAAACATAGCTGTGAGATTTAGTGCAGCAAGAAATCCCTAGGGACAGAGAAATAACTTTGTAAAGATTAAGAAGTTTGCCCACAGTTTTACCAAAAAAAGTTCTAAATATTAAGTTCACACTTTCCCACAGTAGTTTAGAAACTCTGCATTCTTACTTTGAGAAAACATACATCAAAATGAAAATGATAATTGTCAGTTAAATACCAGCTAATCTGATTTTTAAAGTTGGTTATTACCCTTATCGAGAGAAGTCAGTAGGACTAAGTCAGACCAAGTGGACGTCTGCAGCAAAAGGAGGAGGTTGGGGTCATGGAGGTACCATGACATCTTTCTGGACATGAAGACTGACTTGTGGTTTGCAAGAGATTTCAATGGTGGATGGCTGCTTGTGTCCATCTTACTTGCAAGCCAGCTGAAAAGTACTTGCATTTCAGGGAATYCATCAGAAAGAGACATCAGATCGCTAGTTCTAACACCCTCACCATAAAAATGTGCATAACATAATGCCTAATGGTTCAAAGACACACTGTGGTGATAATTATTAGCAACAGCACATGAACTCTGCGAAGTAATTTTGGTCAGGTATAAAAGGATTATTTGATTTGATCATAGAGAGTTACAAACCAAATTACTTCTGATACGAGAGATGTTATTAGTGATCTCCATGGCCTCCCTGACTCATTTAAAAATTATTTTGCAAATTTGAATAATGGAAAGTGAAACAATACAGATTTCCAACMCCCTTTGCCAAACTGTATAGATGAAAAGACCCTTAATCCACATGTGTGTACCTAGAATAATGACTGATCCAGGCTTACTTTTAAGTCTGCGCTCCCTGATGAGGTTGGTAATGAGCTGACATGAATTAAAGTAAATAAAACTCATGAGACCTATAACCTGGAACCTCTGTGTCTTGGAATTGAGGTCTTGATAATTGCTTAACTTACAACACCGAATCATTTTAAATGCTGAATTACAAACAATTTGAGAGAATGCTATGCTGTACTCATGACATAATGGGTGTGAAGAGTTACATGCAAAAATGAATGCATCCCTCCTGTAGGTTAGTTTGACTCTATTCTTTAAAGGATACAAACATGCTTTCCATATGAAATGCACAACTGGCATTACAGAGCCTTCAGGTCTGCTCTTGCAGTAACCCCTGCGCCTACACGCAAGTACATCATCCCATGTGCACCGAGCACCCGTTGAGTGAGGGACCCACACCCAAAGCACAGAGGCTCCCTGCTCCCACCCCGGTCCCTCCAGCCCTCCTCTGCCCTGCAATGCGGTCGGGGAGAGGACACTGAGCAGGGCTTTGGCCACAGACATCTGATGCTGGAAAACAAACTGAGTTCACCAGTGTGTCAGTGACCCACAAGAGAAGCAGAGGCAGCTTCCTTTCAGTTCTTTGGGGTCGTCATTAATAACAGATGGAATAAATGTAGGGCTGATGCGGTGCCGCTCACCAGCAGATCCCAGGACGCCGCGCAGGGCCCCAGGCTGCAGGCAGGGAGGCTGGTTTGACACCTGATGTGCCCAGGGTTGCGCAGGGACCTGGTGGCAGGGCTAAGAAGAGCATTTGGGGTCCTGAATGCAGTCCAGTATTCGGTGCATTGCCCCCTCCTCATCCCTCCAGCCGATGGAATAAAAGTTTGAATGGAAAGAGAGATATTTAAAGGGCTGGGGGAAAACAGAGGAGGGAAAACCAGACACTCAAATATATTTCATATCTGTAAATGTAGTTCTTAAGCTATACAAAGACTTTATACAGGCAGACTTTATACCAAGTGGATGGACAGGGTGTGTTGCACCCTGTTGTATATGGTGTGGGCATAACCAGTGCGTTTTCCTTCATGCTCAAACTTTTCAGAGATGAGCTCTGAAATCAAGTTGCCCACCCTGTTTATCACACAAACCATCGCCCACCCTATTTTTTTTAATCTTTTATTGGCGTGAGAACGTCTCGCGCATCAGCATCCTCTGTCTTTTCCTCTGCCCCTCCCTAGTGTCCCTTTTTACATGCTTCACATTTCAGCAAACCTTGCGACCTTCTGGCTACTCATAAGATACAGTAGCTCTTTTCTGCCCAAAAATACCTTGGGTTTTGGAACAGAAGCCCACCACTCATGGGTGCTCTTAGCTAACCATTAATCAGTTGGGTTTCCATTGTAGTTATTTGTTTACCTAGTGTGAAAACCTAGTATCTCAGTACAATTACCTGGCATACATTGGATACTTAATATGTGTTCTTCATAAATTATTGAGGAGAAAGTCTTTCCCTTCAGCCTGTCCTACTGAAACGATGGCTGCTTTTAGAGGTTACCTTTGAAACTTTGGTAGTTTTATAATTAAATCTCAATTGTGGTAGTCAAATGTTATATGTCAAATGTTATATGCCAAACTATGAAGAATGCATGAGAATTAATTTACAAGGTAATAAGAGGGATCTATTCCTCAGCTGAAGTTTCTACTTTTTCTTAATATTCTGCTATTTTTTCCTTATGTTTCCATTACTGTAATCAAATTCCAGTTTGCTAGTATTTTGGGTGCAATATTTTGGGCTAGAAGAATTGAAACCCTCCTGTATTTTTTTAGTCAGCATAGAAAAAAATGCAGAAATCCTTTTTTTTCTGTGTTTATCTGTATTTCCACAAACTCCCTGCTTCAGTTATCTTTACTGTTGCTTCCCTATGTGACGGGAAGTGGGTGTCAGAGCCTGCACAAAGCCCTCCCGTCCCACCAGCCCAGCCAGAGCCGGCAGGACAGGCTGGAGGCAGAGGACGCCCTGAGCCCCGCTGGCAGCAGCTGCCCACGAACAGCCCCTCGCCAGGCTGCAGCTTCACACGGGACAGGGCAATAATCCATCTTTTTAAATACTCAAAGCCAAGAGTGATGGTCATCAAGAGTAACTTCACTGAAACACCTTGAATTAAGAGTAAAGGTCAGGATGAGGCCCTAAGCCTATAATCACAGCCTAATTTTAGTACTGTATACACAGTATTCCCTCACTAAAACCAATGACACCTTTGGTGCAAAGAGAAAAACAGATGTACCATGAGGAATACACCAGAAAGCTTGAAAATCTTGTTCCACCTCACCTCACATGTCTGCAGGAAACAAGAGGAAAAGATGTTCCTTTTAGTCTGGGCTGATTTGTTGGAGGGGATTTTTGGCTCTTGCTCTGTGCAGCCCTTGTAGATTTTTTGGTTACATACAATTTCCCCTTTAAAATCAAAGGAACAGAAAACTTGCATCTTTATGAATAACATTTTTATGTTATGTGATTTAGCTTTCACACTGAGAAAAACAACTATTTATAAACAAGAGCTGGAAAAATTGCATTTCACAAGGGTGACGTTATATTACACTGAGCTCTGAAGCTCACATCACTGTTACACTTAACTCTACCCTTCTCGGTAGTTGTAAACACATCAACATAYCTGTTCAGCTGTAAGATGCTAAATAGGAAGAGTGCTTTGGATTTTGAAAGGAACCAACTTTTAAATGGCTAGGACAGTTTTATGACTCTTTCCCTGTCTCCAAGAGGTACATAAACCATTCTCATTCCTATGCCTGTATTCTCCAAATGTGAACAGACAGTTTCTTTTTGATAGACCGATGACTGCTCACCAGGTTGGCACCTTTTGTGCAGCAGAATAGGAACCACATCTGCAATGCTGCTGTCAAATAGAGGAAAGGCAGCTGTTGGAATGACACCTTTCCTGTTTTAAAGCCAGCGACTGGTTGCAAGGCTTACAAATATTGGAAAAGGGTAATCTTACCCAATTCCTGCTTCCAAACCCAACAAACTCCACAAAAAGCCATCTCCAGGCACTCTGCCAATGCATCTGAATGAGAGGCCGAGCTTCAGCGAAGCACTGTGATATAGCAGTAGCACAGCCATTATGGTCCAAGCACCAGCTATTTTTCAGCCCCTCTGAAATCAGGTTTCCATTAGACAAAAATTGAAAATCTGGTATGTACAGATCTGGAACAAAATCCTGCCCTTCCCACACATGAGAGGTTTGCCCTGGATTTTAGTTCAGAAGCAGGACTTGGTGCATGGATGGGTGTTACACTTTATATTCTTTATACTGTATTTATTGCGTTTATAGTAGCCAGGATAGTAGACAGCCAATGAATTAACATAACAGCTTGTAAAGCTGGTGTGAAATATGATTGTGTGAAATATGATTTTATATACAAAAATCTATCTGAGATCAAAGATACAGCATCGAGCCCTATGAGGCTGCCGGCTGGAAACCCAATTGATAAAGGGCATAACAAACAGCTAGCAATACTGCATTTAAGGAGAAACTCAGCCTCCGAGTGAGCCAAGCAGGTATAAACTCCCTTGCTGAGAACTGCAGATCTAATCTAATCTGTCTACCCATATATAGGATGCTACACTTGCAGCATTTAAGCACCTTACAAAGATAATCACAGCCATAAAATAGGCACATGCATGTGGTCTGCTAATCCACACAGCCCCCATTTCCTTTCATTCCAGCACCAGAATACCTGCAATAATACATGTATGCCATCAGGACACAAGGCTATACGCAGGCATTTTGGAGCAGAGGCTGTTTTCCTGCTATGATGAAAGTGAGAAATATCTACATTAATTTTGTATGTGTGCTGCTGCTCTGCTGTTTGCTATCTGGTTTCAAAGTATTGGCTACTGTCAGAGTTCACCACACACTGCAGGAAAACATGTGATGACTTTAGAGAGCTCAGTGGCCGATATTCACCCGAAAACCCCAGTATTGAGGCTTAGAAGTTTGGTCCTGATTAAACTGGGCACAACCACCCCTATCTTAAAGCAGGGTTGTGTCCCTTCAGTTGGGCAACCTCAGAAAAATGATCAGGAAGGGAGAGACACGGTGTTACGGAAAGTAATCCCAGCTCCCAGAAATGGACCTACCAGTGATAAATCAAGCTAGATCACATCGCAAGGGAAATGGCAGACTGCAAGACATGGGCAATACAGGTTGTTTCTTTTTACACTGACTGCTACGTATGGCTGCTACATATAAAATAAATAATGCTGTAGTGTGACAATGCTGATTTGAGTCACTATAGCTCATTCTGAGCACTCTGCTGTGGGGGTGCAAACACAACAGACCTCATGAAGCAGCACGTTTGTAAACAGGGGTGGGAGCCTTGCCGGGGCTCCCGGCTCTGCGAGGGAGGATGCAGGCAGCCACAGAGAGCGGGATCAAAGCGCTCACAAGAGGTGGATGGAGGGTCAGGGCACAGCTCGCTCTCCAGCTCTGATAGCCTTCTCATCATCCATTCATTTCCTACATCTCATTGCCTTAGCTTCGGTGCAAGACAATGCATTTTCTTCCCTGCCATCTTTTAAGTAAGGATCGCAACTCTATCTGCACGAGAAAGATGTAGAGCTGTAACTTTGTGTGATGCAAAGGCAAAGAAAACTCACACTGTATCTCCAATATAGAGTATTCTGAGCTAGAAGTCACATATCCCTAGAGAAGAAGAAACCAATCCCTGGAAAGGAATATTGGAGGAAAGCAATCGGCCAGTGCTCGGCCGGCTATCCTGCTTCACCTGCCAACAGATGATATGTAGGCTGTCAGGAGTCAAATTATTTTCCTATTAAAGTTAATGTGCAGTAAAAACTGCACAGACTGCAGTGCGCTCACCCTGACCACACAAACCTGCCCACAAGGAGCCAAAAATTAGGTTCCCTCACAATTTAGAAGCCAGAAGTTAACCCTGAGGAAAGTCCTGGCTGAAATGAGCCCCTTGGCATCACTGAGGGACCCCGATCCTGGGGTGCTTTGCTCCCTTCTCTGTGCTCAGGCCCCTTGGATTTATTTTGCCTGTGGTCCCCTGCAGTGCTACCTGCTCCGCAGCACGTCCTTTTCTCCCTAGGATGCCTCGTACTTCACAGGGGATCTCGGTGAAACCAGCAACACCAGCCTGTAGTAAAACAATTTAAAAAGAACATTTAAATCACTTGTACAAAAGCGAGTACACAAGATACAGGTAAGATACATGGCTATGGTACCCCAGATATCAGTTTTCCATAGCACTGTTTGTTCCTCATTAGTAAACATTTTCTTTAAATTATCTTGGATACTCATTAAATATTATCAGCTACTTAGAACCAAAGGATAATTATGAGTTTAATGAAGCATGTACCAGCTTGCTGAAGTCTAACGTTTGTTTCTCTGCTGGGACTCCATTTTACTTTGCACTTATCCTTCAGCAAAGCTACTCTACAAAGTCACTTTGGCAATAAGAAGTATTTAATTAGATTAATGAATTTTTATCACCTCTCCTAGGGATTAGGCTTGTTAAATCCTGGCGACTAAAGAACAACAGATTTTTTATTACTAAATGTTTAGGGATGCATTGGTTGTGTTGCCGTGGCAGTCCTCATAAGTCAGGTTGCTTTGGGCAGTTCTACCTTGTATATCCCTCGGTAGGCGAGGGATATTTGGCAGGGACAACCTGTGCCTTCAGTTAAATCACAGAAATCAAAATGCAAATGAGGGTATGCAGACTCCAGACAGGGTTTCTAGCAGCTGACTTTATTTCAAAGTTTTCTAACTAGCTCTGTGGGAGGATTAATGAAACCACTCATCACGGGGTCCTCTCTAAAAAAAAAATAAAGGAGGGCTAACAATCTGTATTTAGCTTTGCTCACTAGCTGAAGAGCACAGCTACTATCTGAGCTAAGGAAACTCTTAGAGTATTTGCTATTTTGGTGGCTGTCACAGTCCTACTCACAGCCTGGGAAACTGGTTTTAGATGCTGCACTGAGACGCAAAAGGAGCATGGCCTCTCTGTCCCAAGGAGTTGCCCACTAAAGAATTCATCGTGTCACGCCACACAGGATGACACGAAGCACATTTCTTAGGTGACACTGCTCAGTCATAAGCCAGTGGGCTCCTGAGACACAACCTGGAAAACCATTTTGGGACACCCTCACCAATGCAATTGATGCGCTTAATATCCCAATTATATGTACAACAGTTGCACTTTCAAAGCACAATTGCGCTTTTCTAGAGATGAACTGAAGCAACCTCACAGCATAAATAACCAAGCTGTTAGACCTGGATAGCTGAGTCCCCCTCAAGACAGATGAATATTTGAGACTTTGAAGTGGGTGTCTCTAGTCATAAACACAGTGTGGGGACAATTCKTGTGATTCACATCACTCAAGCCTTCTACCAGTTGCACACAAGTGATGGTTATCACCATTGTTCAAGTGAGGCATCCAAGGGGGTGATTTGCAAAATTTCACAAATTTTAAATAGTGGCAAACGGACCGAGAAACATAAACCATACAGCTAATGTCATTGCTGTTCCTAAATCATCTGGGTGCTTTCAAATCTCCACCTTAATGACCTGCCAAACTTGAAGGACAGATGTCGTATTAGTGTTGGGACCAGAATGGCAGAGGTCCTGCCTGTGGCGGCAGGGATCAGTCTATAGCTATCACCGCTCTGGAGTTCCCATTAAACATGAAACATTAACATCATGTTTCTTCACTCAGCACAGCCCAAAACCCACCTGCAAAAGCTGAACGTAGCATCAAGTTTCCCCTCCTAGGCTGGGCTCTGCAGAGGCTGACGGCAGCCCTGCTGCCTTCCCTGTCACCAGCAGGCAACGCCGCCTTCCAGACAAGCGGCTTCAGAGAGTTTGCAGGAAGGAGGGAAACTAGCGGCAGCAAAAGAGACAACAATAACGTCAATTCTAAACGGCTGTCGTAAAGCAATAGGGAAGGGAGAACACGGCGTTGATGCAAACAGATGACTTTTTAAAAAAAGTCGTGCCTGTGTGATTGCGCATTTGCACAGGTCTGATGTATACGAGGCGGTGCAGGATTTCGTGTGCATGCGCCTGTGACATCATAGGCCCCCAGCTGAAGGCATGAGAATGACAGGAGGTCACCAGTGCTCCGCTCACGTTCGGTAGGCTCAGGCAATTTCCCGGGTGTCTGGATGTGCCCAAGCAGCTGTCGGCCCTTCCAGCCACGGAACGGCTGCATCCAGCCTCACGCTAATGTATGCACACTTCTGCGCCCATCTGTCTTCAATAATCTGTCCCCCAGGACCGGGAGAAGGAAGGAATAATTAAGCTGTTCCATTAAGGGAAGAGGATGTTTTTGACCAGCGAAAGTAACTTATCCATTTAGCTCATCTCACGAACTGAGTAAAATGTGCACTTGTTGACCACTGATGCTGCAAGTATGTGGTGATCTGAACTTGTTAATGAAGATAACTCTCTGTGCTGGGAATGCTGGAAGAGGAATAGAGGGTTAGAGGGGAGCACTGAAGTTTATCTGTATTCTGCAGAGTGCATCTGAGTAATAAAGTCACCTTCCTCAGAAACCTTTGCCCAAGAGTGAACTCGATCCCTTGCAGCATGTTTAAAGAGTCCTGTAAGACACCTGCATGAATAATATCGAGTCGGACATGCTCACTGAACTTCCTATGGATTCGAAGGGGAAAGAAAAGAGGATGAGAAGTGGAAGGAATAGGAGGAAAGAGAAAGGGAGGGGGAGAAAAGCAGGATATGAGTAAAAAATTGAAGCTGTAAACAAAACTTACTGATGATATACCAAGGGGACAAYGCAAAAGTCAAAACTACAATACAAGGAATTCATGGCCTTATCCCATATATTTATTATTGAAAACACAATAGGACTCTTTCCCTGGAAAATCTGTCTTGAAATATATTAAGGGAAGCATCTTCCAATTACCAACACATTAAACTCCAAACTCTGCGGTGTCACAGCAAACAGAGAGGGGGGAACTGACACTGAGGGGAAATGAGTGATTAGGACTCCAGCCACCTCCCAGCTGTGACAGGATGTGTTTTCACAATACATCAACTGTTTAAATCATTTGCTTTTCTTATTGTCTGATAGAGCAAAATAAATATGCAATCTGCTTTCATGAAGCCTCCTCGTTCAAACCCTGCAACTTTCCTTTTTTTTGCATCCACATTTAAGTTAATTAGAGCTCAGCTTACAAATCCCACAGAAGGGATCCATGGGTGATCCTGGGTGAAAACCTATCAATTCATGGAAAAAAAAGGCTTTTTGTAGCCTTCTCTGCTCAGGAGGCTGAGGATGCAGAGGAGACCATGGTTGCAAGCAGGCTCTGGGGCTTTGCTATGATCCGACCATTCAGCTGTGCTCGCAGGGGAGGGAAAACATGTGCTTGCTGCACGTGGGGCTGCCTTCACTGCCCTACCTGTTTTGGAAAAGAATGAGCTCTGTGGAGGTGGTTGAAGCAGGGCAGGAATATCAGAAGTGGGGTGAAAATTGCACAAGGGGCTAAGAGTGAAAAGGGGGGAAAAAAAAGGAGTGAAGTCTCTGGTAGGATGGAACCCTGGCCAGCCACCACTGCCGAGGCTCTGGCAGCCACCAAGAAGCACTCAAACACCCAAAAATGGCCAGGAGGAGCAAAGGCAGGAGGACCCTAGCACAGAAACGCCAGTGCCCGCGGTGGGTGGCGGCACAGAGTCCCCCGGGTGGCCATGTCCCGTGCAGGCRGGTCGGTAGGGCTGCGGGAAGCACGTGCTTCCCCACTGCACACCTGGATTTTGAATACAAAATGCAGTTTGCAAAATTCAAACACATCAGATTTTGGCACATTTTGCTAGGGAAGGTCTGATGTATAGAAGTGGCAGTGAGCAACACCAATTGTCCTCGGAGGTGACGGATGGGAAGGTGTGCAGTACTAAGAGCATCCGATGGGCACAAGTTGCCTTTTATGGATGGAGAAGCAATTCCGACCTGGAGGTAGTCTTCATTTCCCAGCACAACACTGACGAGCGAAGGTTGGTCTCTGGATGCATTGGTTTATGTTGGAAATGGGTCAGCGGGGCCAGGAATTCACACCTAGGGCAAGCAGAAGGCACACCGCTCGGTGACCTGACTTCTATCCCAGGGCCTGCTGACCCACACGGTCCCCACCTCCTTTCAGGTAACACCAGGGCGTTCTGCTGTAGATGATCTGGTTGAAGGTGTCCCTGCTCATTGCAGGAGGGTTGGACTAGATGACCTTTAAAGGTCCTTCCAACCCAAACTATTCTGTGATTCTATGCCAGGAGATGAACAGGATAAAGGTAAAATAGTTTAGAGAAAGCACACTGTGCTACTGTATACGTATGTACGTTTTTTATATATATATGTGTGTGTGAGAGAGATTGTTTGACATATATTGTATATACCTTCCCCTAAAAATTCATTGTAGCTTATAAATACTTACGTTTATTTGTGAAATAAGATACTTAGGGCAAGGACCGCCATTTTATTCAGTGTTTGTAAAGTGATTAGCATAAAAGGGCCTGCAGGTCTTTGCTGCAGATCCATACTGCAGCTTAGATATTGCAGTTTAAATAACAATAATTAGTGCATGAAAACTTAACATTCCTATTAGTGAGGGTGCTTCAATCAGGTGACTTTTGTTTCCATTTAATTCAAGACCAGTTTGGCACAGAGTATTCAAAATTTTCAGCAATATTCTCTGTTCCTATCAGCGTAAATGTGGTAATTTTCAGGCCAAAGGAAGTTTCCTAACCATCGTTACAGGGGACCTAATAATGGTAACTAATTRCAACGTGAACTATCAGCTGCCATGGTTATACAAGGATATTAGTTCTTCCTAGCAGACTGCAGTTTGCAGAATAATTTCTTTACAACAATTAAATGGAATTTACTAAGTGATCCTCGGAAGACTACATGGCAGTACTGCTGAGCATATAWGCCAGCTAAAACTATGTAATCAGGGTGTGAGGCAGCTAAGTAGAGCACACAATGATTTTGCCTTGTACCTTAAGGCAGGATCCACTCTGTTATACTGCGTAACGTGTTTCACTCCAGAGCGCGGCAGGAGGTAGAAGAGACCGCACTGTGCAGACCTTACAACTTTTGGAAAAGCCTTTGACAAATACGTGCAGCTTAATTCAATATTGCCAGCTTCTGGTTTAGCACTGAAATAGTTCCTGCCTTATAAATCTCTCTGCTTATCTGCAAGTGCAGAGATAGAGAGGCATGATGGATACATCTTAATACTATCTTTGTTGTTGCATATAGGTTTTAATTTAATTTTACATTATATGGCATTTATTTTATCTGTTCCGATTAAACTAATTCTTCAAGGGACAGAAGGTAGGTGACTGGAGGTGATCCAGGCAGTCCCCTGGGGTCTGGATCTGCATAGGCAACCCCTTCTAGCCAGCCACGACTGGAGCCACCACAGAATATGATTAGAGGGAGAGCAGCGTCTTCGATGCTCGGCATTGGGAGGGATTTAAAARCCAAGAGAAAGTGAAGGTAAAACTATAATCTAATTTTGAAAAATGAGGATTAAAGGTTCCGTTACTCATGCTGTTTCCACTGTACATATGGAGGTAACAATATGTGATTTTGCTGGATAAAAATATAGGCCCTATGCGGARCTAGCATGGTGCAAGTAAATCCCTACTGTGTTTGTAATGAGGGAAGGTTAGGATCATGCAGATGTGTGACTGTAAGCCGGTTTAGTATTCGAGCTGGCATAATAGGAAGAGATTGTTCCTTGACTTACTGGCAAGTCTGGATATTCACCACCGTGTTGCAACAACAACAACAAAACCACCGGGAGACCGGCGTGGCTTTGCGCCACATCTCCCCGCTTATCGCCTTCTAATGCACAAATTGGGCGTCAGCGGGGGGGCTCCCTGCCTGGGGTGCTCCAGGCTTTCTTTCCCATGAGGCTGCTTTAATTTCATGTATTTGGTAAGCATCTATTTTTATAGGGCTAGGACTGGAAGCATGGAGAATAATATTGTCCTTGATAATTTCTAAGTAGTCGGAGAGGTCTGCCGTAGTACTCCAGAGACACCCCAGGGGCAAGGCTGCCTGCCCTGATGGGCTTACAATTTAAACTGGAGAATAAAACAGCCAGGGACACTGGTGTGGGAAGGTGAGGGGGAAGGAGGACTTCCCTGCTGAACAAGGAGGTTGCTTCACACATGGACAGCTGGTTCATCCAATTTCCATGTAGGTTAGTGCAAAAGGAGTAGATGAAGTTAGCAGCAGCGAGCTATCCCAATGAAGGATGCTTTGGAGATGTGGGAGGAAAAGCTGCTTGAGGTTACCTGATGGACAGGGGCATCACTTCTTCTGCACCACTGAGGAGGGAAGGCAGTTTTGGCTAATGGAAGCAGAGCCATAGAGAGGTGCGAGAGAAATAGAGATGGAGCACCAGCTGCGAGAGGGACAGAAAAGAAGGAAGCTGGCAAAAAGCAGGAGCGTAGCAGGTGGTCTTGCAGGGGAAACAGAAAGCAAGAACCAGGGATGGAGTGACGTGGAAAATGAACATCTTTGCTGTGAGCCTGCATGGACTGCATGGAGGTTGTAGCAAGGTGGGTGTTGGTCTCTTTTCCCAAGTAATGAGTGATAGGGCRAGAGGAAACAGCCTCAAGTTGCATCAGGGGAGGTTTAGATTGGATATTAGGAAAAATTTCTTCTCCGAAAGGGTTGTCAAGCATTGGAACAGGCTGCCCAGGGAAGTGGGGAGTCATCATCCCTGGAGGTATTTAAAAGAGGTGTAGACGTGGTGCTTAGGGACATGTTTTAGTGGTGGACTTGGTAGTGCTAGGTTAACAGTTGGACTCGATGATCTTAAAGGTCTTTTCCAACCTAAATGATTCTATGATTCTATGACTGAGGAGAGACTGGCAGAGCCTAACTCRGAGCTCTCGGGAAGGTGAGGAGCTATGTGCTGATGCGGGGGCTGGCATCTTGAAAAGGCAGAGCAAAAGCAAAGGAAATTATATATCGTTCTAATCTGTAGCATATTCCTTGTTGTCTGGGAATATATATGTCACCTGGRGACATACCTGTGGAGGTTACTGAAATTAATTGTATTTTTACATTTCGCTCTCTCTTTCCCCCTCACTCCGCACAGATGCACACACACAAATTTCTATAGGTATAAATGTAACACTGACTTTTCATTATGGTTAGCAGTGTCGCTTGTCTCAAACCATCACATTGCCGTACTAACATTTTTCCATTCCATACCTCCCTTGATTCCCTGGACAGATAAAGAAGTTGTAATTTCCCAGAAGAAAAGGCTGGGTTCTCTGGGAGGCTTTCTAAGTTTGTCTGTGTATTGGATCACCAAGAATTTCCTGAGACATTACCTGTGGCTGAGTAGATCTGGCTGAGTGAGGTTTGAAATTTAAGTCTCTCCATCATTGCTTTACTGCCGTTGAGATTTTTCTCACCTCTACATCCCAGTGTATTCATCATGCCTGGGAGATAACTAAACAGGGACATGTTCACCGATGCTGACCAGATAGACAGAAAATGGATGATGGGCAGGGACACAAGAAGATGAATCAGAAGAACCAGTGTCCAACACACATGTAGGTCCCAGGTGCTGGGGTGAAGTGGGTCCACAGTAGCATTTTTATTGCTCTATAACAAACAATTCATTGTGAAAAAATAAAAATCCTATTGATAATGTATCTCTAACCTGAGCACAAAGTCTATCGGAAGCAAGGAGGCATTTATTTCTGTGAATGTACCTGTTCTTTATTGAACACATTAACATATTGAATGCTGTATGAAAACACACAGTACTTGTTCCCCAGAGTTTATAATTTAAATTATAAGTACATTACAGTATTGGAAGGGGTATCGAAATCAACTCATGCCATGATTCACTGCAGCAGCATGTCACCCTGCAATGCTGCTGCCACGCTGGCTTTTCCCACTGGTGAAGGGAAAGCACYGAGGGAAATCCAAGTCCCAGTGCCCCCACTGAGAGTTTTGCACCATCTACAGTGGGGGTGGGATTTCACTTGGGAGCTGTTGCAATGCTTCTACCTGGTTCACTCATGTTCTGCACATCTGCTTCATCCTCCGCTTAGGCATTTTCCTCATTTTCTTGTAACAGTAGCCAGCACAGATAAGGTTTTATCAAAAATAAAAATGCTGCTGTATTGGAATAAATGACCATACAGTATTGGGCTGAAAGATTACGTCAGTGTGACTACATCAACATCACCGGTCGCCAGGAACACTTCGCTTTCCAGGTCTGCCACCCAGGGAGCTGGGATGTGCACTTGCTCTCCATCGCCCTCCCCAGCCTCCTCGTCCCCACAGGCAGGAACCCCGGTGCGTTGGTTGGCAGGGGGACACGATGCACCCCAAGGCACTCGGGTTTGCCACGGGGCAGCCCAGCAGCTACATCAAGGCACGATGCAGGGGACTCAGATGATGGTACTCATTTCTACAATGAAATCCTCAAGTACCAAGGTATTCTGTGGGGTTTCCTCCTTCAAACTGGAGCCAGAAATTGTCACTGATGAAAACTGTTTTGCCAATATAAGGGATGTTAAAGAATGCCAATTTTACCACTATTATGGATATTAAAAAAATGCCAGTTATGCCAATATGATGGATATTAAAAAATGAGGAATATTTTTGTAAACAAGGATTTTTGGATCCCCTTTGTTTAACCTCTCTTGACTCTTTAAGATTCCTGTTTTCCATTTTTCCTGAAAGGTATTATATCAGAAAACCCTTTCTGTTGCGTTTCAAGAAATTCACTTGAGAAAGTCCAAACTGACAGCTACTTTCCATTTACTAAAGAAGGTAAATGCTGCCTTTAAAGCAGTCATATTCTTTCTCAGCATCAGCATAAACTATTTTCAGCTAGGTCTTGTTAATGGTTAAGATTGTGTTTTCCTCTGCTTTCCTGCTGCCAAATGAACTAGCACAGATTATTTTACACCATTTAAATGGTGCTTAGGGCATGCACACAAAGCATAAGTCATCCATGTTGCTTTTGCCCACCACTGATAACTGTATTTTCCCTTTAGTGGACAGAGATTTTACTCCCACTCCTCTAAGAGAAAGATTGTGGAGTCATCTCAGGGCTTATTACCCAATGGAGGTGTCACACAGGGGCACTTTTGTGAATGACGCTGGCAGAGTTAAACACAAGAAATCAGTGCCAAAGGGTATGTGGCCATGCGAAACATTTCCATAGTTTGGTTTTTTTCATACCACAGGATCTGAGTTTTCTCTATTATTTGACCAATTATTTAATGAGATTATTTTTGTGTGGCCACCTGAAGTGATAAGAGATTGTTACCTCTGGATCACAGATTCAAAGGTTGCCTAGGTGTCCTTTCAATAACTATTGTAAAATTAGTCAGCAATTTTAGTATCCTCTTCATTTTTACAAAATATTTAACCTAATGGTTGAAATTCTCGCCAGATAAGGAGAGTGATGAAGGAGTGAACAAGGCTGTCCTGTGCCCTGGGTCCTCCTGCCTGGGAGAAGACCAGGTAGGTGCGACTGAGCCTTGTGACAAAGAAAAGCAAGCCGCGTATTTCAGTGACCACGAGAGAGGCTGTGTACTGCGGCTGCCAGATGCAGCCCGCTCCTATTGTTCTTCCTGGCTCCCTCCGCCGCTTCGGGACGGGCTGCAATCACTGGCGGCCCTCACCATGTGGCCTTTCATCCTGGTCTGGTCCCACCCTCATGGAGCAGTCTGGAGGCTGTATTGCTGTGGACAAATTCAAAATCTCATTGCTGGTTTAGTGCCTGTTCTGGGGAGATACAAAAGATATCCATCTCCAAGCCTATCAGTGTGGCAAGCAGCATGAACAATAAATTCAGAAAATGTCATATTTTGAACAACCGGTTTTGGTGTTTTCCACCAGTTCCCAAATGAAAAGGTCTAATGTTTTCTAAACACTGGTTTTTTAATAAGGAATAACCTGCGGTACCAGGAGAAYGCAGTTTTAGACTCATACATGTTTACTGCATATACTGTGAAGCCTGTGAAGATTTATACAGTGATCAACTGCTTCAGCATCCTGAATCATTCCAGAGACAGATTGTCTGTAAATAGGAGACCTTGAGGGAGCAGAAAATGTAAGTAAGAAAGTGCAGTTGCTCTAACAAGCAAAAAACCTTAAAATAGGGGATGATCCTCAGTACTCAAAAGCATTTAAAAGAAAAGCTGACAGGTACAAAGACATACTGACAAAGCAAGACAAGTCAGAGGAAAGGTAGCTGCCATATAAAACAAGCCATGACAAACCTCTGCAGCATGGGAGGACCCAGAACGTAGAAGAGGACCCTTTACCCTCGTGCTCCTTCCTAACGGTGGGTGGGCAGTGCATGGGCAGCATGGCCCCTAAGAGAGCAGGGGAACAATTCTGCCTTTGGGGCTTCCCGCACGGGTTTGCCTCCTCCTTCCAACACAACCTCCTCCAAGGTCAGACCTCCCTGAAGACTGGGGGACCAGTGGCAGCTGTGGCAGAAGCCCTGCTGCATCTAAACACCCCCAGGCTGAGGGTGGTAGGCAGGGACACAACCAAAATGACAACTGTCTGTTTTTAAGAATGGCGGCAGTGCCCTGTATGCTCGTTGGGACAACGTTTGAAGGCAGAACCTTGGTTTATCAGTGGCACAACAATGCCTCACTCTCCCCCAGGCCTGTGTGGGCTGCGCTGGGAAGGAGCACATGCACAGGGGACGGACGGGCTTGCTTATGCCACTTGCTATAAATGCATTAGTAGCAAGATGCTGCAGCCTCAGTGTTTCGAAGATACCTATTTCTGGGTAGATTTTATTAGCTTGAAGAAATTGGCTCCAGGCAGCTGGAGATATAATTCTTCATCATGCAGAAGCTTTTTAAGAAGGAAAAGAAGAACTTTCAAGAGTCACCTCTGGGCAAATTCACAGATGAATCGAAGYAAGGATAAAATGCTCTTTGCAGATAGTACGAGCCACCGGTCCCTGCCCGCAACAGGTAGCGTGCAACATCTTCCTCTGTGAGAACCTGGACCTGCGTGTGGTCATTTACCTGTGGGAAATGAGTATAGAGCATTTCCAAATGGCAGCACGGAYGCTTCCACCAGCTCTGCACAGGGCTGAGTGGTTGGAGAGGTGTCTCAGACCTGCCTGAGCTGGCAGTTATGGAGAAGCCCATCTGCAAAAGCAATCTTAAAGTGGGCATAACAAGAAACAGTGTCCTTGTGACCATGCCTAATGTGGGCATCAAAAGTATATACCAGGGCCTCGGCGCAGTGAAGAATCAGACCTTTAAACTCACATGGAGTTTATGCCCTCCATAATTTTGCCATCTGAAACTACGAGAGTCTCTAAGTCGTACCTCCAAGAGACAGGAAAGTATAATCTACCAAAAATGCAGCTAGCAGAAATCTGCAAGGAAATATTGACCACCTACTACTTTAACTTCTGCCTTTCCCAGGCAGCAGAGTTAAACCTACTACCTTTTGTGTACTGTAAATGTAAGCAGTGAATCTAGTTTGTACCAGCTTCCCTGGCCCCAAAAGCTGACCCACTGTCTTTACTTTCAAAGGCAGAATTTATAAATCCTGCATTGCAGTTCAGCCTTGAGTTTGGGCTGACATCTGTCTCCTTCCCCAAGAGTTGCCTGGTTACATTTCAAGCAGACTTCTGAAAGTATACAAATGTACTTCTTCTAAAACTGATAATCATCTTTGAGGGGGGAAGGCTTATATCCTGTTCTTGCTGATGAGAAGGGCCCCAGGCACCCTGATTTAAAAAATGATCTGACAAGAAGTGAAGACTGAAATGCTCCTTGACACATATACATCTGACACCTCAGATAATCAGCATAGTTTCATGAAATTAGCTGAAACTCCATCCTCACCCCCCACCCCACACTTGTCATCTCACAGCAGAAAGCATGCTGAATAACAGTGCATCACACCAGGGCTAGGCTTTTATTATATTTTCAGTCCAGAAAGAAAAAAAAACGGAGATTCTTTTTTCTCACTGTTTCCTTTCCATCAACAGAGCTATTCTTCCCTTGATGCCATATCAAATGTTTAAAAACTTTCCACAGTTCAGTTTTAAAAGCAGTACATGAACCCAAGGAAGGGAAAATGGAAAAAGAGAAGACAAAATGGAGCTACTTGAGCTTGGCTTTCAAAGGAAGAAGCCTRACCAGGACCTCTGTACTCTGGAGCTGGACAAATGCCTTCACTTCCCACTGATTTCAGCAACGTCTGCATAGTGTGGGCATGGGAGAAATTGGGCCCATATTGCTTAAAAAACTATCCAGCTGTGCAAGATTTTGCCCATAAAAGAGAACCTATAGGATGTGTAAGTCGTGTGAAAGCACATGGATTTGGAAAAGGAGCGCTTTATAGTGTAAAGAAGTGCAATAAAGCCTTGCTCCCCCCCTTATCTGAAGTATTTTTGCAACAGCTACATTTACAAGATCCTTTCTTTATTCTCATCCTCTTTGATCTATCCAGTTCCTTTGATGCGAGTGATCAATCCCTGCGTCTTTCCTCCCAAGACTTTCAGAGAGTCTGTGCCCTACTCTCATGACTACAGTCAGTATCCCCTGAGTTTGGTGGCTCGCCTTCCTCCTCCGTCCTCCTACTGCTCCACCTACTGGCCAAATTTCCCAAAGTCTTTGCCCATGGCTGTCTCCTTGTTCCTTGGCAGCATTATCCTTAGGTGTCCTCACCCGTGGCATCCATACACAAATGACCTGTAATCCTCTCAATCCTGCCCATACCTGCTTGGTTCCTGAGGATGCTGGTGCAGGAGGTGAAAGGGGAGCTCTGTATGATCTGGCACAGAGGATTTTGTTTTCATTCTTTCATCTCCGCTTCAAAAGTAGCACAACAAACCTGATTTCCTTTACCTTTCCTGGCACCACTGTTCTTCTTGATGACCAGTATTGCTGATCCTGCAGTCCTATGTCTACCTGTACCAATGTGTCTCCTGCCCCTTTTTCTGTATGTCGCGGTCCAGGGCACAAACTCTCTTCTTCCGTGCTTTTGTAGCCTGTTGTGGTTTAACCCAGCAGGCAGCTAAACACCACACAGCTGTTTGCTCACAACACCCCCCCTCAGTGGGATGGGGGAGAGAATCGAAAAAAAAAGTAAAATTCATGGCCTGAGATAAAGACAGTTTAATAGGACAGGAAAGGAAGGGAAAATAATAATAATAATAATGATAAAAGAATATACAAAATAAGTGATGCACAATGCAATTGCTCATCACCCACCAACCAATGCCCAGCCAGTTCCTGAGCAGCAGTTGCCACCCCCTGGCCAACTCCCCCCAGCTTATATACTGAGCATGACGTCATATGGTATGGAATATCCCTTTGGCCAGTCTGGGTCAGCTGTTCTGGCTGTGCCCCCTCCTAGCTTCTCACTGGCAGAGCATGAGAAGCTGAAAAGTCCTTGACAAGTGTAAGCACTACTTAGCAACAACTAAAACATCAGTGTGTTATCAAATTATTCTCATACTAAATCCAAAACACACCACTATACCAGCTACTAAGAAGAAAATTAATTCTATCCCAGCTAAAACCAGGACAGTATCCACGTCTCATTCTATACCATCTACATCATGTCCAAGTCCCACACTTGCCAGTACATTCCAATTGATCATGACCACTTTTCCTGTCCTTTGATATATACACACAGATATCATTCCCTTAGTCTATGGGCCACCCCTCTAAAATGTTCATTGAGTTCATCTAGTCCATGACTTTGGGCTCCATCTGTCATAACAGTTCTTCAGGGCAGGAGAGAGGGTGTGTAGTGTTGGGTTGTTGCATCCTGAAGCCAGTTCTGGTTCCATTATCGCTGCGCTCGTCTGGTTCTATCATCACTGCACTTTGCTCGGTTTCGTCGAAGTTCATTCTTCATTAATTTAGGTGATTCTTACCATAATACCATTGATATGGCATATAGCCACCATAGAAGTGATGATATACAGTATCATCATGGTGGATGCTTGAGCAGCCATGTCCCAGCCCACGCCTGGACCTCCCAGCCACTCGGGTCAGGGCCATACTTTAGATGAAGGGTTTGGATTTCTAGGCTTATTTTCCTTTCCATATTTTTTCTTTCAGCAGTGGGATGTCAGTAACCTTTGAAGAATGAAATCTTTACCCAGGCTCTGATTATCTCCCATCTTACTGGAGGTAGCTTTTCTACCAGCCTTCCAAGTTCTCACCTAAACTGAATCAAACACAGTTTCTTTCTCAGACTTTGCTTTAGCTCACCAAGATTTGAATTTGGGAATAAGTTAGCATCCCCATAATAAGACTAGAAAAATTTCAGCCCACGTTACGTTTTGGCTGCTTATCTGAGGTCTCTGAGCAACCATGGTTTCCATCAGCTTCAAATGTGGATGCCTAGCAACTTTGGAGAAACGTAGGTCACTAAATTCAACAAATTTCATTTGAAAAGCTGATATAAAACTGTTCTCTTTAAAAATGTCCAGTAGTTTTTGCTTCTAAAAGGCTAGGTATACTTAAAAGGATGGTCTCTTCCCCCATATTTTAGAGTTACAGGTGCCAACAAACGCCAAAAAGTGCAGATAGCTGGGACAAGGAAGGCAGTGGGGGATTGATGCTTTTACAAGTTTGGCAAAGAAAGTGAAAGCGCCACTGCAGTAAAAGGACAGAAAATATACAGTGAGTAGATAAGATATCTCACCAGCCTTACAGCATTTGTAGATAAAGGGTTTGCAATCTAGCCTCGTTGTATTCATGTGGGGAGTATTTTGTAAAAGCACTGGCATCCAGCTGTACACATTACTGCACAAGTGTTACTATTAATACTGTTAAGGCTTGCGTTTATTATGCTGGATGAAGGTAGCAACTGTGATAGTTGAGACTGCAAACACTGCCCATTTTAACCCTTTTTTTAATCACTTTTTACCATTATTTTTCAGACATCATTTTCCATACTCATTTCAATACTTGGTTCCATGCCCATGCTGGACAAAAAAAGTGTTTCAGTCAGCCCATTACAGTAATCATTAGGTGTAAGAGGGTTAATTTCAATAATYAGATGTAGAATATATCTGTTAATGATGCAGCTGTCATCAATATTTTTAATCTACATATTCTACATGTAATTTCGTGTGTTTACATGTAATTGTCCATCTATTTTAAGGACTGTCCTGGGCTCTCTGCTGTTACAGAGTGTCTCTACCTTCTGGCATTTGGCATCACCTGGCATTTTACAGTAAAGAAAAGGCAAGGGCATAGAAACTTTTATAAATAACACATCCAGAAAACAATTGCAGTCCCAGGACTTATTAATGTTTGCTGTGCGCTCTTGCAGGTAAGAGAGACCATCTGTGGACAAAGGTTGCTTCTCTGTCCAGGGCAACTCTGTGCCAAGCGGAGGGCACGGCCGCAGCCCCAGCAGCGCACGCCGCGCAGGGCAGGAGCGTGCTCAGCCTTGTAAGATTTACACAGTGATCAATGGCTTCAGCATCCTGAATTACTCTGGAGACGGTTTGTTAAGAAGGGGCCTTAGGGAGCGGAAAATAGAAGCAGGGAGTAGATTCACGGTTAAAGGAAGAATTGGTACAAGGAAACTTATAAGTGAAAATTCAGATCCTCTTCTGAATTTCCTAAAAGCTTGAGGTGTTTGAGTCCAGGGCTTTGCTCTGGGTCTGTCTCCAGAACTGATGCACAAGTAAATCAGGCTCCTGTATGAAATCTCTCTAAATGTGTAAGGCACCATCAATCAAAAGGTGTAATCAGCTTTCCCCTGCTCAGTCCCTGCAGAGCTATTCTTGGCATGCTGTTGGAAGAAAGCAAAGGCAGAGAGATGCTTTTTTTTTCCCCCTCCGAACGTGGTCCCAGTGAGATGGCTGCCCTGCATAACGAATGCAGCCAATATCCCCTGTCTGTAAGTTGAGTTTCACAGTGTGTCATCGCCGCCTCTGCCAAGGTGATCAATTCCTGGTGTCTGGGACTGTTGGGTCGGTGTCTGGTCTACGCTCATCCACAGATATTTCTACCTCATTCGACTGTCAAAAGTTTCCTTCTGATTTCTGGAATAGGGTTACCAGACATGCCCTAAAATTTCATTTCATGAGGGAACTACAGACCAGTTCCTGCCTCCCCTTTCATGTACGTTCAGCTCCTCAGTGCACCAGAAGCAACATGAAAGCAGGGCAAAAGGAGTCGTGTCTGCCAGCGCTYCCCCTCACACATACGGCTGTGAAGCAGGAGTTGGGAGTCGCTAGGTAGGAGTTTCGGATGCCCTTAACATTAGCAATTGTAGAAAACTTCAGTATGTTGCTGCCAGCCCCTGAGCCGGGCCACAGCCACAGACTTTTGCTGTAGCTCTTCTCCAAAACAGCAGCTTTACACTGGGCATCAGGGAACCTTGCTTGTATGTACACACACAGGCAAGCAGGGACATTTTGGTTATAGAACTGGTTTTTAAAACAATTTAAAGGATGTTTGCAGAACCAGGAGGAGGTATAAAGGCAGTAGAGCCTCACAGGAAAGAGAGAGGGAGAAGGAGTGCTGGGAATTACCATACCTGGGCTGCAGCACTAAATCCATCGGTCCTCCTCGGCACATCGCAGGATTTTATGTCAAGGTTTCCCACACTGACGTTAACCCTCAATCCACACATCAATGCATGTCTCCCTGCTGCGATGGTTCAGAAGATACAGTGCCAAACAAAGCCTTTCAGCAAAGACCACAGCGATGAAATCAGATTGACCTCAGAAATTTTCCTCCTTTTTTTTTTTTTGTTACACAAAAATCTTGCATAAGGGTTACTGCATATTTTGCAATGCCAAGATGCATATCATTCACATATAGAGGTTACACAGGTGTCACTGGGAGAATGTATCCCTTCAAGAATTGTTCTAATTAGTGACTTGAGCTTTCATTTAATTACACTCTTTAATACACATCTTGGAATTACAGAGGTGGGTGTAATTTAATTAGCCAAAAAAAAAAAAAGACACATTTATATTCCCTTAAAATATAGGTTACACTTAAGACATGATGGGGATGACACAGATTTTTCCCAGGAACCAGGTCCGTATGCCTTCACCTTGAGGCATGTTCAGACGCAGCCCTTGGCATGAGAGCGTGAGCATGGCTGGGGGCTGACAGCTGCTCATTAGGGTCTGCCGGGGGTCTCAGCCCGGCTCCTGGTGGACAGGTGGCCACATGACAAATGAAACCCCTCACAATTAGCACTAATTGACACTCTTGTGGCCAGTCTCCAACGAGAGGTCAGAGAGCGGGTGAGCTCTCAGGCTGAGCATCCCGTCCTGGCAGCGAGGGCCTGGGGAAGGCCGCCCTGCCACCGCCACCGCTGCTGCCGCCGCCGCATGGCCACATGCAAGCATGAGACACAGCGCCAGTATTTTGACAGCCCTGGTGTTCACCAGGGCCTCCTGCGGCCGCTGACTTAAACTATCCCGGTTTTATCTCTGCTGTGAATGCCTCAGCCTGGCCTCTTTCCTACACCGGCTCTGGGAATTTGCCCCATCCTCCCTCCCCCCTGCCCTTCACCCCCTCCCTACAGAGGCGCCAGCTTTCTGGGGAGCAGATGCAACAGTCTGAGTTTACTACCATCTCCCACCTTTCATTTTTTTCATTTAGAAACATTTCCACATTAAAAATGTGCAGTAAACTGACCAGCTGCCACCCCTTGATGCTTAATCCTCTCTAATCTGGTCTGGGAACACTGAAATGTACAGCTTTCCTTTATTATGCAGCTTCCAAAAATAATTGAATGTAGCAAGTAGAGAGGGTAGCAAGTGAGAGGAAAGGAAGCTAACCCCTCAGCTATTTATTTATCATTTGCTAAGGGCTTGCATGGCACGCTCACACCACTGAGAGCGATGTTCACCTCCTTAGAGGGCACATACACTGCTCAAGCCGTGGACTGAAAAATGCCCCCATCCAACACAGGCCCTCTCCACCCTGGAAAGAGGTAGCCCGTGCCCCATAGACCTTGCAATCTAACAGCAAACAACATGGTCCTCAGGGATGGAATTAATTGGGAGTTTGGCTTTTATACTAGTTGGCTTGATTGACTTCATCTGAGGCCTCACAAAAGCAGTAAGTCTTTCAGAGGGGCTCCCTATAAATTTATGGCTCACAAGGCAGGAAAAAAATCTCATGTAAATTATACCCTTTGAAAATGATCATGAGGTATCTAGATGGCCCAGGGGACTGGGGAGGAAGCCTGAAGTTTCATCTCTGGCTCATTTAGCATAGGTAAGTAGCAATAACTCATTGTTATTCTCTTAAAGCAATGTAAAAGCTTAGGAAAAACAAGTTGGTTTACTGGTCTGCTTATACCATGCCTGGTACCAAAATACCCAAATACATTGCCGCCTACAACCAGGTATCTACGAGCATTTTTGCACATGAAAACCAGCAGGTCTCAGGACTGACTGGTGACACAGAGACAGACCGGTCCTCTCCTTTCTTCGTGGATGGCCTCTCCTTCTTTTGCTGAGAAGCCACAGTCACACCTAGATATTTTTTGTGAAATGACGATTAGGAAACCCTGCTGTATGGGAAGTGATTGAAAGTACATCTGACAGCGCCACTGGCACATTGCTTCATGTTGCTCCACATTGAGCCTAGGTTCATCTGGAGCCCCACCATCTAAGTCTTGCCTTCAACAGCCTCCATGGCTCCAGTCATGATTTCTAATCCAAACATCTAACATGACCTTTTCTTATGGTGCCAACAGCTTTTTCCCCAGCATACAGCTCTTCTTCTTGTCAGAAATACAAAGCCTTATCCTTCAGAGAAAGGACTTCTCTCAGGATCTGACTGTCTAACTTGTATAAGAGAGAGTTCCTGGCTAAGTTATCTATAGAAAGTGAAGTATTCAGTAAAATTCAGCTTTAAAAAATTATTTTCCAGTCAGCTGTATCCCCCTTATGTCTCAGCTCTGAGAAACATCGAGCCTTTGCTTTTACTTGGCCTGGGCAAAAGCTTAAAAAAAGCAATATAGAAAGCTCTGGAGGTCAGGGTCCTCTCTCAGTCGTCCACAAACCACCTAACAAAGTTATCAGTTCTTAACAAAGTGCAATATTAAGAGCATATTGTTTCACACATGCTGCTTATCATTTTCCACTTTGAAACAAGCAGCTACAAGCTCTTCTAGAGGGGCATTTTATTTCTAGCAAAGACAATCAACCTGGAAAAAGTGACTGATTGCTATAGTGCTAGTTTGCATTTCATGTCACCTTGCTTTCAAGATCTCATTAATTACATTACATTAATTAATTAATCCTGATAGCACACCTGTTGTTAAGAATTATCCATACTTTATAGTTAGAGACACCATAAGAGGGCTATTAAGAGGCTTGCTTAGGGTCTATATTAAAACTGGAAACTCTAGTCCAGTTTTATACTGGACCCAGATTATATCTGGGTAAATATATGCCCTCCATCTACCCTTTCCAATTGTATCTGACTTCCCAGCTTCTAAAAATAGAGGCAGTATCAAAGGAGTCATGCTCTCCCTTCCCAGTACGCAGGAGAAAGCTTGGCTCATTTATGGGGCTGTACGTGTGCCAGAAAATTATTGCAAAAAGGCAATAATTGCAAAAACTCCTTCATTTGCATGCCTTTTCTGTTCACCCCAGCTAGGGCAGACCGATGTGGCTGGCCCCTGACTTCTGTTTGGGGTTAAGGCAGAGCCAGCGCGGGTGGCTGAGCCCCCGCTGGAGGGTTCACTGAGTGATGGGTGCAGGGGACCAGCCCTAGGCACGGGTGGAAAGGGCAACAAGTGGAGGTGGCTATTGGCCAAGTCCTCACTCGTCCTTTCCTTTCTGCAGTGTGGAAGGCAGCAGCAGTACTGCGGGGCGCAGGGAGTTGGCTTGGGCTCCCCTTTCCTTGGCTCCCATGCTGGGGGTGGGCAATGGTGCAGGAGACCAGCCAGACTGGCCACAGCGCTGCCCTCTCCTCCTCCACCCATCCACCCAGTGCATCTCAGCTTTGTCGGTGCTCCAAGAAGTCCTGCCATGGGCTATGGCACTTTATGACAGTCATGTTTCTACAGGAGTGCCATTTCATTCCTAGATAGGGCGTGATGCCACAGCCAAGCATTGAGATGATGGGGACACAGGCCACCATGTCCCAGTCTCTGCCTGGTGGGATGTATTACAGATTTCCTGGTAACTCCCTTCAGGGAGAAGTGGACTTTTTCCAGACACAGTGTGATGTCCAGACGAGTCCAAACCACCTTTGGGCTATGGCCCACCTTAATCTCAGAGTCTGTGTCCTCAAACAAGGGCCACACAGTCCTTTGCATGGCTTCCTCACAAACCAACCAACCAACCCACCCAGGAAAACCAAGACTCCTTGCTGCTAGGCTGGGTGCTGAAGGGTATCCTCCCATCTCATGAACCTCAAACAGCCCAGTTTCCCCCCTTTCCTTATTTCTCCCTCCATCTCCTTCTGTTGCACATGAGGAGGGATTGGGTCACCCTGAGGCATTCCTGTTGCGCAGGTGGCTCCTCAGAGGCAGGACGAGGTAAGGGGAGGCTAGCACCAGCAGGCGTGGGCTGGGCACCACRTCCCTGCGCCCACCTTCCTCTCCGGCAGCGTTTTAGCATCGCTCYGATCCCAGCAACTGAGCACTTCCCGGAGAGTTAATTGATGAAAAGAAAGGGTATCAATTCAAGGTGTGTGCAGCAGTAATTCTGTCGTTCGGCTTCAGCTCCACACAATCACACTTCATTTTTAGTCTCCAAACAATAAATAAAGATAAAATGAGCCTTGGCTTACACAGCATTTAACAGGCATGAGTTCCCAAAGAGTGGCATGAAAGCAGGATCCATTGCTGCTTTTCCTTATGAGAATCAATAGGAAATGCTGAATGAGTTAAGAAAAGCAGAGAATAAAAAAAAAAGATTACTGTTAGAACAGGGGGCTCTCTGCGCCGCTTGTGCTGTATATCCATGATCCTTTTGTGTCCCTCTTTATCCTACCCTGGAATGGAATTAGCTTTCAGTCTTTCCTTTTTTTTTTTTTTTTTAAAAAAAAAAAAAGAAAAAATTTGATCTTATTTAAATCAGCCCCTTAGCAGGTTGGCTGAATTCTTGAAAGCCTAACGCAGCCTGCAGATGTCTGTCTGTGCAGCCACATGGCAGAACCAGGCTTTGGGGGTCCCCAGAGCATCACGCAGGACCGGGAACTTCTTGGTGCTGATTCCAAAAATCCATATCCCTTTCCAGTTCATTACAAACGCCTATTGTTTGCCATATTTATCTGCCATCACTGCTGTTTGTTAGCAAATGGAAAAAGAAATGCCAGGACTAAATTTCAGCCTGCCCTTAGAATAGTGGAAAGGGGCTACAGGAATTGAATGACAGATGGTCTTTGAATGATATACAGAACCTCTGCCCCTGGGCCTGCTTTGGAGGAGCTGTTTTGGATTGTTGCTCAGAAGAGTGGGAGGTTGTTGTGTGATATGTGATTATTCCATAATAATTTTAATTATTTTGCCTGTTTTCAAACAATAGTCTCAGCCTTTTTTAATTTTTACACTCACTGAGTTGTGACACGAGCATTCTTTCCTCTGTGTTAGCAGGGATTAAAATCAAACCCTGTATCCCTTCCCATTTTTTTTTTTCAAATAATCCATGTTTAAATAAATTACCTCAGCCTGGAAAAGTGAGTTACAGGGCATTCTCCTGACGTGTGCGGCAGAGAGAAAAGCGAAGGGCTGGGGAGCGGGGCTGGGGGGATGGGGAAGGCTTTATTGTGTTTTGCAGGATGAGATTGTCACCGTAACAAGTTTCAAGAAGAGGCTGCTCTTTAACTCCTCTTCCTCGGCGYGGAGAGCGCAGCTCTGGGAGCCTCATTTACATGCATATGGGTATCTGATTGGATCTGTTCAAAGGTACAGTAGGAGTCAGTCAGATTGCATATGATGTGCATATAAATGAAGTTCCCAAAGTGGGGTGTGATGCTTCGGGAGAGACAGGGAAAATATGCTGTCTCTGCTTCATCCAAAGTCCAATAGAAACTTGGGGATTTTTTTTTTTTTTTAAGTGGCTTGAGATAAGCAAGAGTGCAAGCCAAAAAAAACCATATATATGTACATATATATATGTATGTATATATTTCCCCCCTCCCCATTTTCTGAATTTACATTTTAGACCAAATGCAGCTCATCACTGAAACCCCATAAATCGTGTTCACTCTGCATTATCGGAGCACATGTTGTTTGGTTTACAGGACAACTGCACACACATCTCTCTGCACGGGGCAGAGGTGCAGGGTTCAGCTCCTTTGCAGCGCACGCATCTCTCCTTCAGCACACCAGCATCGTGCGTGCCTCCATCCCTCTTCTGACAAGCAGGGATCTGGGGAAAGCTGTTGGGTTTTGCTGGGTTTTGGTCTTTCTCTCAGTAGGGCAGATCCTGCTCAGTCAAAGCCATGGCTCCATGATTTTTCAGGTAACCACAGGGGCAAGCACATAGCTTCGGCTGAGCTTTGCTCTTGGGTGCAGGTAGCAAGCGCAGGGAGTGCAGAGGGCAGCTAGAAGGGTTGGGCAAAAAATGTTACTTACAAGGAGGCTCAGCCCACCCTCAGGAGCTGGTGTGCTCTGAAAGGGGTAGGGATGCTCAGAAAAATGCAGCAAAATAACATGGTAAAGGACAAAAGGAAACATTTCCCCCAGTGAAATAATCATTAAAGAAAGCTACATTTCTGGGCAATGCTGAATTTAAGTAATACTGTGGTGCTAACCCAGGACAAGAAAAAGCACTGTGCCTACAAGCCAGGAGCCCTTGGCCCGCATAGTGTGACAGGAGCTGGGATGGGACCCTGTGGCACGTGGGTGCATGCCAGACCCCTGGGAGAGCCACTTGGCCCCGTGCTGCCCCATCCCTGCCTGCACAGCTGGGGTAACAGGAGGGCCCTGCCTCCTCCCTCGAGCTGGCTGTGGGGAGGAATACACGGAGACTGGGAGGTGCCCAGAGGCCGTGAGGATGGGTGCTTTCCCTGAGTCTAACTCCTACCCTGAGAAGCTGCGCCCATGGAGCTGGGAAGGGGGCTGCGGAGACGATGCAAGCTGTAGACGGCGGGATCCTGCATCTCGTACAGGGGGACGCACCCTGTAATATCTGCAGTTTTATTTTCATCAAATCGCGGACTGTCTCTCCACAGAGAGGTGCCTCTCTCCTCCCGCAGTTAATGCCCAATTGAAATTCAGATTACTCCTGTCCCACCAGAGAGGAGAGCCTGGGAAGTGTACTCTGCCTCCCTGGGAATACACGCCAGCGGATGAAATCTAACCAGTCCCTACAGGGCACTCTTGTGCCACAGACACCAAACCGAATAAGCATATATCTACCTGTGAAAATAAAAATACTCTGTATTCCTGTCTCCTCAGCATTACAGGCAGACCAAGAAATAGTTTAGACAGTGATGAGGATGCTCTGGCAAACATCAAGAGTCCCTTGAAGCTAGATGCCATGGCTTCAAAACCTTAAAGCCACAGTGCACGTCTCTAAGAGAAATGTTTCCAAGGCAATCTGAAAAACTGAACTTAAATGCTCTTCTTTTTTTTTTTTTTTTCAACCTGCCAAGACTTGTATTCTGGTCTGGGTGTTTCTCAGAAAACATTAGATGATATCAAACACTTCAAGCCATCATTAAAATGAACTTACTGTACAGCTTTAGGGATACTACCAGACATAAAAGGAACCGAGCAGAACACTGAGCACAGGTGAATACAACAGAGAGACATTTCCAGTTTTGCAGCTTAAAAAATATTTGTTTCTGTAACTTTGGGCTACTTCCTATTTGCATTTCAGAATCTAAACAGCTTTGCTTTGCCTTTGCTTTAAAGCTGTGCCTTGAACTCCTTTAGAAAGAACCTGTGACAAGCAGAGCAGGTATCGGGTCTTAACAACAGGGCTTAAACGCTGGTGTTTGCAGGGAAATACGAAGAAAGGTCACTGCTGCAAGAGAGGGCTCGCAGGCAGGAGCCCATTTCAATTTTTATCACCAACCCAGATGATAAAATGAAATCTTGTAAAAATCAGCGATGACACAAAGATTGGTGGAGTGGTAAACAAGGAGAGCAGCTTATTGTTACAGGCTGACGGGAATTGCCTGGCTGGCTGGTTGCAAGCCAGCAACATGCATTTTAAGATAGCTGAATGCTGCGTAATTCAGGTAATACATTGAGGATCGGAGAGCGGGCTCTGCCTCGGACCACGGGGCCTCAGAAAAGGATTTAGAGCTGCTGAAGACAAGTGCCTCTACAGAAGCTCTCACAGCAGTGGTATTGCAGAAGAGAGCAGTGTGGTCTTTGGACGCGTAAGGGGGGATATCTGGTTGATATCACAAACTGTCTTGTCTCCACAGTCCTAGACACTAATGTCCATCTCTGGAGAAGACCATGAAGGGGTCCGTACACATACAAATGAAATATGAGGCAGGGCTGGGAAAGGCTTTTCAGCTTCTCCAACACGGGCACAACACAGATGCTGAGCAAGAAGCAAGGCAAAGCGCTGGGACCCCAAGTCTGCATGTTAGATGTCAGGAGCCTTTTCAAAGATAAGGAAGCATAAAGGTGCCCCGTACACAGGGGATTTGTGCAGTTTAAAGGAGCCTATTACCACTGAAAAGCAGCCCTCAATCTGACTCGTGGCGTTAGCAATTAAAAAGTTACAGCGGCTGCTCAGCGCCCTGATAGTGTTTACAGTGAACCTGGAGATCTTGGTGGCAAATCACGCACCTGCCAAAACGCTCGGTCAGGTTGCTGATAATAATCTGATGTCGCAGGCAGTGAAGTACTGGGCAGAGGGCCTCACTCTTAAATTTGCTTGAAGATAGGTTGCTGTCTCATATCTTTCTGTCCTTCAGTCAGGGGGCTGGACTAAATGGCGTCCCGAGGTCCCTTTGAACCTGAATTATTCCATGATTCCATCATGATTCCTTATAAAAAGTGAAGATCAAGTCACAGATCTCACCTCCAGACCTTGCAGGGCTTTGCTGTCCAACACCCTTGGAAGATTTTGAAGTTCCCAGCTGGACAACAACTCTTACCACTGAACACTGCAATTGCCTCTGTGATACATGGAACAGCATATAAAGACAACATGTGATTTTGGCCATCTGGGGTTATTTTATAAACACTTTTAGAAGAAAAAAAAGTACCTCTGGGAAATAATTGTCATTCTACATTCATTATTTAAACCTTCAGAAAAAGCTTTGCAAATAGTTATGTACAGTGTTCTTTACAAAAAAAGTTAAACCATAAGATACATATATGATATGTATTATATCACTTCCTTGAACTGGCCAAATATAAGAGAGACTATAAGGTGAGAATACAAGTGGTTGCTTAAGTGAAAATTTATATTAAAGTTTGTGATAGTTAAATACAGATCTAGCTCCCAGCATTAACAATAGCAACAACATGATTAAGTTTACTTAGGAGGTTTTTACCAGTCCGTCATATCTACGGCTTAGATTTTAGTGATGTGTAATGCTAACCCACATTGTGAAAATGCCTGCTGCCCTTCAAAGTATAATCCATCTGGAACTACRAGAAAAACAAGAATCAGTATCCAGTGGTGCTATTAATTATCCCTCATGGATTAAATGCTTCAATTTCACCGAGTTATCACCCTATAACACCACTGCTCAGTAACTTTGCAGTATCTTTCCTCACCCAAACAAGCTGAATCACATCATTTTTGCGTAGTGCTGCTAACATAGTTCATGGCATCATCTACATAATGTTGTTCCTGGGAGCCGGTGATTGAGAGAGCACAAAATGTGTATCCTGAGGGTTTCCACTGAAGGACTTAAATGGAATAGAAAGTCAGAGGTCCTGAGAGGTCTCCTGGTAAGGATTGTTTGCCATGCCTTTGAGCAGAGCCCTAAACTGCAAAAGCAGCAGAATATTGGATCTTTTTTTTCTGTTTAAGAAGCCCAATCCTCTTGAAGTTACTCAGCTCTGATTTTGAAACAATTTATTCTGGATACCATAACTGCAGATTTAGCTTCTTACTTGCAGTAATTTTATTAAACTTCACTGACATTTCACTGGGAGACCGGAGAAAAACCAGTGTTACTCACACCATACCCTGGACTTGATCCTGCAGATAAAGTCAGTAGGGAGGTGGCTTGTGTAAGGACTCCTGGAAAAGGTCCGTAATGGAATTCATCAGTATTAAATGTGCTAACATTTCTTGCAAGCCATTGACACGTTTCCTTGTAAATCAATTCAGAAACAGCTGCAATGAAATGGTGCTCCTGGCTCTGCTTTACTCTTTCTCAATCAGGACGGGTGATGTGAGGACACAGAGATCGTGCTAGCAGAAAAGAAAGATATTTTCCTAACACTTTCCCAGGCACCCAGGGAGGCCTTCTTCTCTCCCTCTATCATATCCCATCATCATCTCAGCTCTTAATTTCCTTGGCAAACCCAAGCAGCAAGAGCTGGTACTGCGAGAAAATATATTCTTACTGAATGCTGAACCTCTGTATTTTTTCAGGAAGCCCTCTCCACCACAGACAAGGTATTGGGATACTATTCAGTGAGTGAGATTTAACTGCAGGATTCAGGGTCCATCTTCTGCTCCCAGCAGAACCTTTTTTCTTCAGTTTTTGCTATTTCAGATAGAACTACTAAAAAGAGCTATCTTTTCCCAAGTATTTGCAAATGCATGCATACATATGTACACACAGAGATGGAAAAAATATACAAACAGCCTAATTTAATATAGCATATGTGCTCTTCCTTTATGAAACTATGCCAAGTCTGTATTTTAAAAATAAGCTTATTAATCAGTATGAACATTAAAATAAAAAAAGTTTAAAAGTCAGTATCTACAAATGGGTTCTTCAGCAATTCCAGGAAGCTACAAAATAAATGGAAACAGTCTTTTAATGCTTGCTAAGTACAGTATATATCCAGTTAATCAACGCAAGAATACAAAGGATATGATTAAAATGCAGATTTTGTTATTAAAAGGTACAAAAGCCTAACTCTCGATACATATGACTCACCTCCRCTAGAAGCAGAAACGGTGAGAAAATATATGGCTTAGGAAAAGGTTGTTTTGACTGCAAATAACTGCAGGTGAAATCATAGCCAGTTCAGTGAAATTTCTTTTAAAAAATAAAAAAATCAGCATTTTGATGTAAGAATGTAATTTGGAATATTAAAATTTTGCTTTGTGTTTATTTGAATTTCATTTAAATGCAAATATTTACATGGTCAGAGCATGAATGCATATTTTAATTATTATATTATCTTAATGGCAAATTGACATTTTAAAATGTCACATAAAAGCACAAATTAAAGAGGCTAGCGTAGTACAATAAACATGATGTGTGACTGAGAACAGGTACTTTCAATTTTATTCTGTTAGCCTAGAAATACTTAATTAAGCTATTTTGGGGATCAATAAAACAGCTTCAAACCAGTTTACTAAAATACACACACAGAAGAGAGTTTGACCCAGCAAAAGGAGCTTCAATCCCAGTTAAGTAGCAAAAACTAATGATTTCTATTAAAACTTTACAACTTCACTCAATTCATGTTTTGGTATGCTACTCATTTAAGTAAAGTAAAGAGTATAAAATTTAAAAAAAAAAAGTAAAATTCAGGAATTTAATTTTCAGAGTGGAAGGGCAGAAAATTTGCAAAAGACACTTGAGGTAATTCCTTTTTCATGGAGAAATTAAAGATGTTTGACATGATTACAAGGAAGGCAAGACAGTGATGGTTTATTCCCCTCAGCATATTGATGCATCATATCGTGAATGGAAGAAAATCACTCTGGAGGTCTCAGAGCCCACCCCTGATTCTTTGCCATGGACCCTGCCCCAGTGCTCAGCTGCTCTTGCGGGCAGAAAATTCTTCTTCCCAGTATCAAACCTACATCTCCATGACTTCTCATCTGATCTCAAAAGGATACCCAGATCACTTGAATACCTTCCATTTATGCTTACTGTGCGTTAAAACTGGCCAATGTCCTTACTTTTTTTTCTTCTTCAGACGAAACAAAGCTAACCCTGAAGTTTTTCCTTCAGCGGCCATGTTTGCTGGTGACCATTCCTGCTGCCCTTCCCTGGCCCCTCCAAGTGGCCCTTCTCTCTCTTGAATATACATTACCTAACACTGGTCTCCGGTGCCGAGCACCATGCTATTTGAATATCTGCATACTAACATCTAATACGTAGCTTTATTTATTCTTATGTAACACTGTGGATGTACATTCATCATTACAACCTCCAACTCTTTTGCTGCCAAACTGCTCCCTAGACAGTTATTCCCTTTCTTGCATTTCTGCAGTCAATTATGCTACCAAAGTGTAGGAGCGTACATTTATCAAAATCTACCCCATTTTTGCAGATAAATTCCTCAAATTTTCAATATAATTCTGAATTCTAGCCCTGCCCACCAATGCACTTGAAGTGTTTCCCACTTTGGTATTTAAATCTGTCTGAGAGTGTCCAAACCACAGAGGAGGGGCACTCAATGCAGCCCTGCAATCTGGCAGTGAAGAGTTGCCTGCTATCCTTTGGCCAGTTTTCCAGCTAGCCATCCACCCATCTGACCATAGGTCATGTTTTCCAAATTTTCTCATGAGACTGTCATGTGAGACATGACATCTAGGAATCAAGATCTATACTGCATATCATTCTTCCTTCATCCATAAGGTCTATTGCCCGTCTTGGCTTGATGTATTTTATTCTTGATGAGGCCATTACTGCTGTTGAGCATTTTTTGTTTTTATCCAGATGTTTACTGATCCATTGGCATGTATGTCCAAGAATCAAGTTAAAATGAGCCTAATTCCTGGGATCCCCCCTTCTTCTCTTTTTAAGAGAAGATAGACCCCCAAGCTGCCATCACCCACTCTTCTGAAGCTGCACACGCCCTTCCCAAAGCTCTGCTAATTCTCCAGCTCCTTCAGGCAGCTCCCAAGCTATACAAATTCAGCCCTGACATGTCCAGCTGATTCAAAATGTCTCAATTTTCGCATATATTTCTTTCTTATTCTAGCCAGAGTCCTTAGGCGTTAGTTACTAGTATTAATTGTTTTAGCCGTCTCATTTAATCCTTCATGAAATACAAGGAAATACCAAAAACTTTGCCCTTCTTAGCTTCCTCCTTGTTAGATTTTCCTCACCATTGAAGACTGGACTGACACTTTTTCTGGTCTTCCTCTTACCAGTAGTATAGTTTCAGAATCTTGTATCTTTTATAATTAACTTTGCTTGCTGCACTTCCACTTAACTCAGTAAACACCTTGTAAAAATCATTTTTATTTTAAGAGGCGCACACAAAAGAAAAATGCAATTGCTTTCCGTAACATAATCAAATAGAGGTTTTTCAAAGTTACCATGTCATTTAAATATCCCAGATCAGTAGTGACATGGTGAATGCCAATGAAATACCACTTTCATATTATACCAGCATCATTCTGCCAGTAAATTTCCCCATGTAGACAAGTCCTWAGCAGTATTCCCCAGGTTATCCCATTGCGAGTGACATTTCATAGAGCTGAGAAGAATAACATTGAAATGACCCTAAACCGTGATGGAGTGTGGCAAAATTGTGAAAATGCAGAGGCTTTGAATACGAATTATTTTAGATTTTAAATACATCTTTCTTTTATTAATCTAGCGGAATTGGGGAACTATTAAATACCAAGCAGACCAAACAAAAAGAAGCCAGGAACTGTCGCACAAAAAAATTATTCCAGTCAAAGTGAGATCACCAGGCTAACAAATCTCACTGCAAAACACCTACAAGGTTACAGCTATTTGTACATGTAGACCCTAGTCTTACTATTCCATGTGGTGATAAATGCTAAATATGCGTATTTTTTCTGGGAATTGGCCTTTAATAATTATCATAATCATATCTGGCTCTAAATACTGGGTAGTTTCTCCACTCTTGCCAGCCTGTCGCCCTTCTAGCTGACTTCTGTGTATCCTGCGAAAAGCAGTGGCACTGTGGATGTCAAACTGTGCTTGGTAGCTTCACCAGAGAAGCTGGGAAGGGCTCTGAGAACATCTCCAATCATCAGGCTTTTCCTCCTCCTCCAAAAGCAATTGCAGAAAGTCAGTAAACTTCTCTGAGGAGGCAGCAAGTCAGGGTGAGGGTGTCTTTGCATTGGGTGTCCTGTAGTAGTTCCCCTTCAGCTGTGGTGGGGTAGATTGTGTTAGCTCCCACATGTCGGTCATACCCAGGATTACAACAAAACCTCCCTCTTGCAACTTTCAGACACAAAATGGCCAAACTGTCACACTCTATTCAGTAAGTTCTCAKCAAATGATGCGTATATAGAGAGAGGAAGATCTCAATCATAAATTAATCGTGCATCAAAGGACGTCACATCTTGGGGATCTGCTCACCGGCAAAACTTTCCAGTGCCAGTGTTTCTCCCCAAAAAACTGGAAATTTATCAGGGTAGGTGATAAACAAATAGTAATAAATGAGTGTGATGAGGCCACTGCACTTGTAACACATGGGTTTTTCTGGCTGAGAGCGATCTTACAAGAATAGCTATGGAGCTGTAGTGGAATAACCACTCACAGAAGGTGCAGAAGCGTGTAACAATCTATCTCAGAACAATGCAGCTCAACTTTTTTTTTAAATATCCCAGCCAGCCTTATAGCCTAGGAGGTATGACATGGCGATACTTCAGTAGTCCAAGCACAGGACTTGAGTCAATAGGATTTGGGTTTCCTTCCTGTAATGAGCACTCTCCCGCACTCTGTCTTTGAATAGGCCAGATTTACAGATCTTTTTTTCTGCAGAAATATTAATTTCCGTTGCCTAACTTGCATGACTGGTAGGGTATAGTTATCAGAAATGCCTATAACCTTCACTGAAATAAAGAAATGGCCTGAATGAGTGAATATTCCCAGAATCACAGACTGGTTGAGGTTGGAAGGGACCTCTGGTGGTCATCCRGTCCAACCCCCCTGATCAAGCAGGGCCACCTAGAGCCAGTTGCCCAGGACCATGTCCAGTTGGGTTTTGAATACCTCCAAGGATGGAGACTCCACAATCTCTCTGGGCAGCCTGTGCCAGTGCTTATGGTAAAAAAGTGTTTCCTGATGGTCAGAGGGAACCTCCCGTGTTTCAGTTTGTGCCCATTGCCTCTTGTCTTGCCGCTGGGAACCAGTGAAGAGAGCCTGGCTTCTTTACACCTTCCCTTCTTTACACCCTCCCTCTTATTCAGACTGAACAGTCCCAGCTCTAATTCCTGTGTGTAGAAAGCTCATCAACTTAAAATTCCAGTCTTAAAAATAGGCTTAACTAGGCGCTTACCTGGGACGGAGCCTCTCCAGGATGCCTTTGAGCTACATCAGCAGACCACTACAGAGAAGACTGGGCTACAATGGGCTCTACAGTAGCTGTTGGGGGTTTAAATGGGAGGCTTGTAGGTGCTACGTCTTCCATCCAGCACAGTTTAGAAGTGGTAAAATTCCATTTGTTTGAAAGGTTTGTCATTATGTTTAATCATGTTCCTTGGTTGCTCTTTGATAATGCTTGTTTTCTTCTCACATCTTTTTTTGCATAATTTTAAAATGGGAGGGGGAGATATTTCTCAGAAAAAGAAATATATATATATATTAGCAAAAGAGTTTCATGCAACTATAATTCCATTTAGATCACTGTCAGTGACAGGCGGAATTTACTTAAAGATATTTTCTGTGCTTTACGGTTACTCATTCATGCAAATAAAGATAGCCCTTGAAGCCAAGTCACCTTGCCCTCTCAATCATCCACCTTGCCCTCCAGAGCTCTGGGGGGAATGTTAAATTAAAATCTGTCTGCTCTGGCAGAGGTGGGCTTTTTGATATAAAGCCAGAATAATTATTCAGACATATGTTTACAGCTGCAAGGTTATATTTTGCTGAAGATTTTTTAAAGTGAAAATGTAACTTGGTTGCTAAAGGGTTTTCTTGTTTAATCACTGCAGAGGTATGGAATACAGGGAAATTTGTGAATTTACCCTCTTTCATCTCACTCCTTCCAACTTTTGTTTGTTTARCTTACCTCTTTTTTTTTTAATAACCTAAAATTTTGGAGGCTTGAAAACATTTCCAAGTCATATAATTTAAGGAGTTTCATGATATTTTTCTACATAGAAACAAAGTTACGGTTTTCCCCCTTTTTTGGCCTTCTGTGATGATAACAAACACTGGTCAGACTGAAGTAAAAGACTACAGGAAAGTTATGTTAGTCATGTTAAAAAGAGTTCAATGGAGGGCTTCAAACAATATTTAAAGATGTCTGGCAGCACTGAAAATTAGCTGAAAGGATGACAAATGCAAATTGAGAAATGTCTAGCTGGAATTTACAAACTCTCCTGTAATGAAAAGAGATCCAGACTTTAATTTTTTAACTGTAGCGATCCTTGAAGCAACAAGAAGAACAGAAGAAACAGAAGGGGAAAATTCTCAAAAGGAAGACAACTCTGTCTTTGATGTTTTAATGGCACTCACGTTGCATAACCCTTGCAGGAACAGGTAAGATAATACAAAATAAAACTTCCTCAAATGTGGCAGGATTCCACTTCGGATATTAAACTCTTGAGTAGTGATGCATCTAAAGAAACTGTCATAGGACTAACTGAATGAGAGACCTGAAATACCTCTAGATGTTTCTCCCTGCTTTTTATTTAACCCAGCTTGAGCTTTCAAAACAATGCCTGTTGSGAACCAGGTATGGCCAGTTTGGCAGATTGTCCGTTTCCACCTCAACAGCTGGAATACATATGTGGTGAATGAGGTACATAGTGCATCCTGATTTTTGTCTCTCTCTTTCATTAGTGTGTTGTTGGAAGAAAATCAATTATAGTTAGATCAGTGGTTTTCAGCCGTTCACCTGCCTTGAGCTATGAAGTCCCTGGAAGCACTGCCTCATGAAGCTGCAAAGCCAGGAAGATGGGGGTCATGAATGCTGAAGCTTCAGGCAAGTGGAAGTTGGAAACACTGGGAAAAACCTCAAGTCGTAGTAAATTTGTCTCATAGTAAAAGACTCTAGAATCTTAGTGATATTATTTAAACCAAAAAAAAGACTTAAGAAGTGATTGACTATTGTAAGCAGGCACCTTCATGAGGAAGTGACCTCTGATGTTGCATGGCTTTTTGATTCAGCAGAAAAAGACATCCAGGAGAGAAGCCAAAGCTAGAGAAAGAAGTAGAAACAGATGTTTTGAAAGGAGCTTTATTAACACCCAAAAGAATCATGGGGTGAAGTTTTGTGGATCCCTCAAAGCTTACATTTCAGGACTGGATATGTTTCTAAAGATGTGGGAGCTGCCTGGTCATAGCGACATGGGGGAGCCTGGCTTGTGTCCTGAGGGAAGTCACACAAGATGGTCACTGAGGTTCCCCTGGCCCTGTGGTCCTGTGGAAACAGTCAGAGACATCAAGAAAATAGTTTCAAGTTATGAAGCTTGTAGGCAGAGAGAAATTACCTGGAGCCTATGAACCCTTACTTGCAGCCAAGAATCACTTCTGATAAAATCTTTGAAATTAGCCCACACTTTATGGGGTTAGAATGGGCTGAAGGAGGAAAAAATATTGCAATTAATTCAGAGAAGGTTTCCTTGTTTGTTTTCTTCATCTGTCTGTCTCATACTACGTTATACATAGCGGTGTTGAAGTCTTCAGTGTAATCTAATAATCAAGAGAGTTTGGGAACAAATTTATGTACACAAAGAAACTTTTCCTCTGTTATAATCTCTAAGCCTGGATAATGACATTATGTTTGTGAGACACTGAGATCAACATTGTAACTGAGCCCATTCCAAGACCTATCAGCTTTCATTAACACAGCCATTCATCCCTGCTTTAATCTCTCTTCTTAAACTAATCAAACTATGAATCAAAGAAAATGTCTGTGTCCATATGGCTTAAGTTTTAGGGAAGTCTGATATTTAGCTCAGGGTCTGATTCACAAAAACATCCACCTGCCAGTCAAGATTTGTACATTAATTTCCAGGTAACACACCTTTCTTAAAAAGACCATACTTCATACTGGAATTTTACACTGAGTATAGAAAAAAGCATACTGACATTCAGTTCAGGGGCTTAATGAATCAAACCAGAATGATTCAGGCCTTATTAGCCCCAGTTATGTGTCATTTCATCTTATACAATCATTTTCCCCACCCATTTAATTTAAGAATAATCTTTTGTCACGGTTATTTACACTTAGGAATCAGGTGGACTGCCATCGAGGCCACTTTCTGATACATTTTTTTCTTCTTTAATGAATTGTCAAGATGTTTTCTAGTCTTTCTGAAAGCAGCTCATAAAAGGCACTTTCTTTTTTTAAAGGAGTAGGTTTCTTCTCTTTGTGGATCTTGCAGAGGGTTTGGCCTCTTGTTTAATTGAACAGCAGATGTGTTAGATGGAGAAATTCCAACCTGTGGGTTGACTATTGATCCGGGAAGTAGCAGTCTCCTCTCATTGGCCTTCTGCCTTTAAGGTTTCCAAACATGGGGTTGGCTTGACCAACATTTGCCAGTAGCAGGATTTTTGAATGCCAGCAAAGGCTCATCTGCTGCCCAATGCATTCAAGGTATCTAAAATACCAAGTGTTCTGTTTCAACTGCATTGTATTGTGAACAGGCAAGAAGCTAGGTTATCTGTAGCAACACAGAGAGATAGACGCCATCACCAGCTCTCCTGCATTTCAGGTCAGTGCTGCAGTCCTGTAAACAAGCACTACTGTTGTTAAACAAAGAAAGATCTCTTTTTAGAAAAGTTATTTACAGCACATGCAAATCCTCAAAGTTTACTTCCATCGCATGCACCAGAATAACACTCATTTACAGAGAGTCCGCTGAACTTACAAGTACTACTCTTTGTGAGCATGTGTTGCTGAAAATAAAGGTGAAGGCAGAGGAATCGGGGAGTACGATTACATCAAGTTGTACAGAAAACACCGAATCCTTGCCTCCCTTCATCACCCGCACTGCGAATCAACCTCTGAAGTGGTGTTYGCTGTCAACATGAGTGGCTAAGAGCCAGATCCAATCCCTTTCCTCACTGAGGGTAACTACTTACTCCCCAAGTAGCCTTGCTGAGGGACAGGTAAGGAAGTGTGGAAAATCTTTGGCTGTATAGCAACCTAAGGAGCTTGTGAGCCTCCACAGTTCAAATAACTAAGCAAGGTGGCAAGTCCATTGCAATCGTTATACATACATGAGCTGATATACATGCCTACCTACCTACATATATAGTATATATACATATATGTGGCACTTACACTCTTATCAAATCCCACTGATTGCATGGGATGATAAATATCAAGCAAGAATTTTTGCAAATGGCCATCAAAAAATACCCTGCACCAGTAGTGAGATTAAGAAAGAGACAGAACAAGTCATGATCTGCCACAAAATGTCTCTCTTCCTCAGTCTGAAATCCTCTTAAAATGCATCACAACAACTCTGTGCAGAGCTACAGCTATCTCTACATCCAGTGAGCCAACCTCACGTCCTCCACAAGCCACTAGCCACAACACAAAACTCTCCATTGGATCCTGACAGCCATCCAGCTCCATYCCGAGGCTGAGTCCCACTCTTGCAATGGGATTTACCTCCTTCCCAAAGGCCTCATGCCCAGGATCTCTGTTGCTATCCCTCCATTCCCTCCCACAGCCTCCTGCCGCTGATGCCCGGAGAAGATGAGAGAAGCTGGAGAGCTAAGTAGTGCCACGAGGTATGACCATGAGGAGACACAGGCCAGTGCAGGTGGCATTCATTTCACAGCTGTGCGTTGGAAAGGCAGATTTTGGAGCTGTCTGATGTGTGAAGTTACTTTTCTGTCTCCTGGCACAATGCTATATGCTAGCAGGAGAGTTTTCATAGGTATCTGGAGAGAAAGACTCATGACTTTTTGCCATCTCCCTTAATACCACTGGAGGCTTATGCTCCCTTCGAGCAGGTAATACCTCCACCTCCCTCCACTGCAACTAGCACCGCAGTGCTTGATAGACTTGTAAAACCATAGGTGACTCAAGTTAATATCATCCCCAGGGAATATGGGACTTGCTTGTAACAGGTGTTATTTAACTTCTGAAGTTTCTGAAATTGCCCAGAAGTTAAGGGAAAGAGAAGAAATTTGAACAAAATATGTTCAAATACTTTTGGGGGTGGAGGGAATGGATAGATACTAAAACCAGTGTCATGCAGATAATGCTAAAGCGTTTAAATTTCAACATTTGAAGCTTCAGGTTAGCTGGTTATGGTCAAATTTTTCAGTCTTAGAAGCCAGGCAATATGCTTTAAACGTGGACTTAGTGCAATTAACCCTTTTCTTTGGAAGCCAAAAACATATAACTGTTAGACATCTGAAATCAGGTGAATGTGTGTGCCTGGTACGTACAGATTCTAGTAGGCTCCTGTAGTTGTAAGAGAGACACAGTACCTCCTGCTTAATCACTCATGTCTTAAATCAGTTTGCAAAGATGCCTCAGGTGAACCCTGTGGTCCTCAGAAGAAAATAAGCAGGACCCAGATCTGAATTTTAAAGGTACATACACAATCTGGTGCTGCAAATGAAGTTAACAGAAAACAGGTATTAAACACAGAATTCTCTCTTATCAAGTGATACAGTGGCGGTTCGTCTAAATTAGAGTTGTAGCAGCCCTTACAAAGGAAATATGTTTCCTATAGCAGATGGGAGAGAGAATTTATGTTCTGTATTGATGAAGTCTAGGTAAAGAAAACCATAACCAGTAGACCACAAATATATGGATGAATGAGGCAAGACCTATTCTGAAGAGGAAGTTGTAACTGCATAAGGAGATACAGATGGGCATTATAGTTGCCTCCAGTAACCAGGAGCAAATGGAAATTGCAAAATGTGTCTTCATTGTTTGATGAAGAGCCCTGGATATGTGGCAGAGACCATACCAAAGGATTGCCCAGCCCACATGTTTCCCAAAGCCCATCCATGAGGATGAACCCTCAGTCAGCTTGCATTAATCAATGTCCCAGTATGCACCAGGCACTGGGAACATGCCTGGTCTGGGTGGGACAGAAAGGGCCTTGCAACTGCGTGATGGCATTAAACATCTCACCATGCCCCCCTGAGATGGAGCAGGACTTTGCGATGATCCCAAGGAGATAGACACCATTTGGGCAAGGTACAAAACTCCTCAAAGACAAATTCACCCTGGATTCCTGTCCTCCACTTAGACTTAGGTAGGCCAACCAGTGAAACTCCTTMAGCTTCTGGGCTATGTTTATCTGCAATCAGATGGAAGGATGACAAGAAAAATAAAGGGAGCCTAGCCAAGCTTTTTAATAACTAACTCTGTTAGTACAAAACCTTGCCATTTAAAACTTTCAATTGAAAGCCTWCACTAAGCTTCTGGATGACTCTTTTATTTTTCCTAATGAAACTTCTCATTCTTGTGTTCAGGACTGTGCAGAAACATAAGTGCCTGGAGTATGTTGGCATGCACAGACTCCCTTGTAACTTCTCCTCCTACAGCTCCCTTCCTTAGCAAGTCTTAGACGAGAAAAGTTTCTTCAACTTTTTCAGCATTTCTGTTACAGCACCTGGCCAAGCCAGCCTGATCACAGAGAAAGAAAGTGACAGTGTTCACTGCCTCATCTCCTTTCCTCTCTCTGCATGGTATAACCAGCCCGGATAACACTGGAAGTCACCAGTCTGGTGTGCATCAGTCTGATATGAACCTTTACTGATCATGTTTATCCAGCACCTACTCAGTTTGATCTGCATACCGAGCCACATGAAGGCTGTGAAGCAGAAAGTGCATTTCGAAAATGTGATTTTCCTTTCAGATAAATGCGTTTTACTCAGAGCAAACTGAATTCTAACTTCTCTCCCAGATTTTGCATTTTAAAATTGCTCTTGAAAGTTGAGCAGCTAAGCGTCCAAATCTATGGGGAAAGTTCCAGCATCAGTCTGTAAGGCAGGATCCATGCCTATCCATCTCTATCCATGCCCTGTGCTTTCTGCTTCAGATTTTGGCTGGTCTTGAATTTATTTATTGTTTATTGTTATAGTCAGGACAGTTTTGGATGCCTCCAAATGCCCAGAGGACTGCTGATGAATTAATATAATTGTAGATCCATCCCTAAAATTTCCAGGAATAGAAAAGTTCTTTATTTTCACTGAAGATACTTGTGGTTACTAAGCTGGACCTCTTTAATTGATGTTAGTTACATCAAAAGTGAAACTGATGATTGGGAGATGCCCGTCCAGCTGTCACTGCCCAAAGCTGCTGCTATGGCTTACTAACCTGAAATGATTGCTGCCTTTGGATGAATTTCCTCTATGTAGGACATGATGCTGCATGGGACTACATGGGGGCTTCCTTTAATATTGTAACTGGGGTCTATAGCAAGACGAGACTTGTTTTTCCTGTGCTTTCTGTGATGTCCCTGTGTAATACTTAAAGGGCAAAGGAGAAAAAGGCTGCGTCTATCAAAAACCATGGAGAGAGTGAATGGTGTCAGGGAATCAAAGAGGGACCAAGAGTTAGGGAGGAAAATAAGGCTAGAGCAATAGCCACACTGCAGCGTGCCAAGACCAAGATGGGAAAACAAGCTGAAACAAAAGCTGGGGCAAACAGAGCAAGGAGCTGGGGATCAGAAACTAGCAGAGTGGTGGGGAGAGATTCGCAAGAAAAGATGTGTCAACAGTAACTGTGCATTACATTATAGGTATACGCTTAAATACAAATACAAGCAATTTGGGAAAATAAAGCCCAGGTCCCATGCATTTCAAACTGGCCACCTGAAAGAAGTCTATTTGCAGCGCCTCCTCACCTCCACTCCTCATCTGTAAGACAGCAAACAGCACTGTCACCATCACCACCCTCACTGGAGAGCCATGAAAACAAAACAAGGTTTCTGAACAACCGCGAAACCACAGTGGTGGACAATACAGCAAAACCCCAAGAAAATTAACAACTTCTGCCTGCAGAGCTGAGTTTGAATAGTACGCAGAGACCACACACAGAGTAAGTCAAAAACAAAGTGCTGAATAGTTGCCTGTTAAGTAAGTATTGCCCCTTCCATGTACAGAATAAGGCCACAGCCCCGTGGGAAAAATATTATGCAACACTATGACTAAAACTTGTTATGCAGGGGGTAAATTAAGGGCTGCATAGAAAACTCAAACACTATTGATATATCTCTTCTGAGTGCTTGTCCACATAATAATTTCCTTTGAAAGCATCTTTTAGTGTAATAGATATGAGAGGGAAACAAAATTATTCAGAGCCATGTGAAGGTCCGGAGAGAAATGAAATACTTGTTTTGTCCTTTTGGGTGGACTCTCAGATGAGTGCCCCTTGCATGGATTTCTCTGATTTCAGACCCTTTCTGTGAACTTCCCTAAAGAAAAAAAATCCATAAATTTCTAGAAGCCAAAACAAACAATTGGTTTGCTAAATTCAAGTTTCTTTCATTTTCTTTTTTATACGTCCCCACAACCAATTGTAAGTAAATGTCTTTTTCTGATAGTGTATGCGTAAAAGGCAAATGCAGCTGTTTGGGGGCTTTTTTTTGATTCACCAGATTCATTTCTGAAGAGCTTGTCTCAGAATTTCTACCGAGTTCAGGTTTATAATTATATGATCTCAGATCCTGAGGCATCCCAGCAAAACCTCCCAGAAGAGAAAACCCAGAATGTTTAGGATCTGTGTCTATATCTCTGTATCCATGAATCTCTCAACGTATCTCTATATAAAAACATGTATGTATGTACTATATATACACTTACATTTATATTTCTATTTAGCTGTATTCATATATACATATATACATGTATACATGTGTACACACACACACATATATATATGGATGTAACAAGTGATATATCAAGGAGCCGGAGAACAAAATATTGACTCCCCTGTGCAATGCAGACCCAGACTTAGCGTCCGGGGGAAGCAGCAGGGAAAGGGAAACCCCTCGTGCGCTGACGTGGCCGCAGCCTTGTCCCGTCCCACCGCCGGTGGAGGGTGCCTTGGCCGCCGCTGGCGCTCCCGGGGGAGCCAGCGGGGCTGGCGCTGGTGGGAGCAGCGGGACGGGAGCAGGACCAGGACTGGGATGGGGACAGGGGAGGCTATGACAYGTGCCCTGCCGGCGGGGTCCCCAGCGATGCCGCAGGTATCCCCTGCTGCAACTCAACCTTCCCAGGGAAGGAGGGGCCGGGGGAGAGGAGGAGGAGAGGCTTGGTTCCCCGGTGAAATTTTATACATCCCTCCACTGTTTCTCAGGTTGCTTTCAGAATCAAAAAATCCAAGAAATATATTCACAGATGTTCCCTTGTTTATTTGTTGACTCTGTGTAATTTGTTTGCCCTAATTTGTTTTTGTCTATCATGGGACTTCCCTTTTTAATTTCCCTTTCTCTGTTTACCACTCTTTGTGGAGCAGCGGTCTGTTAAGCTGTGAGAGGCACATGCCAAATTAAAAAAAAAAAAAAGGGGAAAAAAAAAAAAGGCACCGCAGATTGTTTTAAGCATTGGCTGCCCCTTTGGGCCTGAAGGCCTTGCTTGCAGCCTGCACCTGCTCCTCCTCTTGAGACACAGGGCTCCTGATCTTTATCCCCTGTCTTTAAGCTGCCTGATTCCTATTATCCAAAGTCAAACAGCGTTCTCTACATTCACGCCTCCAGCACTTGGCATGAAATTAATAAGCCTGGCTGATATATTTCCCTGGAAGCCTGCCACTCTTTAACAGTGGTGTTAGATTAAAAATTTTGGCATGGTTAATGAACAGGGAAAAGCTGAAGCCAAAAGTTTCATGCAGCAATGCAAAGATTTGGGGGTTATGAAAAGAATACCAACTTTGTTCGCATTTTCTGAATGCCGTCCTAATTACAGGGTTAGATAACAGACACAACAAAATAGTCATGGCTAGAAGAAAGGACGTGTTCTCATCCTTCCCTCGCATCTGATTTTATCTGTAGCCTTTTCAATCGCATCCCATTCTGCTGCATTGTGTAACCTGAAACACAGCAGCACTCAGTTGGGTTCAAAACTCCACAGTTCACACAATTAGCAACGAAAGCGGGGGGGGGGGGGGGGCCAAACCCAGATACTGCCCTGTCCCCCCTCCCCAGGGCCTGGGAGCAGTGCAGTCCTCCTTCAGCCTCTTCTGGAGACTGGGAACAGCCTCTCCCCCAGAAAGCAAAGTCCAGTGCAGGTTGCAGGCGGCGGCAGCGTTCCCAAGTCATTCTGGCATTTGGGCATTTCAGATCTTCATCCATCTCTGGTTTTAACAGATTTCGTTTAGAGGATGCTGTCAGCGTGGTTAGGTTTTTTTCCTAGAAATAATAATCCTAAAAAGAAATTCCGTGTGCTTAAACATGTACGCATGTGTGTTACATAAATGCATATTCATATAAATACTTGGGCATATGTATGTGTACATGTGCAATACAAGAAATGCTATCTGAGTCTTTCAGGTGCAAGCCTTTTACTCAAATTCATGTAACACACAGCATGCATTCACTGACTTTCTGTTCTCTTTGAAAAGAAATTATCTTAAAGTTTCCCCATAATAGCCACTTTCTGCCTCCTGGTTACTACATCATGACTATGCTGTTACTACCAATGCTATAAAAATACTCTGAAACACACAGTCCACCAAACTGAAAGAGATGGAAAAGAAGCTTCCTGGTTAACGGGGGAGGTCCCGGACGACTGGAGGCTTGCCAATGTGACGCCCATCTACAAGAAGGGCCGGAAGGAGGACCCGGGGAACTACAGGCCTGTCAGCCTGACCTCAGTGCMRGGRAAGRTYATGGAGCGGTTCATCYTGGGGGCGCTCGCAAGCCATGTGCGGGACAACCAGGGGATCAGGCTCAGCCAGCATGGGTTCATGAAAGGCAGGTCCTGCTTGACCAACCTGATCTCCTTCTAKGACCAGGTGACCCGCCTAGTGGATGAGGGAAAGGCTGTGGCTGTGGTCTACCTGGACTTCAGTAAAGCCTTCGACACTGTCTCCCACAGCATCCTCCTAGAG